>CP139507.1:451941579-452482303 GCA_021014915.2 Artemisia tridentata subsp. tridentata
CGAAGAGCACGAAAATTTTTATGTAATTTTTAAGTGACCTTGTTAGAGCTTCAAATTCTTCAACTCATGCCATTTGAAAAAGGGAACTCTCCCAATTAAGTATCTTGGTGTTCCTCTTATTTCTTCACTTTTCTATACAAAGATTGCAAGATTCTTATTGAAAGAGTTCGTAAGAGAATTGGAGATTGGAAGAATAAAGGGATTTCCTTTGCGGGGGGGCTTCAACTTGTTAGTTCGGTCTTTTTCATCTATGCATATATTTTGGGCTTTCCATTTTCATTTTTCCCCGTTTCGTATTATGAATGACTTTGAAAAATTTAAATGGGGCGGGTTCTTAGGGTGTTTTAGGTGATATGAAGCGGGGTAAAGCGAAGGTCTCTTGGAATATTTTGTCTTCCTAAACCCGAAGGGGGGTCTTGGCATTCTTTAAGTTAGGTGATTTTAATGTTGCATTGATGTCTACCCATGTATGAAAAATTATAACTAAAAAGGGGAATCTTTATGGGTGAAAGGGATTAAATGCGTATAAATTGAAAAATGGGAGTTTTTGGGACGTGGTTTTTGGGTTTCAATGTGAGTTGGGGATGGCGTAAGTTGCCCCAAAAATTTGGGATACTATCCGTCCACATTTTTGGCATTTTTCTCGGGGATGGCCGAAACACATCAGCATGGTTTGATAATTGGGATACTCAATGTCCTATCATGAATATGTTTCGTATCGTGCTGTTACGAACGCGGGTTTTGATCTTCAAGCTAACTTTTTTTAAATGTTTTTTCTGAAGGAGTTTTGGGCGTGGCCCATTGCTTGGTTTCATGGGTACCCCGGCTTTGTTTCAAATAAATTTTCCCTTTTTCCTTAATGAAGCTCGGGTTGATAAGCTGCTTTGGAAGCCCATGATGGTACTCTTACATAGTTTTCTACTCGAGAGGTTTGGCATTCCATCAGACATCCCGGGGTAGCGAAAAAGATTGTTTTCACCTTGTATGGTCAAGGGTATGGAATTCCAAGACATGCTATACACCTTTGGGTTTGTTATGAGGAAAGATTGAAAACTCAAGACCGGCTTAAACAATGGGACGTGGGGAAAAGATATTGACCTAATTTTTCTTAGGTGCCCGCTATGCAAAACGCAACAAGACTTTCCCCCGAACATTTGGGTTTTTTGAATGCACATTCTCATCTAAAGTTTGGCAAACTGTTTTGGACATGGCTGGTTTTTTCCCGGAGTGTCATCTAAATGGGAAAGATATCATTCTATGGATTCTTCCTATCTCCAAACCAAATATGTGCAAGGTATTTTTGCACGCCTTCTATTTGCAGCAACCTCGTTTCTTTTTTTTGGAGGGAACGCAACTTCAGGGGTGCATGGGGAAAAGGGGAAACAGAAAGTTTAGCAGGGGGCTAGGTTTTATTCTTGATTTAGTAAGGTTAAAGCTAGCTTTTATAAAGTTCAAAAGGAATGCAAGAGTGGGCAAGCTTACGGAAACGTGGAAGCTGGCTTATGGAAGCTGATGGGAATTGATTAGTGTCACATGCATGGTCTAGAGGAATAAGATAAGTAAGTTCTTTTTATTTTCTCTAGCATAGTATGGTTGTCGTGTTTTGAGCTTGTTCAAAACACGTAGTTTTCCATTGTTAAGAGTGGTTCATAGCTACTCTTTCTTGTACGATCATTCTTTTTATTAATATACTTCACCGGGTACAACCCTTTACCCCAAAAAAAAAAAAAAAAAAAAAAAAAAAAAAAACACACCCGGCCTAATCAATCTGATTAATCCTTTCTCGGTTAATGATTTAAGGTATGTTAATCTTTGACTCATTGATTTATGTATACCTCTAGATATTTAACCACACAATGAATTTTGTTAATGTTGCCCTCTAATTAAACAGATGTGAATTTTTGTGCTAATTAAGTTTATGATTTGATTGTTTGTTTTTTGTATTATGTTATCGCGAATAAAAGATAATCATACAGGAACGATTGGCTTGCGTTGCCATGTGTTAACACTACTACAAAAGAAGCTAGTTAGATCGGTTAGAATGCCACATATAGATCGGTTTTGAACCGATCTAACTAAAGGTGATCTTTATGAGCGAGCCACATATAGATCGGTTGAGAACCGATCTATATGATACCACATATAGATCGGTTGATACCCAATAATCGATCTATATCATAACACATATAGATCGGTTGATACCCAATAACCGATCTATTAAGTCCATTTTCAAAAAAAAAAATATAAATAAAACAAATGATATCTGTCGAATGAAAATTATACATATCATTAGCTCTCCTGTTTGTTAGAAAATTTATGTGCATTAGCAATAACAATCACGGTGATGTTAATATTTACTGTATAAACAAACAATTTCCAATTCGCTCACCTATGAAACTTATTTGTTCTCTTCCGAACTGTGATCCTATGATGTATACCAGTTGAATTCGGATCTAGAGCTGGCTGGGATATCTCTAATCCTTCTGCTTTAACAATATCTAAGTATCTGCAAGTATAAATAGGATTTAGTAACAATATTTACAATCAGTAGCAATGTGAATCAGTATATCGTAAATGGGACTGAAATGTTGGGTACCTTCTGGGATTAAAATGTTGCACTCCCAGGTCTTCATCCCAAAGAAATATGTAATCATAAATAGACACAGAAGACGGATGCAGAAATCGTTTTGCAAACCACCTGTAACAATGTAAATTTCTTAGTAAATTACACGATTACTTAATAATGAAGTGAAAAGAGTAAGTGTGGCATGGATTCCTAAAAATGGTTATGAACCTCTTACCACTTTGTTTGGTTCTCGGCTACAATATGTATGGCTTTGTTGCTCCACTCAAGATCCCGCCAGCCATCCATTCTCCCATCATAATGGAACAAAATAATCGTAAAATTTTCTTCAAGAAACTGAAAAAGTGCTAATGTTAGGCTACTATCGTTCACAGAAGGACATATCAGATGCATATAGAACGACTTGTCAATGTTGACCAATAATTGATCATTGTACCTTTTGAGCTATGATATTAACATTCCGCTTCTGTTTTAGACCCACTGGCATTGCCAGCAAGTTATGAGAACTGGTATCATTAGCCTGCAATCAGTTAACGTTGACTAAGTGATCATCACTAACTGTTGGCGGTTAAATAAAAACATAATAACATACAAGACCTGCAATGCAACAAGGTTGTCTAACCTTCAATTTTGAACTACTTGTTGACCACAAAGGTTTTAATTCCAAGTCAGATTTATCTGCAATAATTCCACGTGGTAAACTCTTCAAGCCTGTTGAAGACGACACAGCTTCCTAAAGATAACCACCAACAAGCAAATTAATGTTTTCACACAATAGAATATAGTCACAAACCCTCAGAAACATGTAGCGCCATCCCTGCGACACTGCAACACGACACAAATTTTCAAATCAAATGGTATACACATATCATATGGAACCATGCTACAAGTCTGTACAACAAGGCATACAAGTCTACAACTATCCATGCAATGCAACCTTACCTCCTCGGCTCTTCCTGAAACCTCTGAAGCATGAGACGCTTCTGCTCGAGATCTGCAGCATTCTAACCACACAGTTTTGTCGTAGCAACCGAAATACCCATTCGATCTGCCAAGTTGCAACCAATATATCTACCATCACAAAGGGCAACCAAAGTGAAATCGTAGTTGGAAAAAATAAGTTACAAAAACATATAGGAATATTACTGTGGAGAGATTAGTTTTCTTCGTTTCAGAGCATCAATATCCTCTTGGTTAAGGGCCTGCAATAAATTATACCAATGGTCAGACATAAGCAATATAAACCAATTCATTATCTAGCTAAAGTAAAGAGCTTAGTAAATTCATGAACCTCTCCATCTTTTATCTTCACAAGCATAGCCTTCACATTATCATCAACGTGTTCTACCTACACCAAGTCAATATAATAAGAGATTAACTTCCACTATATCAAGCATACCAAACATAACAGAATATAGAAACTAGCAATACTTAAGCATTGATTAATGCTACTGTAAAACCCCGAAATTAATATAATCCGAAAAGACTAAAATACCCTCTGAATTTGAACTTTTAAGAACTTACGAAAATATATAAGTAATCTCATTTGAACTTAACCTAAGTTACAAAACAAATTAAGATGATATAAACTATGCAATATGTAAATAATATGTTCAAAATAAAAGTCCTACAAATAGCTAATCCATTCGACCCATTGATGAGTTATATACACACATAAACTTCGGCCCATATTAGTAAATAAGAAGACATTGGACTTGATTGATCCTAGCCCGAATTAAACCCTTTCACTCCCTAACTTGGCCCATCAAAAAGTGTCGGCATTCCCTCCTTTTGTTAATACCGATCCTTGCAAAACAAATAAAAAAAAAAAAAAAAAAAAAAAAAAAAAAAAAAAAAAAACCCTAACCCTCTCAAAGATCGGCCTCCTCTTGTGCTTCCCCTATTCGACCTTCTGCTGCAGCCAAAGGAAGGATTTGTGTGTTCTTGTTCTTGTGTATCCAAGGTAATCATGTTCTTGTCATCATTTATCCATTCGAATCATTAAAAACAAACCCTAAATCGACCCATTTGTTCTTGTTTTGCTGCTGTACGAACCAAAGGGAGGAAGGAGCTTCGTGTGGTGTTTTGATCTCGTGTTACTCTTGTTCTTCGTTGATCTACGAGGGTATTGTATCCTTCTCCTTGTTCAATCCTTGTCGTTCTTATTCTTGTTCTTGGGCGGTCATGTCACATGAAATAATAAAAGATGTTATAAAAAGATTGATCATGAAAACCCTAAAATCTTTTATGTATAAATCGACCAGGAGTATATATGATGAACTTATTCGATTTGATTTTGTTAAGACCAGTTGAAATCGACCTAGATATGTTTTGAACTCATCTATAATCGTTATGTGTCAAGAACTAAGGATTGGAATGGTGAAAACCTAATTGAATACATGATATATTAAGAACTGCTACTGATCTGGAAAAAGGTCCAATTTAAATCGAATGTGTCTAAGTGATGTGAACGTTTTTTTGGGTGGTTTTTGAGTCTAGAATTAAGTTCAATGAAATAGCTTTCTGTATAAATTAACCTTGTATTTTTTTGAGGTCGGGAAGGCACTTTTTCTGAATTTATGAGATCGGGTGTCAAAACTGTAATTCGGGTTACGAAAATTCACCTGTGGTTTGTGATTTTTAAATTGAAATATATAAAGATTTATGACCTAAAATTTTAGTATAATAATATTTGGGATATAGGTGAATTTCTGGAATTTTTTCAGATTTTTATAAATTTATTTGATAGGGCTTTGAACTGCTTACTTTTCGTATGTTAAAATTTATCAGTAATCTGGATGACTTGGAATAAAGGATTTTTAAAACTATAGTTATACTTAATAATAAATTCTGGAAAAATTAGGGTAAATTCTTAAGACATCTGGGCACCTGTATGAATTTTTTGGAATTTTATCTCTAAGTTATTATAAGGATTAAAAATCGGGGAAAACAGTACTAAATTGAGTGTAAAATCAGTGAGAAGTGTAAAAGTTGTTAAAAGAGTGATATGTGTTTATTTTATAAACTAAAGGGTGTAAATGGTTATTTTGCTAAAACTAAGGGACCTAACTTATGAAAAACCTGTAACTTTATAGTAATTACATTTTACACCCTAACTTCATAAGAATTGCATACTAATCCCTAAACTTGTTATAACTACATAATAAACCCTAAAATTATGGAAACTACATTATGAACCTTAAACTTATGTAAATAACATTATGAACCTTAAACTACGAATATGGTCATCTTTAATACTTTGAATTGACATACGAGAATGTTATAACTTCAAGTTACTAAATATAGAAACCTGCTAATTATGGAAAGTTACCTAAAATGGAAAGAAAACTAAAATGAAACCTATACGACTATGAGACTATGAACTTATAAGAAAACTTATGATTATGTAGATCGGGTGAAGAAGGAGTGACCTTCTGCTTCTTTTGATTTCATTTGCTTTCGTTGTGTGCTGTGTTAAGGTACAGATATTCTTTCCCTTCTCAGTAGGGATATTTTCTTTCGATCCTATGCCTGCTATGTTTCCCTTATTTGATTCATGACATTCATTGTATGTTTGTCATCCTTATGATCCTCTCTGACATTTATTTAAATGTCTCTGCCATGCTATGCTTATTTGTTTGCCATGCTTATTGAGTTACTTTCTGTTTCTCTTGCTATGTTAGATTTTGATTATGTATGATATGATATTCCGTGCCTGAGCTTAACTAGTTCTAGAGGTACTAGGACCATGTCTTTGATGGCACCTTAGGCATGACACCCCCGTAGAGGTGTGATAGATCTACGGCGTTCCCCCCTATGTATATGTATTTATCGCGATTTCACTATTGGCCAACCTTTTATGTGTGCTTAGTCTAGAGCTGACACACATACTTATGTTAGGGAGCGTATGGATGCATCCTAGGTTTTATGTATATGTATGTATGGTGACCAGGTGGTGTGTGCCTTGCACTCCTTCTCACACTTTTATGATTACTTAGAGGTCTCCCCTCTTCGTATACTTATATGTACTCTAGATTTGATTTGACGGATTATGTATGGAGTTCTTATGGCACATCCTTTTATGAACCCTCCTTTGTTTTCATTTCATTTCTTGATTCATTTCTTGTTCAGTTCTCATGCACTCTTGATTTTTAGTTATCTTTGAAATTCGTATTGATTTCATGATTATGCTTTTCGTTTCGTATTCTTTCTCCTTCGTTGCTTATGCTTATTTACCGTTATACTATGTTATGTATATATCTGTTCACTGGGCTTTTTAAGCTCAGCCGCATTTCTTTTCCTGCGGCAGATTTTAGTTGGAAGCTGGGTTATGAGTGGAGAGTACTGATATGTGTCTAAATACACATATATTTTACATTGTTTAAACCCACAAAAACGACCAAAAGCACACAAATAACTATATAAATGTTACAAATATCATTGAAATGTGTTTTTGTGTATTTCAAATGCAAAAGGATTGAAAAAAATTGAAAAACAATCAAAGTTTGCATAAATGGCAATTTTAGTCCCTGAACTTTCATGAATTGGCAAAAATAGTCCCTGGTGTTAAAAAAGTGGAAAAATATCATTCAAGGTCCCTGTACTATTCAAATTTTACAATATTGGTCCTTGGATGAAAGTTTTAAAGAAATGGCAAAACAGGTCCTTCAAGTTTTAAAAATGACATAAAAGGTCCCCGGATGTTATAAAATGGAAAAATATCAATTGTGGTCCTTGTACTATTGAAACTTGGCATTAATGGTCCTTTGATAAACTTTGAAACAGTTTCACATTCAACCCTTCAACAATTCAGAAATTACAATAATGGTCCTTGGGCTTTGTTTGCTAAGTTATATACCAAATGGACCTTGATATATAAATAACCCACTACAAAAACCAAACCCATTTACCCTTATAACTCCCAGGCCCAACATCACAAACCCAACCCCGTTTAAATAAATACCAGTCAAACCATCAGTCAAACCCACCTTCACCTTTATCCCTTCCCTCCCACTTCACTGTAACACCAATACCACCACACACCTCACCTGGTTTTGGCCACCTGCTACTTCCACCTCACCCCCCAGCTCATAACCTACTCCCCTACTTGCCCCCTCCACCTCACATAACATTCCAATTTTCTTTAATTGCTCCAAACTGCTAAAATAACTTTTGGCGCCAAATTTACAAATGGACGACCAGGATAAATTGGAAGCTAACAAGTGGTGGGAAAGGTTCAGAAGAGAGAGATGAAGCATTTTGGATGATATAAAAAGAAAAAGAAACTCAGAGAAGAAGTTTGTCACTGTAATTTAGACCAAAAATTTCGTAGTGTAATTTTTAAAATTAAGTTTAGTTAAGTTTATTGTAATTTTAATTTCAGTTAAATGTAATTCTCAAATTAAGTTTGATTTCAACAAACCTTGTTCCATTTTCAGTGTAATTCAAATTTCTAGTTAATTCAGTGATTTCTAATTTGTTGTTGTTTAATCTCAAAAACCCTCACCTTTCAGTTTAAATAAGCTAACAGAAGTTTGTGACACCTTGTTGTTAGTCTATTGTGATTGAACTCAGTTTTTATTTCCAAAGTCAAGAAATAGTCAAGTAAAGTCAAATTTTAGTCAAATAAGTCAAACTGCTTATCCTGTTTAGTATAGTGCTTAATTCCAGGTTAAGTTTGCTTTTTGGTCCTTATCAAAGCTTATTTAACTCATTTCTTTTCATGTATTAGTTTATGAGTGCAGTTTTCTAGCTAAAAGCTAAAACAGTCCAAGGAATGGAGTGTTTGGGTCAAGGCTTGATCTGGGTCAAAACGGGTACATACTGTTTATTTGCATTCTTGTGACCTTTGTTCTTGTTTAATGTAGTCTAAAGTAAGTGTTGATGTAAGCTTTCCATCTGTTTTTATTGTTTTTAGTGTTGTGAGGTGATTAGTTTGGTTGTAAGTTATTAACTGAGCAAATTAGCTTAATCAAGCTATAAGCTAGCCTGTGCCAACCCTTTAGTATTTTTAACTCCCTTTAGGTTCATTTAAGAGTTATTTAGTTTTTTTTTAGTTGGAGTCTTTAAGCTTGGATTGGTTTTTGATTGTATTTGTAACACACTGCACCAACCTTTAGAAATATCCTGCATCAGTTTAGTTTTCCCTTTGCACCTCTTTTCAGTCCTGATTTTAATCTACCAACAGTAGTGCTTAAGTTCTGATTTTTATTTTATCAATAGTTAGTAGTTTGAATTTAATCTGTCTTAGCTTATTCTGCATTATTAGCTTATTTAGATGGCTTTTTCTTGTCTGCAAGTTGGCCATCTCATCTGTTCTGTCTCAGCACATCCCCTACACCAGGGCACTTGTTCATTTAGCCTGATTTCATAAGCTCACACAGAGCTTATTTGTGGACCTCAGGGTTTGCTTCTTGGCTTTTTGGAAAGCCAATAAGCCCATCTTGAAGGCTCAGGGCTTATTTCCTGCTTTCTAGCTTATTTGGTAGGGCTGTTTGCCCCTTTAAGTTTGTCCAATCTCATCTTTATACTGAGTCATCAGCATAAACCACCCAAGTTCATGCCCTCCCCTAGTGCTTCTTAGTGGGACCCAGGGGCTGAACCTTGGCTTTTTAGAGAGCTCTTCTGGGTGGCATTTAGGAATAACTTTTACTTTGGGCTTCCAATCACCCTAGTGGGCCCCACAAGGCCTGCTAGTTGGCCCTTTTTGCCTGTGTTGTACTCAGATTTGGCAAAAGTGCTTATTCACTTATTTCAGCTTATTGCTTGTGCTTTTTCTATTCCATTTTGCTTATTTCAAGTTGTCACATATCTGTTTTAGCTTATTCATCCATTTGTTAGCTTTTTGTTGGCTTTTTCAAGATCACCACAGTTCTATTAAGCTTAAAGGACCAAGCTGTTAAGCACTTTGGTTTCCAAAGTGCTTATTTTTGTGATTCAGCCAACATTTCTTTTTTTTTAAAGTTTGTTATTTCCAGTAGTGTAATAGTTTTGTAAAAGAAAATCAAAGAAAAACCAAATATAAAAAAAGTGATAGCTTCTATTTAAGCCATTTGGCTTATTTTTCTGCTTTTTCATTAAGCACTTTTCATTTTTATATTTTTCTTAGGTTTCTGTACTTATTTAATATTTATAGAAAAAGTTTCAGAATTTTCTTAGTTTGTATTTATTAAAAATCAAAATAGTTTAAATAATTATTAATTAGTAATTAATTAATAATAATTAGATAAAAAGTGTAAAAAATATAATTTCAGTTTTAAAATAAGTTTTAGGTTATTTCAGATTTATCTAAGTTAAAATTTTAATTTTCTAGGTTAATTTCCTATTTTCTTATATTTTAGGATATTATTAAATAGTTAAAAATAGATTTTAATTAATAATAATTAATTAAATAGTCATAAAAATAATTTTAATTTTCCAATAATTTTATTTTATTATTAGGATTGTAAAAATATAATTTTCATATCCGTAGGCTTTTTATTTCTTAAAACTCGCGTTTTATTTCGTACGTTTACGTTAATTTAAATTAAACGTACGTGTTTTTAGATTTTAGACGTTTTTAAGTATTTTGTTTTCACGTACTTGTTTATATAGCTTATTTAAGCTATTTTCTTTTATTCCTTAGTGTAAATCAATCAAAACCTTTTCCTGTTCAATATTCACCCGATCACAGATTCGTTTTATTACAGTTTACACACCTCGTTGGGACTTAACGACCCGGGGATACACTGTACTCCTTGGTTAGTTGTCTTCAATTGGTTTGACTTTATTTGACCACATCCGTGGTTGATTTAAGTTGACTGTTTGAGGCCGATCAAATTTTGGCGCCGCTGCCGGGGAGGTGTGCTGCGTAAAAACGAATTTGAAGCATCAGTGATTGTTGAATATACACCCATTGTATATTTACCATCTTTGTCCATATTTCCTTATTTTCATATAAAACCAAAATAATCGTGAAGTTAATTCGTTTGACTAAACGATTACCAAAAACATTTTATTCAAATTTTCAACGAACACAAAAAAATCCAAAAATATTCATCTTTACCCTCTTACCCTTTTTGATTCTTTATCCCTTTACCCTCTATCCATTTGATTCTAAACTTCTTATACCTTTCTTCTATGGCGTCTCTCGGGTACAAATGTTTTGATTGTAAAAGCCCGTTGATTGACAGCCATCGTTGTTCTAAGTGTGCGTGTGAGCGGTGTGGAAATCATGCACCAAAAGGATCCTGTTATTGGTGTGAAGTAGCCCTCAACAGGGAGCTTAATGATTCTCAAAGTCCTTCCGACTACCCTTCACAGCCCGAGATACGTGCTATTAATGACAAACCATCGAGAATCGATCCTAACCTTTCAGGATTTACGGTTAAAATTTTGTCAAGCAAACGTACAGAACTTAGAACAGTGACTAAAAAGAACGACTTGCCTAATCTTCACGTTTATCAAAAACCAGAGACCATAACGGAAGTGGTGGAAATTCCTAGCTCTCAGAGCACACCACTTGTCCCACCTCCGGATTTTATTCCTTGTGTCGGTTGTGGTGAGTCGCTTTTCGGTTTGCCATGTCGTTGGTGTACATGTGAACAATGTGGTAATGATGTTCGAGACGGAAGTTGTTTGTTTTGTGGTTCGAGGAATTCATTTTCTTATGATCCTAATCCGAACTCATTCAACGACTCTTCAAATTTCTCCAACTACCCATCACATTCATACGAGCAAGCATCATATTGTCCAAATCTCAATGATGCATCGTATCAAAATACACCGAACTTTTCTTGTGAGTACTGTGGAGATCCACATTTTAGCTCTGATTGTCAAACAGGGAATCCATTTCCTTGTAACAATTACGACGATCCATATCACGACCAACCTCCACAGTGCCAAATAACTCAAACTCCTCAGCAAACCCAGCAAGACACTTATCTAGAGCTTCTAGAGTTAGTGAAAAGATCTGAGGAGTTTAATAAAAAAGCATTTCAGAATGCTCCCAGTTTTTCTTGTGTATATTGTGAGGGTCCTCATGATGATTATCAATGTCAACCTTCCGGTTTTGACAAATCCCCACTCCCACAATGTCCCGTCATTAAAAATTCACATGAGAAATCCATGGTAGAATTGTTAGCTGAAGAGCGGGCTGCTAAAATAAATTCCCAAGATGCATTTGAAAAATCTATTAGGGAATCAATTGCAAAAGAAAAAGCAGCCAGATCTAGCTCTCAATTTCGTTTCATTCCTGATGACAGTGATGATGAAGATATCTTTGATGATGATTCATCAAGTTCATCAGTTGAAACTCATTCTGTTGTTATCACACCCGAGGTTCCTGCTAACTCTCTAAGCATGGGAGACGAGCATCTTGACACTGTTCCTGCAAAGGAATCGGACGAATTCATAAAGTCTAGTGTTGAGAATCTTGTCCCAATCCCAAGTGAGTCACAGGGAACTTTTGATCAAATGTGTGATATCCCTCCTCCTCTTGATTTTTCAAAAGATCATATTGAGATGTTCTCCGATTCCACTAATGATGATTTTTTATCATGTGGAGACATCATTTATATGGAGGAATTTCCTTCTGAGCCAGTCAGCTTAGAAAAAGAGAATGATGAGGAAATTGACACTGAAATCAAAGATGAAGCTCTTCGAGCAACATTATTAAATGTCAGTCTTCTCATTTCTAAAATCGAGGCTTTCAAAGAAAAACCCATTTCATCTCCTATCCCCATAAAGGATAGTGACATATTTTCCGATGATTCTATTCCGGAAATGGAAGCCTTCTGTTTTGATCAGATGGGAGAGAAAATTAGTGGCAATACCACTTCTCATTCTCATAATTCTCTCCCCGATTATGAATCATTTACATTTGAGGAGTTCGCTGATGAACTCACTCACATCCGATCCGAATATGATTTATTCACCTTTGAGGAGTTCTCCGATGAACTCACTCATATCATATCTCCGCCGGAGTATGATGACTTCTACTTTGATCTTGACAAAGATTATCTTTATGTCCTGGAGGGAAATATTCTCAACACTGAGAATTTGATTAATCTCAAAATCCCATCCCTCCCACCCAGAATATGTCTTGATCAAATGAGCTTAAATGACGAGATTCATGATCATGAAACCATGAATCCTCCTTCTGATGATGATGAGTTAGTCATGATTTTTATCACGACTTTCTTTCTTTTCTTCACCTACACGGTGACTTCTCCTGTTCTTCACTCCTTCGGGAATGAAGACACTATCTTTGACCCCGGCATTTTTATTCATCATTTGTGAGCCGGGTCTATGTATATCTCATCGGAGTGGAACTTTCAAGTACTTCAATATTTATCCAAACATCTTAAATGAAAGTCCGATGGAGATTTTTTGTTCCACATGCTTCCCCAAGAACCAATGAATGCGGGGTCGAGTCAAGCTGAGTGACTCGGTGAACAAAAATATTAGCTCACCATATGGGTTTTCACCCATATTTCTGTCTTCTTTCTCTTTTCTAACACCTAAGTGTGGGGGAGATGCCCCACATATTGTATATATGTACATTTTCAGTTAAAAAAAAAAAAAAGTGTGTGTATATAAATAATGGCTATTAGTATTTCCCTTTCACGTTCTAAGTGTCGGCATAACAGCCGGTACTTTGAATATTGAGGGCAATATTCAGTTCTAAGTGTGGGGGGGAATTCTGGCGAATTTGTTCACATATGTACCTTTTTAGTGCCCCAGTACCCCCATTTTGGCCAAAATTTTAAAATTTTTTCTCACTTAGAACGCAATAAATGGTTATCAGTCCGCCATGTCTAACCCACATAAGGACTGGCTAATCCTGAGCAAACGGCTGTAGGTAAAGATATATCAAATCCGTTTATGGCTTGCAATTTGCCAAAAATTGTATGGTATTCGACTCACCATATCTTTATAAGTGAAGAGTTGGCTAGCCCGCAAGGTTATGGCTTGTGGTAAAGGCAAGTGGAAAAACCATAATTGGTAATCAGCTCACCAAAGATAATACTAATAATTTATCTAAGAGTTGGCTAGTCCAGAAGCAAACGGCTTTTGGTAAAGACGAATCAAATCCGTTTACAGCTGATGGTTTGCTCAAAATCATTTGGTTATCATTGTACCAAAGTTCTTACTTGAACTGAAACATTTGGCTACTCCAGAAGTGATGGCTTTTGGTAAAGATATAAAATCCATTAAATTTTCAAAAATATTGCTAGGGACTAGCAATAGTTTAGTGTGGGGGATTTGATATGTGTCTAAATACACATATATTTTACATTGTTTAAACCCACAAAAACGACCAAAAGCACACAAATAACTATATAAATGTTACAAATATCATTGAAATGTGTTTTTGTGTATTTCAAATGCAAAAGGATTGAAAACAATTGAAAAACAATCAAAGTTTGCATAAATGGCAATTTTAGTCCCTGAACTTTCATGAATTGGCAAAAATAGTCCCTGGTGTTAAAAAAGTGGAAAAATATCATTCAAGGTCCCTGTACTATTCAAATTTTACAATATTGGTCCTTGGATGAAAGTTTTAAAGAAATGGCAAAACAGGTCCTTCAAGTTTTAAAAATGACATAAAAGGTCCCCGGATGTTATAAAATGGAAAAATATCAATTGTGGTCCTTGTACTATTGAAACTTGGCATTAATGGTCCTTTGATAAACTTTGAAACAGTTTCACATTCAACCCTTCAACAATTCAGAAATTACAATAATGGTCCTTGGGCTTTGTTTGCTAAGTTATATACCAAATGGACCTTGATATATAAATAACCCACTACAAAAACCAAACCCATTTACCCTTATAACTCCCAGGCCCAACATCACAAACCCAACCCCGTTTAAATAAATACCAGTCAAACCATCAGTCAAACCCACCTTCACCTTTATCCCTTCCCTCCCACTTCACTGTAACACCAATACCACCACACACCTCACCTGGTTTTGGCCACCTGCTACTTCCACCTCACCCCCCAGCTCATAACCTACTCCCCTACTTGCCCCCTCCACCTCACATAACATTCCAATTTTCTTTAATTGCTCCAAACTGCTAAAATAACTTTTGGCGCCAAATTTACAAATGGACGACCAGGATAAATTGGAAGCTAACAAGTGGTGGGAAAGGTTCAGAAGAGAGAGATGAAGCATTTTGGATGATATAAAAAGAAAAAGAAACTCAGAGAAGAAGTTTGTCACTGTAATTTAGACCAAAAATTTCGTAGTGTAATTTTTAAAATTAAGTTTAGTTAAGTTTATTGTAATTTTAATTTCAGTTAAATGTAATTCTCAAATTAAGTTTGATTTCAACAAACCTTGTTCCATTTTCAGTGTAATTCAAATTTCTAGTTAATTCAGTGATTTCTAATTTGTTGTTGTTTAATCTCAAAAACCCTCACCTTTCAGTTTAAATAAGCTAACAGAAGTTTGTGACACCTTGTTGTTTAGTCTATTGTGATTGAACTCAGTTTTTATTTCCAAAGTCAAGAAATAGTCAAGTAAAGTCAAATTTTAGTCAAATAAGTCAAACTGCTTATCCTGTTTAGTATAGTGCTTAATTCCAGGTTAAGTTTGCTTTTTGGTCCTTATCAAAGCTTATTTAACTCATTTCTTTTCATGTATTAGTTTATGAGTGCAGTTTTCTAGCTAAAAGCTAAAACAGTCCAAGGAATGGAGTGTTTGGGTCAAGGCTTGATCTGGGTCAAAACGGGTACATACTGTTTATTTGCATTCTTGTGACCTTTGTTCTTGTTTAATGTAGTCTAAAGTAAGTGTTGATGTAAGCTTTCCATCTGTTTTTATTGTTTTTAGTGTTGTGAGGTGATTAGTTTGGTTGTAAGTTATTAACTGAGCAAATTAGCTTAATCAAGCTATAAGCTAGCCTGTGCCAACCCTTTAGTATTTTTAACTCCCTTTAGGTTCATTTAAGAGTTATTTAGTTTTTTTTTAGTTGGAGTCTTTAAGCTTGGATTGGTTTTTGATTGTATTTGTAACACACTGCACCAACCTTTAGAAATATCCTGCATCAGTTTAGTTTTCCCTTTGCACCTCTTTTCAGTCCTGATTTTAATCTACCAACAGTAGTGCTTAAGTTCTGATTTTTATTTTATCAATAGTTAGTAGTTTGAATTTAATCTGTCTTAGCTTATTCTGCATTATTAGCTTATTTAGATGGCTTTTTCTTGTCTGCAAGTTGGCCATCTCATCTGTTCTGTCTCAGCACATCCCCTACACCAGGGCACTTGTTCATTTAGCCTGATTTCATAAGCTCACACAGAGCTTATTTGTGGACCTCAGGGTTTGCTTCTTGGCTTTTTGGAAAGCCAATAAGCCCATCTTGAAGGCTCAGGGCTTATTTCCTGCTTTCTAGCTTATTTGGTAGGGCTGTTTGCCCCTTTAAGTTTGTCCAATCTCATCTTTATACTGAGTCATCAGCATAAACCACCCAAGTTCATGCCCTCCCCTAGTGCTTCTTAGTGGGACCCAGGGGCTGAACCTTGGCTTTTTAGAGAGCTCTTCTGGGTGGCATTTAGGAATAACTTTTACTTTGGGCTTCCAATCACCCTAGTGGGCCCCACAAGGCCTGCTAGTTGGCCCTTTTTGCCTGTGTTTTACTCAGATTTGGCAAAAGTGCTTATTCACTTATTTCAGCTTATTTCTTGTGCTTTTTCTATTCCATTTTGCTTATTTCAAGTTGTCACATATCTGTTTTAGCTTATTCATCCATTTGTTAGCTTTTTGTTGGCTTTTTCAAGATCACCACAGTTCTATTAAGCTTAAAGGACCAAGCTGTTAAGCACTTTGGTTTCCAAAGTGCTTATTTTTGTGATTCAGCCAACATTTCTTTTTTTTTAAAGTTTGTTATTTCCAGTAGTGTAATAGTTTTGTAAAAGAAAATCAAAGAAAAACCAAATATAAAAAAAGTGATAGCTTCTATTTAAGCCATTTGGCTTATTTTTCTGCTTTTTCATTAAGCACTTTTCATTTTTATATTTTTCTTAGGTTTCTGTACTTATTTAATATTTATAGAAAAAGTTTCAGAATTTTCTTAGTTTATTTAGTATTTATTAAAAATCAAAATAGTTTAAATAATTATTAATTAGTAATTAATTAATAATAATTAGATAAAAAGTGTAAAAAATATAATTTCAGTTTTAAAATAAGTTTTAGGTTATTTCAGATTTATCTAAGTTAAAATTTTAATTTTCTAGGTTAATTTCCTATTTTCTTATATTTTAGGATATTATTAAATAGTTAAAAATAGATTTTAATTAATAATAATTAATTAAATAGTCATAAAAATAATTTTAATTTTCCAATAATTTTATTTTATTATTAGGATTGTAAAAATATAATTTTCATATCCGTAGGCTTTTTATTTCTTAAAACTCGCGTTTTATTTCGTACGTTTACGTTAATTTAAATTAAACGTACGTGTTTTTAGATTTTAGACGTTTTTAAGTATTTTGTTTTCACGTACTTGTTTATATAGCTTATTTAAGCTATTTTCTTTTATTCCTTAGTGTAAATCAATCAAAACCTTTTCCTGTTCAATTATCACCCGATCACAGATTCGTTTTATTACAGTTTACACACCTCGTTGGGACTTAACGACCCGGGGATACACTGTACTCCTTGGTTAGTTGTCTTCAATTGGTTTGACTTTATTTGACCACATCCGTGGTTGATTTAAGTTGACTGTTTGAGGCCGATCAAATTTTGGCGCCGCTGCCGGGGAGGTGTGCTGCGTAAAAACAAATTTGAAGCATCAGTGATTGTTGAATATACACCCATTGTATATTTACCATCTTTGTCCATATTTCCTTATTTTCATATAAAACCAAAATAATCGTGAAGTTAATTCGTTTGACTAAACGATTACCAAAAACATTTTATTCAAATTTTCAACGAACACAAAAAAATCCAAAAATATTCATCTTTACCCTCTTACCCTTTTTGATTCTTTATCCCTTTACCCTCTATCCATTTGATTCTAAACTTCTTATACCTTTCTTCTATGGCGTCTCTCGGGTACAAATGTTTTGATTGTAAAAGCCCGTTGATTGACAGCCATCGTTGTTCTAAGTGTGCGTGTGAGCGGTGTGGAAATCATGCACCAAAAGGATCCTGTTATTGGTGTGAAGTAGCCCTCAACAGGGAGCTTAATGATTCTCAAAGTCCTTCCGACTACCCTTCACAGCCCGAGATACGTGCTATTAATGACAAACCGTCGAGAATCGATCCTAACCTTTCAGGATTTACGGTTAAAAGTTTGTCAAGCAAACGTACAGAACTTAGAACAGTGACTAAAAAGAACGACTTGCCTAATCTTCACGTTTATCAAAAACCAGAGACCATAACGGAAGTGGTGGAAATTCCTAGCTCTCAGAGCACTCCACTTGTCCCACCTCCGGATTTTATTCCTTGTGTCGGTTGTGGTGAGTCGCTTTTCGGTTTGCCATGTCGTTGGTGTACATGTGAACAATGTGGTAATGATATTCGAGACGGAAGTTGTTTGTTTTGTGGTTCGAGGAATTCATTTTCTTATGATCCTAATCCGAACTCATTCAACGACTCTTCAAATTTCTCCAACTACCCATCACATTCATACGAGCAAGCATCATATTGTCCAAATCTCAATGATGCATCGTATCAAAATACACCGAACTTTTCTTGTGAGTACTGTGGAGATCCACATTTTAGCTCTGATTGTCAAACAGGGAATCCATTTCCTTGTAACAATTACGACGATCCATATCACGACCAACCTCCACAGTGCCAAATAACTCAAACTCCTCAGCAAACCCAGCAAGACACTTATCTAGAGCTTCTAGAGTTAGTGAAAAGATCTGAGGAGTTTAATAAAAAAGCATTTCAGAATGCTCCCAGTTTTTCTTGTGTATATTGTGAGGGTCCTCATGATGATTATCAATGTCAACCTTCCGGTTTTGACAAATCCCCACTCCCACAATGTCCCGTCATTAAAAATTCACATGAGAAATCCATGGTAGAATTGTTAGCTGAAGAGCGGGCTGCTAAAATAAATTCCCAAGATGCATTTGAAAAATCTATTAGGGAATCAATTGCAAAAGAAAAAGCAGCCAGATCTAGCTCTCAATTTCGTTTCATTCCTGATGACAGTGATGATGAAGATATCTTTGATGATGATTCATCAAGTTCATCAGTTGAAACTCATTCTGTTGTTATCACACCCGAGGTTCCTGCTAACTCTCTAAGCATGGGAGACGAGCATCTTGACACTGTTCCTGCAAAGGAATCGGACGAATTCATAAAGTCTAGTGTTGAGAATCTTGTCCCAATCCCAAGTGAGTCACAGGGAACTTTTGATCAAATGTGTGATATCCCTCCTCCTCTTGATTTTTCAAAAGATCATATTGAGATGTTCTCCGATTCCACTAATGATGATTTTTTATCATGTGGAGACATCATTTATATGGAGGAATTTCCTTCTGAGCCAGTCAGCTTAGAAAAAGAGAATGATGAGGAAATTGACACTGAAATCAAAGATGAAGCTCTTCGAGCAACATTATTAAATGTCAGTCTTCTCATTTCTAAAATCGAGGCTTTCAAAGAAAAACCCATTTCATCTCCTATCCCCATAAAGGATAGTGACATATTTTCCGATGATTCTATTCCGGAAATGGAAGCCTTCTGTTTTGATCAGATGGGAGAGAAAATTAGTGGCAATACCACTTCTCATTCTCATAATTCTCTCCCCGATTATGAATCATTTACATTTGAGGAGTTCGCTGATGAACTCACTCACATCCGATCCGAATATGATTTATTCACCTTTGAGGAGTTCTCCGATGAACTCACTCATATCATATCTCCGCCGGAGTATGATGACTTCTACTTTGATCTTGACAAAGATTATCTTTATGTCCTGGAGGGAAATATTCTCAACACTGAGAATTTGATTAATCTCAAAATCCCATCCCTCCCACCCAGAATATGTCTTGATCAAATGAGCTTAAATGACGAGATTCATGATCATGAAACCATGAATCCTCCTTCTGATGATGATGAGTTAGTCATGATTTTTATCACGACTTTCTTTCTTTTCTTCACCTACACGGTGACTTCTCCTGTTCTTCACTCCTTCGGGAATGAAGACACTATCTTTGACCCCGGCATTTTTATTCATCATTTGTGAGTCGGGTCTATGTATATCTCATCGGAGTGGAACTTTCAAGTACTTCAATATTTATCCAAACATCTTAAATGAAAGTCCGATGGAGATTTTTTGTTCCACATGCTTCCCCAAGAACCAATGAATGCGGGGTCGAGTCAAGCTGAGTGACTCGGTGAACAAAAATATTAGCTCACCATATGGGTTTTCACCCATATTTCTGTCTTCTTTCTCTTTTCTAACACCTAAGTGTGGGGGAGATGCCCCACATATTGTATATATGTACATTTTCAGTTAAAAAAAAAAAAAAAAAAAGTGTGTGTATATAAATAATGGCTATTAGTATTTCCCTTTCACGTTCTAAGTGTCGGCATAACAGCCGGTACTTTGAATATTGAGGGCAATATTCAGTTCTAAGTGTGGGGGGGAATTCTGGCGAATTTGTTCACATATGTACCTTTTTAGTGCCCCAGTACCCCCATTTTGGCCAAAATTTTAAAATTTTTTCTCACTTAGAACGCAATAAATGGTTATCAGTCCGTCATGTCTAACCCACATAAGGACTGGCTAATCCTGAGCAAACGGCTGTAGGTAAAGATATATCAAATCCGTTTATGGCTTGCAATTTGCCAAAAATTGTATGGTATTCGACTCACCATATCTTTATAAGTGAAGAGTTGGCTAGCCCGCAAGGTTATGGCTTGTGTTAAAGGCAAGTGGAAAAACCATAATTGGTAATCAGCTCACCAAAGATAATAGTAATAATTTATCTAAGAGTTGGCTAGTCCAGAAGCAAACGGCTTTTGGTAAAGACGAATCAAATCCGTTTACAGCTGATGGTTTGCTCAAAATCATTTGGTTATCATTGTACCAAAGTTCTTACTTGAACTGAAACATTTGGCTACTCCAGAAGTGATGGCTTTTGGTAAAGAGATAAAATCCATTAAATTTTCAAAAATATTGCTAGGGACTAGCAATAGTTTAGTGTGGGGGATTTGATATGTGTCTAAATACACATATATTTTACATTGTTTAAACCCACAAAAACGACCAAAAGCACACAAATAACTATATAAATGTTACAAATATCATTGAAATGTGTTTTTGTGTATTTCAAATGCAAAAGGATTGAAAACAATTGAAAAACAATCAAAGTTTGCATAAATGGCAATTTTAGTCCCTGAACTTTCATGAATTGGCAAAATAGTCCCTGGTGTTAAAAAAGTGGAAAAATATCATTCAAGGTCCCTGTACTATTCAAATTTTACAATATTGGTCCTTGGATGAAAGTTTTAAAGAAATGGCAAAACAGGTCCTTCAAGTTTTAAAAATGACATAAAAGGTCCCCGGATGTTATAAAATGGAAAAATATCAATTGTGGTCCTTGTACTATTGAAACTTGGCATTAATGGTCCTTTGATAAACTTTGAAACAGTTTCACATTCAACCCTTCAACAATTCAGAAATTACAATAATGGTCCTTGGGCTTTGTTTGCTAAGTTATATACCAAATGGACCTTGATATATAAATAACCCACTACAAAAACCAAACCCATTTACCCTTATAACTCCCAGGCCCAACATCACAAACCCAACCCCGTTTAAATAAATACCAGTCAAACCATCAGTCAAACCCACCTTCACCTTTATCCCTTCCCTCCCACTTCACTGTAACACCAATACCACCACACACCTCACCTGGTTTTGGCCACCTGCTACTTCCACCTCACCCCCCAGCTCATAACCTACTCCCCTACTTGCCCCCTCCACCTCACATAACATTCCAATTTTCTTTAATTGCTCCAAACTGCTAAAATAACTTTTGGCGCCAAATTTACAAATGGACGACCAGGATAAATTGGAAGCTAACAAGTGGTGGGAAAGGTTCAGAAGAGAGAGATGAAGCATTTTGGATGATATAAAAAGAAAAAGAAACTCAGAGAAGAAGTTTGTCACTGTAATTTAGACCAAAAATTTCGTAGTGTAATTTTTAAAATTAAGTTTAGTTAAGTTTATTGTAATTTTAATTTCAGTTAAATGTAATTCTCAAATTAAGTTTGATTTCAACAAACCTTGTTCCATTTTCAGTGTAATTCAAATTTCTAGTTAATTCAGTGATTTCTAATTTGTTGTTGTTTAATCTCAAAAACCCTCACCTTTCAGTTTAAATAAGCTAACAGAAGTTTGTGACACCTTGTTGTTAGTCTATTGTGATTGAACTCAGTTTTTATTTCCAAAGTCAAGAAATAGTCAAGTAAAGTCAAATTTTAGTCAAATAAGTCAAACTGCTTATCCTGTTTAGTATAGTGCTTAATTCCAGGTTAAGTTTGCTTTTTGGTCCTTATCAAAGCTTATTTAACTCATTTCTTTTCATGTATTAGTTTATGAGTGCAGTTTTCTAGCTAAAAGCTAAAACAGTCCAAGGAATGGAGTGTTTGGGTCAAGGCTTGATCTGGGTCAAAACGGGTACATACTGTTTATTTGCATTCTTGTGACCTTTGTTCTTGTTTAATGTAGTCTAAAGTAAGTGTTGATGTAAGCTTTCCATCTGTTTTTATTGTTTTTAGTGTTGTGAGGTGATTAGTTTGGTTGTAAGTTATTAACTGAGCAAATTAGCTTAATCAAGCTATAAGCTAGCCTGTGCCAACCCTTTAGTATTTTTAACTCCCTTTAGGTTCATTTAAGAGTTATTTAGTTTTTTTTTAGTTGGAGTCTTTAAGCTTGGATTGGTTTTTGATTGTATTTGTAACACACTGCACCAACCTTTAGAAATATCCTGCATCAGTTTAGTTTTCCCTTTGCACCTCTTTTCAGTCCTGATTTTAATCTACCAACAGTAGTGCTTAAGTTCTGATTTTTATTTTATCAATAGTTAGTAGTTTGAATTTAATCTGTCTTAGCTTATTCTGCATTATTAGCTTATTTAGATGGCTTTTTCTTGTCTGCAAGTTGGCCATCTCATCTGTTCTGTCTCAGCACATCCCCTACACCAGGGCACTTGTTCATTTAGCCTGATTTCATAAGCTCACACAGAGCTTATTTGTGGACCTCAGGGTTTGCTTCTTGGCTTTTTGGAAAGCCAATAAGCCCATCTTGAAGGCTCAGGGCTTATTTCCTGCTTTCTAGCTTATTTGGTAGGGCTGTTTGCCCCTTTAAGTTTGTCCAATCTCATCTTTATACTGAGTCATCAGCATAAACCACCCAAGTTCATGCCCTCCCCTAGTGCTTCTTAGTGGGACCCAGGGGCTGAACCTTGGCTTTTTAGAGAGCTCTTCTGGGTGGCATTTAGGAATAACTTTTACTTTGGGCTTCCAATCACCCTAGTGGGCCCCACAAGGCCTGCTAGTTGGCCCTTTTTGCCTGTGTTGTACTCAGATTTGGCAAAAGTGCTTATTCACTTATTTCAGCTTATTGCTTGTGCTTTTTCTATTCCATTTTGCTTATTTCAAGTTGTCACATATCTGTTTTAGCTTATTCATCCATTTGTTAGCTTTTTGTTGGCTTTTTCAAGATCACCACAGTTCTATTAAGCTTAAAGGACCAAGCTGTTAAGCACTTTGGTTTCCAAAGTGCTTATTTTTGTGATTCAGCCAACATTTCTTTTTTTTTAAAGTTTGTTATTTCCAGTAGTGTAATAGTTTTGTAAAAGAAAATCAAAGAAAAACCAAATATAAAAAAAGTGATAGCTTCTATTTAAGCCATTTGGCTTATTTTTCTGCTTTTTCATTAAGCACTTTTCATTTTTATATTTTTCTTAGATTTCTGTACTTATTTAATATTTATAGAAAAAGTTTCAGAATTTTCTTAGTTTGTATTTATTAAAAATCAAAATAGTTTAAATAATTATTAATTAGTAATTAATTAATAATAATTAGATAAAAAGTGTAAAAAATATAATTTCAGTTTTAAAATAAGTTTTAGGTTATTTCAGATTTATCTAAGTTAAAATTTTAATTTTCTAGGTTAATTTCCTATTTTCTTATATTTTAGGATATTATTAAATAGTTAAAAATAGATTTTAATTAATAATAATTAATTAAATAGTCATAAAAATAATTTTAATTTTCCAATAATTTTATTTTATTATTAGGATTGTAAAAATATAATTTTCATATCCGTAGGCTTTTTATTTCTTAAAACTCGCGTTTTATTTCGTACGTTTACGTTTATTTAAATTAAACGTACGTGTTTTTAGATTTTAGACGTTTTTAAGTATTTTGTTTTCACGTACTTGTTTATATAGCTTATTTAAGCTATTTTCTTTTATTCCTTAGTGTAAATCAATCAAAACCTTTTCCTGTTCAATATTCACCCGATCACAGATTCGTTTTATTACAGTTTACACACCTCGTTGGGACTTAACGACCCGGGGATACACTGTACTCCTTGGTTAGTTGTCTTCAATTGGTTTGACTTTATTTGACCACATCCGTGGTTGATTTAAGTTGACTGTTTGAGGCCGATCAAGTATCTTTGACTTAGAAGCCATTCTGGATTAGAGATGACTAGAAGAGATGATATTTAGACTTAGTAAATATTGTAATTCATTTGTAACCCTTGTAGTTTCAGATTTTCTCTTTGTAACCTTTGAAATTCATTTTGTATTATTTAGGCATATGCTTTTGTTTGCTTTGATATGTCACCATAACGTGATATTTCTACCCTTATCGGGTTGGGGTGTTACAGCTACACATAACAATATAAGCCAAACTTGTAATAGAGAAACATGTGGATCAAACTGTCTGGTACACCACACCACGATTACTAAACTGAATCCTAACATATCCCAGATACATAAACTTCCTCCATGCATATTTGATATACCGAATGCGATAAACTGAAGTAATTACGGGATAAAAAAACAACATGTTATAATAAGGGCAAGCTTTCAATATCAACAAACAAGCATAAAGATCAACGACTAGATTATATTGATAAAGATGGCTAAACAAGCAGAAACTTAAATGTATTCTTTCATCCTTAACAAAGCTCAACAAACTTTACCTTTCTAGACACTTGTGTCTTCCCCATCTCCACCCATTTATTTTTATTCGCTTGTTGGCAACCTATTTTGAAGACCGAGTCTCCCACCTTTTTCTGCATCAAAAATTATATTACTGAGTATACTTTCCAACAAGTAACCAACCATTCTCAGAAATATACACTTGGAAATATCACTGCTATTAGAATTGACTAAGTAAACAAATTAAATTCCAGTAATCCATCTCGTAGGTAGATGACTTATCTGTTTTACCTGCAAATCTACTTTTGAGATACCCTTTTGGACAACAAGACCAAAAATTAAACAAATTAAATTCCAGTAATCCATCCCGTGACAGATAGATGAGCAATCCATACTGAACTATGACCGAAAGAAGGACTACCTTTTTTTCCAGGAATGTTTAATCAAAGTTTCTCCACCTACAGACGAATAACCAAATGCATCTACCAAAACAAATACCTTTAAGCCGAAAATAACCTATCACTTAAAATAGAAGGCGACACAAAGAACCTGAAAACCGTGCTCCTCGGAAAACAGATAAGTCAAACTAATAATTGAGCACACCCATTAACAAACCTAATAGAACAGCCATCACAAACAAACATGGCAATCAAATTATATATATCATTGGACATTAACTTTTAACACATACCAAATTTATGAGCCAATAACCCTATTGACCAGCCATAAGATATATTGACCAGCTCTACCACCAATCTTATTAATCTTCTTAGCAGCAGCATCAGATCTCACCACAACAAATCCCACTTTCCTCACTAACATTAAAAAAAATTAGCAAATTTATAACAATGCAAAATTAACAATTTTTAATAAAAATAAAAGAAACCTGAAGTGGATCTGTGTGAAGCAAGATTAAATTTCTTGGTATCAAATGATGAAATTGCTCCTATTCTTTGCAAAATCGAAGCCATTTTTTATTTTTATTTTTTTCTAAGAATTAATTAAAAGATGGGTTTTATAAAAATGCAGGGAAATGGTGGTAGGGAAATGGGTTTTGTGTGTGTAAATTTTGGGGAAGCGCCAAATGAAAAGTTGGAATTTTGGTGAAGAGGGATGTGAAAATTTTGTACCCCGCTAAAAAAATAGTAGTATATAGATCGGTTTTTTTGTTAATAACCGATCTATTAAATTTTGAAACTAATTAGATCGGTTATTAACAAAACGACCGATCTATATATGATATTTCCCCTCTTTTTTCCTTTTATAGATCGGTTTTTAATGTAACCGATCTATATGAAGTGATCTATATGGCCTTTTGTGTAGTAGATAATCATACAGGATGGATTGGCTTGCGTTGCCATGTGTTAACAATATTGACTACAGGGCCCTCCAACGGCCGAAAATGTTGTAAATGGTGATGAACGTGATATGAAGGTTAGGATTTGAATTGACGTACAATTGTTGTTGGTTTGTTGTTTAGATCTTAAATTTATATTAAAAAAAGCTCAGGTTGGTATATATTAATTGGCAAAATGCATGCACGTTCAAATGCAAATGTACACATGTTAACTAAAGTTAACTCACATGCATCAAGTCCTTGCTTTCTCTAAAATTTGTAAAGATTAAGGTTGTGTGTTGTTCAGATTTACGGACTCTTATTTTGTTAGTCAATTTTTTTTTTGAAAAGTTTATGTTTTGGACATGTTATTAGAGTAATTGAGATTTGCTATTAAAGTGTATGAAGATTATGGTGCAATCCTTGAACATTGTGTGGCTTTAATATTTAATATGGGGGTGTTTTTTATTGCTAATAATAATTGCTAATAATAATGGCTTATTGTTATGTGAATTAAGCCGTAGAAAAATGCAATAAGAAGATAAATAGTTTTACTAAGAAATTAGAAATTCCTCATGTGAATCTTATCTGGAAACATTAAGCTCTCTTTTCATGCCTAAAAAAGGTTTCTGATGATTTTCGAATTATTAACATTTGATTTCTAGGTTTGCCAACATGCACATGGAATGCGCAGAAGCAAAAGGTTTACATCCCTAGCGAGACAAGAACATAACCTTAGCAAGTAGCTAAAGGTAATTATCCCATGCTATATGGGATAAGATGAACAATAAGTCCTAGAAAAAGATATCGAAACCATTATTATGAAAATGTCCGGTGCTTAATTCAGTGAAGAGACATAATATAGATGTATATGTCAAGTTTGATATTTGACTTTTGGTTTGGTATTTGACTTAATGGGTAAAAGAATGAACTTTCAATCGGGTTTTAAGCTGTCAAAAGTTTATGTGGTATATTCTAAAGCAAAGGTTTTTGTTTATGCAGTACAACTCACCTGGAATATGTTTAAAATCTAACTTTGTCATATTTACTAAGTTTCTACTGTGATTTTATATTCTGGGGATAATGACAGTTGTTGCTTCTTCAATCCTAAGAGGCGAAGAAAGAAGAAACATTGGTGTTTTTTGAGGTCATATCCATTAGATGGTCTTGTAAGACCCGTTTTTGGTTAACATGCTGAGAACTTTTTTGTTAATGTAGAAACAGCACGTGGAAAGTATCTTATTGGAATGGATCGCAGGTTCATGAATAATTATCGATAGGTTGCGTAAACTATGGTGGTGGAAGAGGAACTGTTAGAGGCGGTAAGAGGCAATGTTCGAGGTGGTATTTTTGGCGTCAGAAATAATAACAACAAAGATGGCACCACGAGTTCAGGTATTGCTTAAACGAATGATTTATTGTTTTTTTTTTTTTTTTGAAAATTAGTTGGGGACACCAATGGTTCATCATATATAAGACGGTAGGTTTGCCCTTTATTAGATGACAACTTACAGTTTATCTCCGGATGCCATTTTGGCCCGTTTGTTTATAAGTATATGGATTCAGTTTATCTATGACAAAGTTTGATTGAGGTTCTGATGCAGGATTTCTAATCAGGTTTTAATATTTATAGTTGTCTCATCTACATATGGTCTATCTTATGCACTCACGGGCAGTGTACCCTGTCGTGTGTAGTGTAGTAATCGGTAAAACCGAGGTCGTCCCAAAGCTATGCGTTTGGATCCTAATTTAAGTCTATGTCATGTTTTAATAGGGGTTTTGAGTTGAATGATTAATTAAACTAAATAACATAAATGAAATGCTGAAAGTAAATTGAGTTGAATGCAGTAGGGAGAAAGTGTACTAACCTAGTTATCATCCTATCATGCAATGACTATGTTTTCTAATTAAACTTCCTAGCGCTTCAAGTGGGGCATAAGATTCACTAGACTCCTTTGGTCAATTCGTCTAGCCTATATCCCTAGAATCCTACTCCGATATCATAGGTCTGAATCCTAAGTGATTATCAGAGCTTGCAGGTAGACTAGTTCAAGTCATTAAGTGCCGCTACATATTAGATTTATTCTTTGTGTGATCCGGCCTCTCGGATCTTATACCACACATCTAACTTCTTAAGTTCATCTAACACGGAAGGTGATCCTTTGGTCAATTCGCGGAATTGGTAGTCCTTTTTTCAATTATTACTAACCCTCGCAACCTACTACTCTAGGGTCCTTTGGTCAATTCTCCTAGTGTAATAAGTACAACCGTTCTTCAAAACTGTTAGTGCAAATATTATGATATTTAAACTAAACGATTTCTTCGGTTTTAATAATGACAAACATGTAACTTGTAATACATAACGTAAAATGTGCAAGTTACTTGTAAACAAAAATCATCAATGCATACTTACATCAACACCTCCCGACGTCTCAAGTATGCTTCAACGAAGTCGTAGATTTCCATCCCGACGTAAATCACTCAAGGTATGGACAAACAAATCTACTACTTGATAAATGATCAAAGGATTATATTTTTCTAAACTTCACATTTTTAATGTGACAAAACATTTTTTTCAAAAATATATTTTTTACAAATTATTTTTGAATTAAAAAGAAATGTTTTATTTTGAAAAATAAGTTTAAAAATCCCAACAGTCAATTTTCCCCCCAAAACAGCTCTAACATTCTCAAATAAACCTTCCCCCCTAAAGACAAACGAAGGAGCGTCCACGGTACCACTAAAGTACCGAAGGCTCCACTAAATTTAGTGGAGCCGTCTGACAATTAGTGGAGTCGTGGGTCTGTAACGGCTATTTTTTCCCTTGCCTATAAATAGTAGACCATTTCACACTTCCAACTTGATTTTTCCAGTCACTTTTCTCTGGTCTAATCCCTCCTCACTTAGATGACTTTCTTTGATCATTTGGAGAGTCTTAGTTTGTTTAAGAGTGATCCAATCCTCCATTCAAGTGATCCTCTTCATTCCTCTTGATTAGCAAGAGAAGAACACAAACTATCCAAGTAGATACAAAGTGTTGTCATCCCTCTTGATTAGCAAGAGAAGAACACAAAGTATCCAAGTAGATACAAAGTGTTGTCATCCGTCTTGATTAGCAAGAGAAGAACACAAAGTATCCAAGTAGATACAAAGTGTTATCATTCCTCTTCATTTGCAAGAGAAGAACTCAAGGTATCCAAGAAGATACAAGAGTTGTAGTTGTTAGGTCTTGTAACATTTGTTACACTCTTGATTGTATCATAGCATACATCAAGATCATTTTTCTTTTGAGAGTTTGTGAGGGAAGATCATTGTGATCTTGTCGAGATCTTGGAGATCTCTTGAAGCCATTGGGCTTGTGTGTATTGATCAAGTGGATCAAGGGTAGATCGGGTAGATCGTGGTAGATTGGTGCTAGCTAAGATTAGCACTCGACATCTAGCTTAGTGTCGGAAATAGGATAAGCGACGTGTACGGTGTAGATCGGGTAGATCATGGTAGATTGGTGCTAGCTAAGATTAGCACTCGACATCTAGCTTAGTGTCGGAAAACAAGTTAAGCGACGTGTACGGTTTTCTCCGCCTGAAGGGAGTTTGTTGATTAGTGAAGTAACTCTCGAGTTGGGTACTCGGGGAGTGGAGTAGGGCGAAGAGGAGCTTCGTGACCGAACCCTATAAATCACCGTGTCCGGTTTGCGCCTTCTTACTTATCTCTTTACTTTCATTTCATTCTTTATCGCTTTATATTTGCATTGCGTTTTTGCTTGTGTGGCTAGTTGCTTATGTTATGTTGATTATCTATGTGTCGTGGTTTGATTGTGCATATGTTGTAGTTTACTATATTCATCTCTTGATGCTATATGATCATAGTTGACACTTTTCATATCACATCACACTTGATCGGGAGTTTGATACAAAAGTTTTAAATTTTTAAATGGAAACGTATTCACCCCCCCCCCCTCTACGGTTTCCACAATTGGTACCAGAGCCACGTCGCTCAAATTTTTAAAACAAATGGTTTTCAAAATTGAGTACGATCCATGTATCAAATTACCCATGAAGGTGATAAAAATATGAAAAGTATTTAGTTGCTTAATACTTACAAGTTTTGTTGTTAAGTATACGTTGTCATACTAGCTTGAAGGTTTTCTTAAATTAATAAAAGTTGGTTATGTTCAAAACTGAAATAACAGGTACGGCACCGTTAAATATAATGGACGGTTTCACTAAATATGGATGGTACAGCTAAATTTAACGGTACCTTCGTCTGATTTTCAGAATTTGGTAATTTTCAAAAATTCGTATAAAATCAATCGTAAGTCCGTAGGAGTCGTGCCACCTTTCGTTTTAAACGTAATTGAGTCTACTTTCACTTAAAAATACTTTTACAAAGTGATTGTAAAGTAAAATTTACGAGAGTCTTCAATTCGTAACAGAGAGTCTTTTCTGGTCATGCCGATTGCACAAATTTTTCGTCAAATCACAAAGTGAACATCACACGTTGATGTATTCATGATTTCAAGGTGTTGAACTTGATCAAATCTTTGAAATGGGGAGGAAACCAATTCATTTTCAAATAAAATCAAGCTAAGTATACATTGTTATACTTAATACACAAAATGACGATAAGTATTTTTGTGTGTTAACCTGAATGGCTATTTGTTTTTATTTGTGCCTTTAATGTCTTGTTGCTATTTGTTTAGTATAGTTTTCCGGTTTATGCATTTATAAGGCTCATGCTAAATTACTTGCACTATATTAATAATTAGTTTGCATTGCATATAGGCATACACCATTTTTCTTCATTTGTTGCAAGTTTTTGAAATGGTTTAGTAACCCTCTTAGGAATAGAAACTAAGTTGGTAGATCATGTGTGTCGAAAGATATTGTCTTACACAATTATTTTTCCAAAGGCTTAAGTGTAAAAAGTATATCAACCCAAAACACTTAACACTTTCATAAAATCTGTAACATGATCTCTAAGACATTACATCATTTTGTCTTGCTTGACCATGGGTTGTCTAAACAAGATAAAAGATCATATTAATACATTAGTATTTAAGTAAAAGAAAATGTATTAAACTTGCATTGATCTAACACACATACACAATGTTTTAAACATTTAGTATTTTACATATGTTGTATAAAAATAGTTAAGATAATTATTTTTATACCAATGAGGTGTCGAAAAACTAAAAATATTATACTTAATAATATAAATAGTTTTTCTCAAATAAAAATAAATGACAATATCAAAGTAGTAACTTAATATGTCATTAACCTCACACATACAACTCGTGTTAGAATAAATGGAACACACTCCTTAAATTTTTATTTTCTTTTTAAAAAAGAGTGATTGTGAGGGTCAAGAAAGATCTCGAGTACATATCAATTCATTATTCAAATTATGATTGATATCATTATCGAATCTAATTGACAAGCTTTTGAGTGTGGACATGAAATTGGAGTCATTATTTGTCTAGCTTCAAGATAACATCAAAATATGATGAAATGTATTATCTTGAATCTACATACTCAATCACATTCGATTGTTGTGAAAATAATGACGTCCTATCAAGACGAAAATAATATGCATCGGATCATAACTCACACTTGTGTTGAAGATGCCATATTGAGTCTTCTTGTCCAATGGTTGTGTTCCAAACATTAAACTAATATGTTTAAAAGATGCATAAAATACACAACCAAGTAGGATTGACAACTTGGATGTTTCATCCGAAATATACAAGTAATTTACATTGCAATGCAATAAGTAAATGTGTCATTTCCGAAAAACCAAACACGAGCAAACAAACAACATATGTAAACTTTGCTCATGAACGACTCATCAATCTTTGAGAATATCACATGTATTTCTCTTATCAAAAGATTGACAAAGGATAACTTATATCCTATGCATCTTATTTTCTTTGTAACATGAATGGTTATGTTACAAGAGAATACATTGCATCCTGTTAACAAATATAGGATATTAGAGTTGAATAATAACCTAATACGACATGTGTCATTGCATAAACAAGTAAAATTGGTCATACACTAAAATACTTGTTTCACAAAGCATTCGTAAGAGTGATAAGTTTCCTCTTAGAAAAGCATATTTGTTGAAATATACAATATGTCTCATTTTTAATATAATACTCACAAGATCTATTGAGGTAAGTAACCTTTACTAGATTCTTTCTCAAGATATGCAAAGGAGCATTCTTGAAACACACACGATGTAGTAGGTTCTACATTGTATCACATTAGAATGTCTATTGGTTCTAGGAAACCAAATCATGTTAAAATAACATGTAACAACTCAACAAACAAAGTTGTTATCCAAGAGATCATAAAATGCACCATCTCCACCAAATAACCTCTAAACCCAAAACACGAAATTAAAACATTTCGTTTGCCTTTGTTAGAAGTTGTGTAAGACATGTCATCTTCATAACTGACTTTCAGAATACGATTAGTTGAGTCATATTAGGCCATGTATTAGCGAAACAAGCTAATGTCATCTTTGCTATACTTCGATAGGCAAATATGGGAATTTAAATTTTTCTAACATGAGAATGACTACTGGAGAACCTATCGCACTAGAAATTCAATTTGACCTAACGGTTGAATTGCTTCCAGGAGAGAAGTTGGGTTCGTGTATAACCCGTAAAAATGGTCGTGTTTAGCCTTAATTGAGCACCACTAGTGATAGTCTCATACTCATTCTCTAACTTGAAAATTTTTCATTCCTACATTTGACTAGAGATAGTTTACATCGGTGAACTTTATCTCCCGTTAGGATTTCATTTTGAACAAGTAGTAATTAGGATCTTCCTTAGCAAACCTAGATTGCTTGCATCCCACATACGTGTTTCAAAATGATAACATGTTATCGTAAGATGTTTTGCATGATGTTTGCATTTATTCCTTATGTGCATTTTACATGATTTGCTTGTAAAGTTTGCACCCACACTATGTTCTTTTGACACATTAGGAATTAGGTATGCCCATCACTATGAACCCTTAGAAGTCATAGAGTCATACACTAGTGTCAAAACCTATAAGTTAGAGTAGTCGCGAAGTTGTCCTAATTCCCTAGTCATCACTTCGCCTTCTTCCAAGTAATACACCCGTTTGTCATGGGAAGGTTAGATACAAACCTAGTAGAACTCGGAGTAGGGTTGACAACTTAAATATTTCATCCGAAATATTCGAGTAAGTTTAACTTGCGATCGCAATTGTTAAAAGTCATATCCGAAACATCATATTCAAGCCTTTTAACAACATATGTTAAAACGCTCGTCCAAAAGCTAAAAGCTAACATCTACCCTCGGGTGACAAAGGACTCACGAGTTACTATATAAGTAATTAGTAGTTCCTTTCATCCTCGTGTGAATATACACGTCTTAAGATCCCAAACCCTGCTACGAATCAGCACCATAGGCCTAGCTTTACGTCTTTCAAAACCCCGTGAAACACTCGTGTGCGAAGCACATCAAAATCCGTAAATCAACCAAACCTCTCAACCGAGAATCCCCTAACCATCTTCGTCTAGGTCTAGGAATGATGGAACATATTCCATAAATCTTATGACTATTTAAATATTTCACTGGAAATATTAAAGTCATCCCTCGTACCCCTCTTATGACTACTTGAATATTTCACTGGAAATATTGTAGTCATCTCGTGCGTCTCGTCTCATGACTCTTTAAATATTTCACTGGAAATATTAAGTCATCTTTCATATCGCTCTAATGACTACCTATGTATTTCCTCGGAAATATAAAAGTCATCTCTTCTCGTCCAGTACCGTTCAAAGAATTTATTAGGTATAAATTCTTTCCTCGTGTCGAAAAATCTCCCTAAATCAGCGATATTTATTCGTAAAATCCTCTTAAACTCCAATGACAACTTAAATATTTCATCCGAAATATTTAAAGTTTATTTAATTTGCGAAATGCAATTAAATGTCATTTCTCGTTCTCGACAAATGTTCATCGAATCCCGTTGGATTCATTCATAAAAAAATTTATTCGGTATAAATTCTTTTAATCTAAGGTCCAGAAAAGTCACAACATATGTGAAATTTCTTTGTCAGAAATCTAATTCTGGGTCAAAACTGACCTCAGCAGGTCACGGTACCCTTAAATAGGGGACGGTACCGCTAAATTTAACGGTACCGTCGGACCGTTGTCTGCTGAGACAGTTTATTCTCACTGTTTCAAAACCACTATCGAAACCCACTCGATGTAGTCTTGAACCAGAACCGTATCCTATCAGAATAGATTGTATCTATCTTCTGATTCCTAAGCCTTCTTCACTTTCACTTCCGCATGGTACTAAACACTACCAATGCTTCAGCATCCCACTCATCTCCCACACACTTCAAACGAAGAACCACTAGGATAAGTTGAGATAACCCCACTAGAACCTTATCACCAACCTCACAACCCTGAAGATTTTATCTTCTTAACCCTTAGGATATCTCCAAGTAATCACATGGCTCATCATATAAATATTCTATGAATATTCACATTGATTGAGAAGAGCTACGTGACTTCAAAGGTGAAGTTTATCGTATGCTATCCACTACTTGTCATGACGTTACTAAGCTCATCGCTTTCGTCAACGTTTGTTTTCCTCTTTATCTTTTACATCTTGTCCGGATGGTCATAGATTAAGGGGGAGCGAAAACACACTCATATAGTCTTTCACCAAACACTCTCAAGAACACACAAATGTGGTTCTTATTCCCTAGGAAACTTCCCTTTAGCTGCCCAGAACTAGGCTGCACAGGAAAATTTGTGACTTCCAGGTCACGGTACCGTTAAATTTAACGGTACCGTGTGGTATTTAGTGGTACCGTGCCTATGTTTGACGAATTTTCACTGTTCCCTCCTGATCCCTGCATCCCTAACCTCAAACCTGCAAAATTTTGCAAACTCACATACACCCTAGGATTCCCTCACTACACCATAGGACACTACCACCAATCTTAATTTGAATCCATCCTCCACCTTTAGGATTTCCACATCCTTACCTCCACCAAGTTCACCACAACCTTTAGCTCTTACACTAACCCTATCACCTTCATCACCCTTTGAACTTGGCACTAACACATCATCACCACCACAATCACTAATGGGTCATCCCATTCTTTATCCCCTACAACCATAACTCTTGCCTTTATAAGGCTTCACCATTGCAAGTTTATCTTGCATCTCATCTTCAAACCTCACATTTATATCATTCATCATCACACTCAACCCTTATAACTAAACTTCACTCTTGATAGTGATATTTAGTTTCAAAACCTTCAACCCTTATATCAATCCCACTCAAACCTTTTAGCTACACTTCACTCTTGACAGTGATAGTTAGTCTAAGAACCTTCAACCCATAGATCATCACACTCAAACCTTACAACCTTCAACTCATCGATCATCACACTCAAACCTTACAACCTTCAACCCTTATATCAATCCCACTCAATCCTTTTAGCTACACTTCACTCTTGACAGTGATAGTTAGTCTAAGAACCTTCAACCCATAGATCATCACACTCAAACCTTACAACCTTCAACTCATCAATCATCACACTCAAACCTTACAACTACTCCTCACTTTGGATAAGTGATAGTTAGTTAAACAACCTTCAATCCTCACAATCACACTAAACCCTTCATGCACCAAATTATCTCTAACAAACACCTAGGATCATCTAAACTAGGAATCTAGAACTTCGTTACCTCAACCCGTTAGAGATATCCAACCCCAATCCTGTTAGGATCACATACACATATTTTTTTCTTTTGAAATATATCATGCATCTCATTGTCAGTGCAAACGATATATTAATCTAAACCATCCCAACACCAATCATCTTAGGTAGATGATTATGTTGTTCAAAAGGTTTGTTAGAACTTGCCTTCCTAATGACAACTTGGAAGAAGTCATTTTGTGTGTCAGTCAATGAACGAATCTGGTTCTTGTTAGTGTGATTGATTGAACAACTACATCTTAGGTTTTTGGTCGGGTTGTGACACTTACATGTTAACATAGTTTAACCCATGCATGTCTTGCTATGTGTATTCTATCCCTATAATGCTGCTCCTATTCTTTTATATATTATGTTGCACGAAGCTAACCCTTGATGTAGGAAAAGCCTTTGTAAGAATTTGATCCATGGATTCGCTAGTTAATAAGGTAAATAAACAAGGGGATTCAATCACCATAGGAGAGCATTGAGCTAGGGGGAGCTCGGGGGTATTTGAATACATAGCAAGGAGTCGTCTTCACAAGTGGTGATAGAAGACTTCACTGGGATGATGCAAGCTTGCCTTTCGGGGGAGAAAGGATAGTAGTGCAATAAGGGGGAGTAGGGAATGAATTCAAGGGAGCGCTCGAGGCAACTATCTTTTTGATTCGACAAAAGGGGGAGAAGGGAGTGTAAACAGGTAACTTTTACATTTTACTATGTGTTACGGTTTACATATTTGTCATCATCAAAAAGGGGGAGATTGTTAGTGTAAATATTACGATATTTAAACTAAACGATTTCTTCGGTTTTAATAATGACAAACATGTAACCTGTAATACATAACGTAAAATATGCAAGTTACTTGTAAACATAAATCATCAATGCATACTTACATCAACACCTCCCGACGTCTCAAGTATGCTTCAACGAAGTCGTAGATTTCCATCCCGACGTAAATCACTCAAGGTATGGACAAACAAATCTACTACTTGATAAATGATCAAAGGATTATATTTTTCTAAACTTCACATTTTTAATGTGACAAAACATTTTTTTCAAAAATATATTTTTTACAAATTATTTTTGAATTAAAAAGAAATGTTTTATTTTGAAAAATAAGTTTAAAAATCCCAACAGTCAATTTTCTCCCCAAAACAGCTCCAACATTCCCAAATAAACCTTCCCCACTAAAGACAAATGAAGGAGCGTCCACGGTACCACTAAAGTACCGACGGCTCCACTAAATTTAGTGGAGCCGTCTGACAATTAATGAAGTTGTGGGTCTGTAACGGCTATTTTTTCCCTTGCCTATAAATAGTGGACCATTTCACACTTCCAACTTGATTTTTTCCCGTCACTTTTCTCTGGTCTAATCCCTCCTCACTTAGATGACTTTCTTTGATCATTTGGAGAGTCTTATTTTGTTTAAGAGTGATCCAATCCTCCATTCAAGTGATCCTCTTTATTCCTCTTGATTAGCAAGAGAAGAACACAAAGTATCCAAGTAGATACAAAGTGTTGTCATCCCTCTTGATTAGCAAGAGAAGAACACAAAGTATCCAAGTAGATACAACGTGTTGTCATCCCTCTTGATTAGCAAGAGAAGAACACAAAGTATCCAAGTAGATACAAAGTGTTATCATTCCTCTTCATTTGCAAGAGAAGAACTCAAGGTATCCAAGAAGATACAAGAGTTGTAGTTGTTAGGTCTTGTAACATTTGTTACACTCTTGATTGTATTATAGCATACATCAAGATCATTTTTCTTTTGAGAGTTTGTGAGGGAAGATCATTGTGATCTTGTCAAGATCTTGGAGATCTCTTGAAGCCATTGGGCTTGTGTGTATTGATCAAGTGGATCAAGGGTAGATCGTGGTAGATTGGTGCTAGCTAAGATTAGCACTCGACATCTAGCTTAGTGTCGAAAATAGGATAAGCGACGTGTACGGTGTAGATCGGGTAGATCATGGTAGATTGGTGCTAGCTAAGATTATCACTCGACATCTAGCTTAGTGTCGGAAAACAAGTTAAGCGACGTGTACGGTTTTCTCCGCCTGAAGGGAGTTTGTTGATTAGTGAAGTAACTCTCGAGTTGGGTACTCGGGGAGTGGAGTAGGGCGAAGAGGAGCTTCGTGACCGAACCACTATAAATCACCGTGTCCGGTTTACGCCTTCTTACTTATCTCTTTACTTTCATTTCATTCTTTATCGCTTTATATTTGCATTGCGTTTTTACTTGTGTGGCTAGTTGCTTATGTTATGTTGATTATCTATATGTCGTGGTTTGATTGTGCATATGTTGTAGTTTACTATATTCATCTCTTGATGCTATATGATCATATTTGACACTTTTCATATCACATCACACTTGATTGGGAGTTTGATACAAAAGTTTTAAATTTTTAAATGGAAACGTATTCACCCCCCCCCCTTTACGGTTTCCACAAAAACTACCGAAACTAGAGGGTCTTACGAAAAACTAAGCATGCACACACTAGAAGCAATAATAAAAGCACGAAAACATAATCAAAGCAATAACGGAATCATAACTAGGCTAGCACCAAAGGTGCTTAGCCGATCATTTTAAAAAGTACAGAAGATTCAATGTTTTGCATGGTAATGAAAGGCATGCAATCGTAAATGTAAAATGAATATGAATCGCTAAAACTTACTGATGTTATGTCGTGATCTCTCCCTTGAAAAACGCTCCGTATGCTGCTGGAGATCGTCCTTGTGGAACCCCACTTCGTTCTCTGACTTTTTGTGGTGTGAAAGATGTGTAAAATGCAAGAAATAGGGTTTGTATTTATAGGTCCGACCAAACTACGGTGTAACCTCTAGGTATGGTTACACCGTAACTAGTGTATCTTCAAACGATACTTATCCGATTAATAGTAATTACGGCGTAACTTGATGGATAGTTACGCCGTAATCTTCGACGGCGACAATTACGTCGTAATCTTCATGCTAGTTACGCCGTAAACTCTTCAATCACTTCAATCAACATTCTGTGTAAAATTTACGCCGTAACCTCCTACATTAGTTACGGCGTAACCTTCATGGTCACGAAATTCTTCTAAGTCTTCAAAATGTTACGGCGTAATCTCAGAGGTAATTACGCCGTAATCCTTGATTAGCGTTGACTTGGTCTTCGTGTATAAATCCTTAGCTACGGCGTAAGTGGAGAGTGGAGTTACGTCGTAACTTCTTCAAAGCTAGCATACTAAAGTGTGTATCATTTTAAGTACTTTTCCAATTCCGCGTCTCTTTTGCTCTTATGCTCATATACAACCTAGAAACGAAATAAAAAGAAATCAGAGTATACATCCATATAAAATGATACAATAATGAACATATTAGGGGGAAATTGACACTAAAATATCATGATTATTTGATGTCATTAGGTTCTTACCGATCAAACACGATAGGAAAATATATGAATGATGAGGTATGCCAAATTTAATATTCCTGATTGGCAGAAAAGAAGAGGAGAGTAACTGTAGTTTGACTTTGTATATCGTGTTCCCGAGTTATGAGAGAAAAAAGAGATAATTGATGGTTTTACAATCATACCCTTTGTTATATATAAAAGTTATGTTTTATATTAGGACATTTATTTTCTTTAAAATATATATATATATATATATACATATATATATATATATATATATATATATATATATATATATATATATATATATATATATATATATATATATATATATATATATACACACATATATATATACATATATATATATATATATATACATATATATATATATACATATATATAACAAGATGCGCATGACGTCATCAAATACAGGATTGCCCAGTAATGCCATGTCATAATGCCACCTAAGCAGAATTTGATTAAAATTTCGAAATTTTGCCAACTAAGCAATATTGATTTTAATGAAAATTTCATTTTTTTAATTAAAATTTCGTTTAAAAATTTTGACACTTGCAAGATTTGAACCTAGGTCTTGGCATCTACAAAAAAGCACTTCAACCATTAGACCAGACAATATTTTGTGATAGACATTTGAAAACAATAATGACATGCTTAATTTGATGTCTTAAACAAAGTAAATATACGGCTAAATGTTTAGCAATCTAAATCCAATATACTTTTTTCCAGAACCCTAACATTAGCATAATCACGTAATATACATCCCTCTTCAAAAAAACACACGTATATTTTTTTACAAAAGAAAACCCTAATAATCAAAACTCTTTCCAGGACGAAGACTCCTTCATGATAGGCGTTTGCTATTGTTAATTATAGAGATTAAAAAAACCAGGTAACAAAAAAAGGCACGCCTCCTTTTTTTCATAACCCTAATGATTTTTTCTATGTCTTCTGATTTTCTGTTTATGATGTTAGCATGCTTGAATGATGAAGATGCTTCATGTCAAGTCCTTATCACAGGTGAACAATATTTGATATCATTAGTATTCATGTACTAATATTAATCGTCTTGAATGGTATTCATAGTAGTGTGTCGAGAAGAAGCATGAATGATAGATACTTAGTATACATGTGAACTGGTGAATTATACGGGTGCACCTCTACCTTCATCACCGACCTGGCGGACGCAGTTATCGAAGCCTTGCCTTCTACTACAGCAATGACACCATCCACAGGTGAGAGTGAGTGTAAGGTGCCGAATCTTTGTACATCTCATGCTGCGGTTAATTCACTTATAACCACGTTGTTTTGTGTTAAGCTTTTTGCAGGTTAGAACGCCGAGTTTGTTAGTTTTGAGCGTTACGGGATTTAATTAAGCATCGACGTAGAGGATATCGGTACTTCTTTTGGTTTGATGATCATGTTTTAAATTATTGACTTAAAAAAATTGTTGTCGTCTTTGATATCTACTTTTAGTGACAAGGCAATCTGCGAGAAGGATCAGGCAACCTTTTATGAGTCACTGCCATATGGTGGTATTATTTCAATCTTATATTTTACAAACTGCTGTTTTCGATTAACAGTTAGTGATGAGGAAGGTCTGTAGCATGTTAACCAATAGATGGAGGCTAAAAGCGCAGCTTTACTTGGATTAGACAGGTTTGTTTTCTTTATTAACATGTTTGAATAATCTATAACAAGTGATATTAAGGTTTGATTTAAGTAGTGGATGTGTTGTCTGCTTGTATTAATGTCTAGAAGGTTGTAATTTTTATATCTTAGTTTTTACTAATCATAACATTTTTATAAATCAGGTAGGTCTCAACAAGCCCAAGCTCCAGCAAACAAGGGTGCGTATTCACAAGTGGGCTCTTCGTATGATGGAGATGTGAAAGATGAAAATCAAGGCTCAGATGATGATGATGACGACGATGATGAAGAAGCTAGAAAGCATTGTAATTATCAAGTGCTAATTGGTGATTTTTTTTTGTTCAAGTCTGTCTTTGCAATATATACTCTATTGTTTTAGCGTCAACCTTTACGTGATACAACTCAAAATATAGTCTACACTTGCTTTGTGCACGTGTCATACTGTGCATAATTTTTTTGTGCTTGACCATCCTAAGAAGCAGAACAAATAAAAAAAAAATTGGTCGGTACATGACAAATTTCAAATATTTTCATAAACAGGAACAAATTACTGCATATGTTGATTACTTTGGTCAATTTAATTCAGAGCAATTTCCTGAAGATATAGCTGAGGTATTTTTTTGGCTGATATTGCGGAGAACACAAATACCATATTACGCTTTTTCATACCTCATTTCTCACTTTTTTATAAATAATTTTTGCAGCTGGTTCGCCACCGCTATCCATCTCAGGAAAAACGCTTATTTGATGATGTATTAGGTATTGTGTTTCATACCTAATGTACTCGACTTTAAATTTGGCGTTTCATGTTGCCATTTTATCTAACTAATTTAATTTTTCAGCAACATTCGTCCTTCATCACCCAGAGCATGGGCATTCTGTCATTCTTCCGATAATTTCATGTATCATTGATGGTACAATGGAGTACGATAGGAGCACTCCCCCGTTTGCTTAGTTCATTTCATTAGTCTGCCCAAGCACTGATGTAAGAAAGCACCTTACTATCTAATAACCATTACATATATAACGTTTATTTAATGCTACAATTTAGATTAGTCTAGCTCTGGTCACATATGATAAAAAACATATAACACATGTTCTAAAATGCAGAAAGAGTACTTCGAACAATGGGCGTTGGCATGTGGAGAGATTTTACGAATTTTGACCCATTACAACCGGTCGATTCTTATGGCCGACCATCAGCATAAGGTAACAAATAGAAGCATCAGTGGAAGCCAAGCTTCAACAAGTAACTCTCCTGACAGTGAAACTTCTTCACCATCAGCCCTGAATGAAAATAAACCACTGAGGCTGTTGTCTCCTTGGATTAATTATATTTTGCTTGCTGCTCCATTAGGTATCAGAAGTGACTACTTCCACTGGTAAGGAGTGTCTCCAGAAGAAAGTTTTGTGTTTGTGTACATGTATTAATTTCATCAGTTTAAAAACTTACTGAAATTTCATATAAAAATAGGTGTGGTGGTGTCATGGGAAAATATGCCGCATGAGAACTCAAGCCACCTTCTGTTGGTAAGCAAACATGTTTTCACATAACTGATGTGTGGACTGCTTATATTGATAGAGATAAAATAACAAATTTTTCACCAACTGTTCAGTCATGGCTTCTTGTGGGTCTGGAAAAATTCATCATGATCTGTATCCTTGATTGCACAGGCGGCTGATGTACCAACTCTTCCATCGAGTGGTTCTCATGTAAGTTTTCTCAACACTTCCATGAAGGGCACCTATAAATATCCGTCTTCATAACTTATTCCTTAAAAGTCGCATCTTTTAGGTGAAAATTCTTGCGGATAGCTGTTTGGTCACAATCCCAGATGATGCATATAGACAAGCTGTGATTAAAACAAGGGGTCGAATTAGGTACTGAAATGCATTAGTTAAGATGTCATTAAGGTGGAAAAATGGTAGGTTGCACATTTGGGTTAAGAGTCATTATAGGTTCACCTCTAAGTCAAGACATGAGATTCTTTTGTAGCTTTATTCTTAATTGGAATTTATGGAAATGATAGGTCCACTTCATGGAATACCATATGGGTTGAAGGAAATTTTTGCGGTAGTTTGTCTACGGCGGCTAATAGCCCTTCAACCCAGGTGTCAACATCAATGGACTGCCAGCATAGGCACTTGGCTGATGATGTGGTATGCAACCTTATCAATTTTTACATATCTCATGCATGTTTTTCTAACAAGTCTTTGAAGTTTATGCTTTACAAACTTCATATGCATTTTGATTCTCGCATAACAAGGCCTCTGAGTTTGTGAAAAATCTATCATCAGAAGTAGGCAATGATTCTATAAGAGGTCCGGGGTTGGTGAATCTTATTGAAAGGAGGAAATTAATATTTGGAAAGGGTAATGCTGATAAACTCATGGAAGACATTATTCTATACTTTTCGAGGTATAATCTGATGATTCTGTTTATTCCTTGCGTGGTTATGATATGAAAGTAGAACATAATTGTATCATCTAAAGCTTTAATTATTGTTCAAATAGATTTGGGCATGTGGCTAGCTTCGTAGCTGATGTGGAGGTGTTCCTTCAAGTTCTACCTGGTGATAAGAAAAAACAGTTGCTAGAAAAGCTGGTTAAATGCATTGATTCTTCTTCAACATCATCAAAAAATGTTCTTGGGCAACATATAACATTCTTTAAGATAAGAGAACTCATTGGTGATATGTTCTCGCTCCCTGATGGAGGTATCATTGGTAATCTAAATTCAATGTTTCTGTATTTTTTACATTTAGAATTTATACGGTTATCTGTTTTCACACAGATCTTGTGGAGTTTGCTGTTCAAATGACAGGAATGTATTGTCAGAACCTTCACCTTTCAAAGGAACTAGATGTACAAGAGAGTATGTATGGTGAAGATTTTCTGTTCATGACATGCAATGTGTTGGTTCAGGTGTGTAACTCATCTTTATATTAAATTGGTATTTTGTGTATGTCATATTTCTATTGACACCTTATTTTCTTGGCTTTTTTGCTGTGGTTATTTGGGCGTACAAAACTTGTTGGGTATTGTTTGGTATAGAAAGTAGTAGCAACATGAGATTTTAATATGATAATTTGGCATTTTACATATACAAAAAGAATTTTGCAACAGTTAGATGTGAAATCCATTTACGTTCATTTGGGTAGCTTAGCAATGAGTAGTGCAAGTCTAAAACGGGGCCGATTAATGGTAAGGTTATATAAGTGAACTAATGAATACTGGAAGTATTTAACATGCTGACTTTTGTGCTTGAAAGTTGGGATGTTTTCTTACTTTGGCCATACAAGGGAGTCACCATCACTGATTCTTTCTTTTTTCTTTACAGCCCTGATGATTGGGAGTGTATTCATCATTATCTTGGTTATTTGCAGGAAGATGACTGTAGTTTGTCACTAAATGAGGATCTTGCTAATACCATTATCTCCATTAAAAATCAGGTAACACTCTTTTCAACCTTATGTATTTCCATTATAGTGGAAAAGGATGTTTCATTGGAAGCAACAGTTTTCCATTAATTCATATATAGTAAACTTAGGGGTCAAAATCACACGGTCCCGGGGGCATAAAGTTAGATATTCAAATCAAACTCTTATATGTTGCAAAGTAAAGACCCCTGAATTATATATAACTTTTCATTAAATGTTTTGTAATGTAAAGGTGTAATGATCATTTTTACGCAGATTCTGCGTTATTCCGCATTTGAGTTTAAATCATATACTATGGCGTTGAAAAGAACATTGTAACAAACACAAACAATTTGAAAAACAATGGTACTATTCTTTTAAAAATATTTGTATAATAAACAAATTTTTAACACCAATATTTAGCTAAACAAAAAAAAATGTAAACGATAATTATAAGTCATGCCCGCCCTTTGGGCGGGCTTTGAAGTCTAAAACCTCGCCCGGAGGGCTTATAAGTCATGCCCGCCCATCGGGCGGGCCATAAAGTCTATATATATATATATATATATATATATATATATATATATATACACATCTAATGGTCTAAAAAGAGTTCTCGCACTTAACAGAGTTCTGAAAATAAAGATACACTATATATATATATATATATATATATCTAAAAGCCAGGAAGGTGATTTGGGCTAAAATGGGCTTAGCAAACTAATTGCATGCAAATATGTGGCTCTAAGGCTAGAAACTTACTGTTCCGGCCACTGTTCATGGAATAAAAAATACAAAAAAAAAACCTAATGACACTGTCATTAAAAAATGTGTGGTTCTAAGGTTGGGAAGTTACTGTTCTAGCAACTGTTCATGGGTTAATTGTGGCTATATATTAGAAAATTCCATATCCTTCGAGAAAAAAATCTCCCCTCCACCCTGAACAAATAAACCCACATCATTCACCCTAAATCAGTTTAATCCCCATCAATTCATACCCTAAAAATTAGGTTTGCATAAATCAGTTCATCCTGAATTTCAGCAGTAATGATCCGATAATCTCCACCCAAATAAAAACCCGTGAATCAACTGAACCGTTGAACGCGGAAATATGCGGCCAATGATAAGCAGCTTCGCATCAAATAAAAAAAGTCAGAATCACAAGCAGGTACAAGTATTCATATCTTTTAATTTTTATTGTTTACTTTGGTTATTCGTTCTTTTCAATACATTTTTTTTCCAGAATGGATAGTGGTCAAAAGCGATGCGGATGTAAGAAGTCAAACTGCTTGAAACTGTAAGTTAATATAGTATTCGGGGTGTTTGATTGTTTTTATAATGATTATATGATATGAAATAAACAAGATTAGATAATGACGAATCAGTTATAACAAAATAGGTTGCTTTATGATGTTTGACAAGTTTCAATTGTTTTAGGATGCATATAAAATGACCCATTTAAAATAAGATAATCTTGACCCTAAAATACTGGATAATGGGCGACTTGAAAACACAATAATTAGTACTAATTTTTTACTAAAAATTCAGTATTGTAATTGATTTCAGAACTTTTTCCTTGCAGTTATTGTGATTGCTTTAAAGATGGATTTTATTGCGCGGCTGAATTGTGTTCCTGTGAAAAATGTTTCAATAGTCTTGATTATGAAGATAGCGTTGAGATAGAACGTGAAGACATAGAATTGCACGATCCGCATGCATTTTCCTCCAAGATTTGTTCCCAAAAACAGCCTACAACAAACCGCAATGTAGTAATATAAAACCTCTTTAAGATTGACTTCGCTTGCTACTTAGCTGATAGATTGTTAACCATAATGGTTGGTTGTTAACAGGAGGGTGAAAATTAGCAGATAGCGATTGAGTTAAAACACAGAAAAGGTTCCGAAGTGGAATTATCGCTCTCAGGTACGTTCTAAACTTTTAATACAACATTCCATTCGTTGTTTTGTTAGGGTTTGTTAGATTAGGGTTTGGAAAAGGAATCGATGTAATTGACTTTTTCAAAGGTTAGCTGACTATAATAAGGTGTTGTGGCATCTCTATCAGCTGCTTATTCCTACTAATTCTAAGTGGGTTTTCTTCGAAGCTTAGATGAATTGAATGGAAGACAAACTGTTACACCATTCTAAATCTTTAAAATACAGTTTTTTTAGGTGACAATTTCATCCCACTAGAATAAAGATTGGTTTCTTGCGTTATGTGCTGTCAATGGGTCACATTTGGATTGAATCATGACCAATTTGTGATCCAGCTAAATGGATCATGATTCGATTCATGACTGATCGTGCTGAATACACTTATAAATAAATGCAGACAGCGGATACGCGTGAATAATTACAAATTACCCCTTTGTGAAAAAGGATACTTGCAAAAACTCACGTTCGTGTGTAGTGTGAAGACAGGTAAGTAATTACCCGAATCGTTTCCCAACGAGGTGTGAATGGGCAAACTGTGGAAAGTTAGGATTAGAGTGACTGATGTGATTAGATATTTTGGATTTTGCTTTTTTAATAATTCTAAATAACAAATTAAAAACAGATATACACAAGAAAATTAAACGCGAATTAAACTAAACTGAAAACGCGTAACAGGGAATCTAAAACGGGACAAAAACTGAAATATATGAAATTTAAAACCTAAAAATGTAAAATGACTTAAAACTTATTTTAAAACTAAAATTATATTTTTTTACACTTTTTATCTATTTATTATTAATTATTTATTATTTAATAATTATTTAAAATTAATTTAAATTATAATAAATACTAAATAAACAAAGAAAAATCTAAAACTTTTTCTATAAATATTATTAAGTAAAAAGAAGCTAAGAAAATTATAAAAATGAAAATTACTTAATTAAAAATTTAAAAAGATAAAATCTATTAAATAGAAGCTATCACTTATTTTCTATTTTTGTTTTTCTTAAGGTCTAAAAATATGATTATATTTTTCCTAGATTATAAATGACAAAAGAAAATTATGAAAATTAAAATTATATTTTTCTGATTATTATTCTATTTATTATGATTTAATTACTATTTGAAACTAATTAAAAAGATTAAAAATATCAAATGACTTAGGAAAAATCTGAAAAATTCAGGATAAGTCTAAATTAATATTCTTAATTTAGGAAAATTAAAATCAAAAGTTATATAAGCCTAATAAGCAGTTTGGCTTATAAGCAGTTTTGCTAATAAGCCAAAAATAAGCTAAAAAGCTAGAAAAATTACAAAAAGATAGAAACTGGATAATTATACTAATAGAAGCATGAAACAACTGAAAAAGCTAAAATAAGTACTCTGGATAAGCCAATAAGCAGTTTAGATCAACAATCAATTTTGTCAAAAATGACAGTCAACTACCCTACTTGTAGACCTATTTAAGCACTTAAATAAGCTGATTAATGGAATATTATGGGGGCAAAAGCTACCCTATACTACTGGCTATACTAAAAACCTAAAAGCCCTAAATCTAACAGCACAATTGAACTCTGATTAAACCCTAGAACAGTTGCCCTAAGAGCAGCAAAACTGAATCAGCAGAAATGGTGGAAATGGGGAATTATTGCCTACCTATTTTAAGCTATGAAATAAGTTCTAATGTGGGATACCAGATGATAAACTTAAAGTTGACTATATGAACTACTTATAAACCAAGATCCAAGGTCTCAGCTTATCTAGATAAGCTAATGGACAGCTTAGATCAGCAGTCTCAACAGCTCAGTATACACTGAGTCTGCTGAGCTGAGCTTTTGTGCAGAGGAGTGCACAAGTTGTGCAGTCCAATCCAACTTTCTTGGTTACTCTAAATAGGTCACAAGGGACTCAGAAAAGCCAAGGAATAGGCCAAAATAAGCTTCTAGCTTGTATGAGCTTATATGGACAGTTGGTGTCCTTAACTTTCCACAAATGATACAAAACTACTATTTATAACTATATGGCTAATAAGGACTTAAAATCAGCTTCTATGGGCTATAATAAGCTGAATCAAAGTTGGACTAAAGGCAAATGCACAGTAACAAGCTTGTTGACTGCCTAAACCAAGCACAGCCAAACACCCCTTTATGTGGGACTGTTTGGATTTTAAACTAGCACAACCTAATTTAACTAATGATTTTTGGATTTTACTGATTATATGACTTATTTTAACTATATTAAGCTACTTTCAAAACAGAAATAAGCAGTAATATAAGCTATGCTATTTTTGGCTTTTTGACTGTTTTTAAGTAAAATGAGATAAAGCTAATAAATACTGATTCTACTGATAAAATATGATTAAAAACTAATGATAAGCATTAAATAACAATAATAAGCTAATAATAAGCACTTGTACAGTAAATAGCAATTAAATCAAAAACTTAGAAAAAGCTTACAACTGTGAGGTTTAAAGAACATGAACCAAGGATCAGAAACCACTCCTAGCTTGTTGTCAACAAGCTAGAAACCAGAAAAGCCATCTAGATTAGCTTCTATCCCCCCAGAACTGCTTATTGGACCACAGGTTGACTTTCTTTGACTTTTTCTTGATTTCTTGAAATGATACTGACTAAACTATAATAAGCCTACAACAAGCTATGATAAGCTTGTATAAGCTTATAATAAGGGTGTGGAGTGTTTGTGATTGATTCTAACTACTATGGAACTTAATACGAATCAACAGAGAAATTGAAAACTTGAAATTTTATTACTACTTGGAATGATTACAATAAAGAAGTAACATATTACTTGAAACAAACTTGAATTACAACTGAAAACCTTAAATGAAACTGAAATAACATTAAGCTACTTTCTACACTAATTTTGATCTTAAACTACTGACAAACTTCATTCTTATGCTTCTTCTTCTTTATATAGCACTCCAAAAGCTTTCTCTCTCCATTCCGAGCTAATCCCACCCATTTAATTGCTTTGAAGTGATCTCAGTCGTTGAAAATACTTTTGGCGGGAAACTTGGGATAGTGGGATTTTTAACCTGTGAGGTGGAAGAGTGCATTAAATGCACTTGGCTTGTTAGGTGGAGTGTAGAGGAGGAGGGGGAAGGTGATGGTGGATGTGTCAGGTGGTTTGGCAGAGAAAACTAGGGGTGATGGTGGTTTTGGCGGGTGAGTTGGGAAGAAGACGGGTCAAACTTTTGTTTGACCTGGGATATTTAGCAAAGGGAAGTGGGCCGGGTTTTATTTTATTTGGATTGGGCTGGGTTTATGTTATGGGTTGGCTGGGTTTATTTTAGGTTAAGGGAATTAGTGGGATCCGGGTTTTTATAGTTTTGGACAAAATGGGATTTAGTTTAGGATAGATTTGGATTTTAGGTAAACCTTGGGGACCAATTGTGTAAATACTGAAAATTCAGGGACCATTCATGCAAAAATCTAAAAAATATTTCCAGGGGCCATTTGTGTCAAGTTTCAATAGTACAAGGGTATTATTTGATAAATTACAATTTTTTAAATACCCGAGGACTAAATTTGCCAACATTGAAACTTGAGGGGTAAAAGTTGCCATTTTTAGAAAACTTTCATCCAGGGACTAAAAGTGAACATGTTTGATATCCCAAGGACTAAAGTTGACTTTTCTTTCATTTTAAACCTTCAGGGACTAATTTTGCCAATTTGTCAAACTTCAGGGACTGAAAATGACATTTTTGTGACTTTTCATGTTTTTCACCTGTTTTCAATCTTTTTGTATCTGAATCACATAAAAACACATTCCAATGATATTTATAGTATTATGTGACATTTCAAAGTGTTTTTGGCTGTTTTTGTGGGTTTAAACAAGGTAAATATATGTGTATTTAGACACATATCAATGACCTAACACAATGGTTCGTAATCTGACCCGTGATCCACCTAAATTATATAGGTGGCTCATGATCCAAATCAACCCATTTAAACTATAGTTAAAAAGTTTGCAGTTTTAAACTCGATGTCAACACATGTGGTTTTTTGCGCAGCAGAGGTAGGACCAAATGCTACAAGGCAAGCTGAACTTGAAGCTCGAATGGAAACGAAGCAGAAGAGAGACTTCGAGTGGGAATCAGAGCGACGGAAATTGTGAGGCACCAATGCAAGTCCTGTGGCCTTTGTGCTTAGAAGAAAAGATAGCGTCAATGGTGAAGAACAAATGGACATTCTGTCGGCAATACAGGTACTTTTCCCTTTGTTTCACATTTGTGCACAGGACATTTTTCTTTTCGTAGTCCACAATTTCTTTCTTTTGTTTTCGTAGAGTGAAATGGTGTGCTTTGTCTATCTTTAAATATCTAAATGAAAACTTTTTGAAACTGAATTCTCATCAGGTTATCTATCCAGTAGTGGTTATTCTGTTCTCTTAGTCGTGACTTGACAATTTGATTTATGAAGTGAAGATTGATTTTAACACTAAAACTTCAATTAGTTGGCCTGATCAGCCTAAATTTGCAACAATGACAGCAACGCAACACCATGGGATTATAAGAACAATGGTAACAAAGACCATTCGCCACATCATGATGAGTAAGGAAATGTTTCTTACCTTGAATTGCTACATACGACATCCTACAAGGTGCAAGTCTTTAGCTTTATCGGTAACTAATCATCATATCTGTCGTCATGTATCAGGAACCGTGAACAGCTGCTGACAAAGAATATGATGTAGTCAAACCTCAATTAATTCGGCGTACGCATTGGAAAACATTTATCCAGCATTTACATGCAGGTACATACCTCAAATTTTTTTATTTTTTTATTTTTTTATTTTTTTTTTAAATAATAGACCGGGACATATTATACCATTAATGCTAAAAATATTTTGATCATATCAGAAAAGGGTAAAAGATTTATTCAGGATTTTAATATGAAGAACGAACCACACAGATCAAAAAGAAAATTAGCTGAATTTGCATCTAAAGTAAAGTCGAAATGGAACTACTTAAATAAGCTGTTTTAAATAAGCTGTTTCCAATAAGCTGTTTCCAATAAGCTGCTTGCCACTACTTATATCAACCAATATGTTTTTCTTCAATATTGTTTCAACAATTTATGTTAATGAGTAACGTAAACTGAAATTGTGTTTTACTTTGACATTTAACAGATTTTATCGAATAATTCAGCAAATAAACGTCTTAATGGAGAGTATGGTGGATCTGAGGGAAGATTTAACAGTGTTATCGATTCAGGAAGCCAAAATAGTGATGCAGGTAAACATCTACCTTCTTTTTAAGCATTATATGGATCTTGCTCTAATATATTATCAATCATTATCATTACAGAAATGGCGAGTAGAGTGCTACAAGGTTCTGTTGATTTACATATCAGTGGCAGACGCCAAAGTGCACCCATTCAGCTAAATTTGGTAAATTTCTTTAGCTGCAACTATATGTTTCATATCATGAATATAAGACTCGACAATCGAGCAATAGAAATTTAGTTGCAAGTGTATGTTTCATATGATCAATCAGTTTATGTTAGAAAGCCAAGAAGTAAGTGTATTGATAGCATGTATGTCTTTGTGGGTCGTTGAAATTGATACCGAAATGTTTCCCACCTTCAACTGCACTTTTGTAAAAGTGGCTAGAATAAGCAGATAAATCGATTAGCAGTTACCATTTAATCTGTTATCAAAAAAATCTTCATTAATTTTTGCACACTAAATTTGTCATAGCGATTTGAATTGTTCATAATTACAGGATGTTTGGTTTAGCAGATTTAGCCTGCTTAGAAGCTTATTTGAGTATGGAAAAACCTATAACTCAATGTGTAGCTGATATATGTGGGTGTTTTATATACTGCAATGACTACATCATTTTTGGTTTATGCATTTCTTATATTTTGTGTGCCTTAGATTTTTTTATAACTAACTGTTTTTTTTTTCATGTTTAACAGGACACCCGATGCAAATTTGATTGTAAATCCAGTGGGTGATTTGTATCTGTCTCCAACCTCGATGTTCTTGAAGATGGAGCCTCTAATCACGGTGATATTTTATTAACCCTATACCGGTGGATTTTCCTTTTTTTGTAAATGATGGATTGATTGATAGTTATACGACACACCTAATCAAGTGAAATTACAGGTTGAACATAGCTATACGGGACGCGTAATCATGACAAAAAGAACAAAAAATTCAATTAAGATTGGATAAGCTATTACATATCTGCATTTAGGTGTACCGGTGGATTTTCCTTTTTCTAGAGACTACGGTTAAGACTGGGATGCACAGGATCAAAGCATCGTGTTGTCAAAAGGTAACATTACCTATATGGCTAATTAGATTTTTGTCATGACCTTGCTAATATATAGTTATGAATATTCCAATTCCGGTTTGCGGTGATGTGAAATATATTCCACACATAATTGACCCATTAATGTGTCAATATTTACACCACTAAATTGTGTTTTCTACCTTGATTTTTAGATAGCTGATCTTTAATAAAGCAAGTTCTAAACTAATTGTCGATGTTTGGTTTCATGATAGCGAGCTCAAATGGCAGCTTATTATCATTGCTTGACGGTATTTTCCCCATTCAATGGTGTGGACCTGCGGTGGTATGGACTGAACTTATCAACATTTTTTACAATCAATTTACGCAACCATGTTATCCTGACTGATATTCTTTTCTTTTTATGTAATTTACAGCACATGGAACCATCAATAGGAAACAGTAACTGCGTATCCTTGCTTATGCATTTTGGAATGGAGCAGAATAGAGCAAGTAAGTTTTAAATGTACTTCCCAAAGAAAACCGTAATGAGTAACTCCTATCTGTCATTTCATGAATTTTGTCATTCATTTGCTTGACAGTTCAGACTTTGAACCTATAGTAGCACCATCCGAGAAGAAAAAGAAAGGTCGTGGGAAACCAGCAGCAGCTAAGACATCAGAAGGAGCAGCAAAAATAAGAGGTGCAGCTGCTGCTGCCACGTCTAAGAAAATAGTTGCTGGGCAGAAGCTCATTACTGAAGTGCCGAAGCCAGTAACCGCAGAAACATCACCGTAGAAGAAGGTGAGAAATATAAGGTCGCCACGTACTGGGAAGAATGAATAACAAAGCTGACGCCATTGAGGAAGGTACTGAAGGTGAATTTGACGTTATTTGTAGACGGTAAGGTATTTCTAGACCTGAGGATTTTTCCATATAATCACTCCTAAATTTTCTATCTCAACAATCACAATCAACGTCTGCAACAATGGTAAGTTACTTCAGATTCCATATACTCTTCATTTCTCTTTGTTTGTTCGTAATTTATTACAGTAGTATTAGCCATGTTGCATGTGTCCCATTATTGTTTTCTTGATTTGTTATTCATGAGTTTCAAGCCCTAATTACACCTAGATTTGCTATAATAATTTGTTGCCTTTTGGATCTGCAATGATTTTGGTAGTATTTGTTAAGCTAGGGTTCAAGTAGCTTAAAAAGCTGAATTTATGTTCCCGTAATGTATTTGGGGAAATTGCCATCAAATGTGTTGGTATGTCGCTTTAAGTGGTGTTTGAATTACCTTATTTTGCTCCCTGATGGTTTTTTGTCAATTTAGAAAAGCTCATTTTTTTTTCCACCTAATGAGCTTATGACTTATTTAAGCTCATAATCTTAAGTTTACAAGTTATAAGCTGCAAAATTGAGCTTACAAGCTTTTCAAAGTTCAAATAACCTAATCCATACACCCGCTAAGTTATGGTTGGGACCCTTAATTTTACAAAAACTTATGGAATTTTCATTGTGATGTGTTGGTTTGGAAATTTGTGTTAGGGGGTTACAGTTTTGTCATTTGGTCAATTTACGAAGATGGTTGTGATAAAATGCCAAATAGTCTTTTTTGTGTTGCAAAGAGTACAGAATCACAGTTAAACAGTGATGCTTTTAGATTTTATTAAAAGCCAATTTCAGATGGTGAACCATGAATATAGAGGCGCATCTGCTTAAAAGTTGATTGATAGAAGTGAACACTAATGTTGTTCATGTGCAGCAGGTAAGAACACAAGAACGGAGGCCACACCATAAAAGTTGAGATCCATGATTTGGAACTACATGGAAGCTATTTATAGTCCAGAAGAAAAATCGCGATAACCTTTTACTTCTTATTTTTTTTCCTTCTCTGATAAAGGTATAGTCTTTTGGAATATCACTGTCAGCTTGAATGAATAGTTTAGCGTTCAACAGTTACAGTTTCCAATGAATAGTTTATCGTTCAACAATTTAGTTTTCAAATGGGTAGGTCCTATTAATAAACCTGCAAGAAATTTAACACACTTATCATTTACACATTCAGATTTACATGTAATATATAGCAAAATGACTTGAGTTTGTGGCAAGTCGGTTTTGGTCTGCTCTACTTTGAGATATGTTGGTTGCACATATACATTTTCGCCTATGCTCAATCCGGTGATGGCCCTTTTAGCAGCAAAATCCAGACCACAAAGGGCGAACAAGAATATACTAATATAGCGAGAAGAGTGCCAAAAGGATGAGTTCCAAATTTGCAGTCACAATGTCTGGTACACAATTTGTATTGTATAGCTTCCTTTTTTTTTTTTTTTTTTTTTTTTTTTTGTGGGAAAACATCATAACACTGTACAGTTGTTATTCTGATGAGTATTTTAATGGTCACTATTTGTTATTGCTTTATATCCTCATATGGGGGAATGTGTCATAAGAATTAGTCTATTTATTGCTTTACACTTGAAATGTTTAAATGATTTTTGTCACAAAGCAACATTGCAAAACACACATGTTTCCCCGAAAACATCTACCAACAATAACCCGAAAACAAGAAAATAATTACTGCATGCTATCAACCAAGCACTTCCGTCGCAACGCGCGGGCTACCCAGCTCGTTTATTTACATTTATTTATACCAGCTGTTTATATGTATATGTTTCAAAACTAATTACTTTTTTCCTAAATGGATGACCTATGTATTGTGTATAAAGTAAGAAAAAACTTCTTGGATTAAAAAAGTAAACAATTTTGCTGACAATTATCAAAACAAACATTGTTAAGTTTACGAACTAACTTAAACTATACATTCCTCATTAGAATGTTTATATCAGGAATATTAAATTTGACTCAAAAGTTAGGGTGTGTTTGTTTCATTAAAATGTTTTATGTCTGAATTTGATTACCACATCTTACTAGTAAGAGGTGGTTGTAAAGTCTGAATCTGAATGAAATATTGTTGTTTGTTTTTGTATAATTTTCTGAATTGTTTTAATTGTCCGTTATTTTAAGTATATATTAAACATTAAAAATACGATTAATAAATAACTTGTGTAAACATAAAAAATAAAAATAAATAAATAAATAAATAAATAAATAAATAAACACTTTTCTAATAAATTTATCACAATAATAAACCAATCTAATAATTATCTTAACACATGCGTAATAATTTAAATTTAACATAGTAAAATCAATTACAAGAATTGTCTCAAATAAAACATAAGTTTAACGCAGTTAAGCAACAATCAAATAAGGCCCAATAAATATTAATAGTAAACTGCAAAAATTGTCCCTAGTAGACGAGGGTAAAATAGTCATTTCACACGGTTAAAAAAAGTCCCTGTAGTAGGCGAGGGTAAAATAGTCATTTCACACGCCACTAACGTGAAAAGTTAACGAGCGTTAGACAAAAGGACATTTTTGCAGCTACAGTAACTCCTCAAGGACATTTTTTTGCATTTTTTTTTCGAGAACATCTTTCGTAATTTTCGAAAAGTTTAGGGACAGTTTTTGCAGTTTAATCAAATATTAATGACCCAAACCCACTAAATATACGTTAAAATAAGTAATTAGACAAAACACAATTGTACAACACCAACTCAAAAGACGTGTATAAAAAACATGTAAACAAGTAGAATAGGTTGAAGCAATATAATATTAAAATAAATAAGTTATGTTTAGCATATCAAATACGGAGTAATGAATTACAAACTCCAAAACCTCGTACTTTCCTGACACGTTCACGTGTTTTCTTTCAACATATTCTATTTTTCACCATTTGCACCTTCTCTCACCTTTGGCATCTTCTTCTTCATTAGAAAACCTGCAACACTTTCTTGACAAAATGTACACCCACGTACAATATATATATATATATATATATATATATATATATATATATATATATATATATATATATATATATATATATATATATATATATATATATATATATATATATATATATATATATATATATATATATATAAACCACAGTTACCAAATCACTTTGAAGATGAATGGGTTGAAGGGGTGTTAATAACAGGTAGTCAGATCTTTTCACCACCTCTTACCGAATTAGACATATTAGCTCTTACCGTGTCTGACTGGTGATGAAAAAACAAACAATCAAAACGTCTGACCGCCTCTTACTGGTAAGAGTAAGAGGCCTAGTAAGATTTTTTTTAAAAAAAACAAACACACCCTTGGTCTTTATGCAAATATTGACGTTTGTTTAAAAGCAAATATCATAGCGGTAAAATACATACAAAAGAATAAAAGAAAGGTTGATAGTGATTAGTGAATGATTTGAAATAGTTATCAATTGCTATGAAGTTTTATGATAATAACCGGTTGTCACAACCGTGATTTTAGCAGGTTAGTCTAACTGATAGTCTTGACACATTTAAGTTTAGCTTGGTGTGACTTAGGTGTTTTGTGTGGCATATGTGTGATTAACGTGTGCTTTGGCACTAAATCCCGTTGTGTGACTCTATTGGTGTGTCTTGAGTAGTGTTGTTTTGGAACAAGTTCACTTTGGTGACGTGGAAAATGACTTGTATGGTTTTGTGTTCGGGGTTTTTGCGTAATGAGTTGTGTTAAAGTTTGTGAGCGTTGGTAAATTAAGTGGTGTTCGGTTTTATGGGTTATACTAATAATAAGTGTGAAATTCTATTTTTGGAAACTTTGTTTTGAAAATGATAATTTTTCAAGTTGTCGTAAAATGAAGGATTATCGCGTGAGACGTTAGATTTCGTATAGGCTTTTATAAAATAACGAAAACACAAGATTTTAAGTGTAATAATTAATATTGAAAAAAAAATTATATGTAAAGGGGGGGGGCGGCCGATTATAAGGTTTTAGGGGAAAAAGGAAACCAAATTTTAGTCTAAATACACTTACCAATTATAAGGGTGATCTAGAATGTAGTTAATTTTCTTGGTCATGTAGTTAATAGTGAAGGTATACATGTAGACCCTGGAAAAGTCGAAGCGGTCAAGAATTGGAAGGCTCCTACGACGCCGTCAGAGATACATTCCTTTTTTGGATTGGCAGGGTATTACAGACGATTTATCAAAAAAAATTCAAAGATTGCCAAACCCCTCACATTGTTGACCCAGAAGAATAAGAAGTATGTCTAGGGAGAGGAGCAAGAGATGGCTTTTCAGATATTAAAGGGTAATTTGTACAATGCACCTATTCTGGCACTTCCAGACGGACCAGATGACTTTGTGGTGTATTGTGATGCGTTGAAACAAGGTTTTGGATGTGTACTAATTCAAAGAGGGAAAGTGATAGCCTATGCATCCCGACAACTCAAGAATTCATGAGAAGAATTACACCACTCATGATTTAGAGCTTGGTGCGGTAGTGTTCGCCCTCAAGAGTTGGAGACATTATCTGTATGGCACAAAGAGTGTTGTTTATACGGATCATAAGAGCCTTCAGCATATCTTCAGTCAGAAGGAGCTGAATATGTGACAAAGAAGATGGATTGAATTGTTTAGTGATTATGATTGTGAGATTCGCTGTCATCCTGGAAAGGCGAATGTGGTGGCTGATGCGTTAAGTAGAAAGGAAAGGATTAAGCCTAAGCGTGTGCGGGCTATGTGCATGACCTTGCAATCGGGAATTAAGGGGAAGATATTGGCAGCACAAGAGTCTAGTCTTGGCTTAGCAACGCCATATTGTACATGTAATTAATCAAGATCTTTAACTCGCCACCAGTAAAATATCCCTTATCCAACAAATCCGTGTTTATCATATCCCTACACCTCACGTTATAACCCATGTAAAAGCCCTCTTTGATAGTTTATCTTAGGTGCTTACGCCTAGTGGAGGAGGTTTTCGATCCTTTCCCAAGCCTATGGTAATCTATTTGCTATGACAGGTAGTGAGAGATATTATCCGTTTTCATTTATGAGATTTATTTTGATGACACCTGAGAGATGTGAGTATCTAAACACTACTTGTGAGGTGCTAGGTTGTAATCTCCGTGCTTATTATGATTAAAGTGGAACGACTATTTGTTGTAATTACTTTTATATTAGCATTAAATGACCCCTAACTTGTATTTTGATTAGAATAAAAGCGCATTTGCTTAAGGACAAGCAAATCTCAAGTGTAAGGGTATTTGATGAAGCGAAAAGTGTACCGCTTTTAGGGGGTCATTTAAGCCCTAAATCGTATTTATTTGATCAAATATTGCCCTAAATCGTTCCTTTTGTCATTTTAGGTACTTTGGAGAAGAAATCTGGAAAAGAAAGCATTTTGGACGTTTTTGGAGCATTAAAGTGAAGAAAATGACAAAGTCTCAAAATCGGCTGGAAAAGTACCTTTGACGGCGTCAGGGATTGTTCCAGACGGCGTCATGGCTTGGCAAAAGAGGTGGATATGAAAAATACACGTGACGCGCCAGAGAGTTTTGCAATGGAAAGTCTGACGGCGTCACCCTTTAAGGTGATCAAGGCCATCACGGTTTAAGCTAAAGAGAGACGGCGTCAAGCCTTATTCTGACGGCGTCAAGCCTTGATAAGCCAGGGAGGATTTTGGAGGATTAAAGAGGGACGGCGTCAGGAAGACCATCCGGGAACCCTAGACACGGCGAGGTGACGGCGTCAAGATCTACAACGTGACGCCGTCAGATACTAAGTTCTATATATAGTTTTGCAATTTTTTCATTAGTGTGCAACTTTGTGAGGAGAAACCCTAAGACGAATTTCTGCCATTTTTAAGGGTTTTCATACCCTTGGATCTCCCATGTTTAATTGAAGATAAGTATTCATTTAATCAATCAATATGTCTATGTGTTGTTTGATTATATCTTGTTCTTGTCTTTTAATTAACATGCTAGGCTAGATTTATCTTGTGTTTGCTTAGATCTAATGAAACCTAACTATTGATTATTGGTTATTGGTGTGTTATTAATTGTATTGGATGATTGTTTATCGATGTTAGGCTTAAGAAAACTGGCTAACCTCCTATACGGTAATTTGCTTGAACGTCTTAAGAAACATGAATCAATGCGTACTAGGTTTTTATGGTTGTATTTAATGCATGAGCGAATTCTAGTGATCCCATGTTAGGAGCTTCTTAGCCGGCTCGACATAGGAGTGAAGTAGGAGCTTGTAGAGTTGGGGAAGTACGTACGCCACCCCACGATTGGTATTAAGGAATACACCCGTCATCCACGCAATTAATACACACTAATCAACCGGTAAAAGATAGTTAGGGAGTAAGGAAATCTAAGTAAACACATTTCTCTCCATATAAGTTTCACAACCTTTTCATTTTCAGTTATTTTATTTTATTTGCATTTGTAGTTATTTGGGTTAGTTGACTAGCAACTAATTCCGCCCACTCTTTCAAACCCGAGATTTTACTTGCTTTCATAAAATATAAAAAATACAAAAAGAATCTTCCCTCACCCTTAGACCTATTAGAATAGTTTTTCAATCCTAACGACACTATTCCCCTAGAGAACGATCAACCCCCCGGTACTTGCCACTTCACTATACTACATCGGTCAGGTACACTGCCTGGTGGGGATTGCAAGCCTCTTGAGATCCCTCAAGAGGTAAAACCTGTTGTAAGGTCGCAAAACCACGCATCAGTGATCTAGAATGTTCATTAGGGTATTATAAATACAAAACCAAAACACCCCAACCCTCCCTTTTGAGAATTTCGGCCAAACTAAGGAGAAACAAGAAGGAAAATTTTAGGGTTTTCATTATTGTGAAGAAAACGAGCTTAAGGTATGCCTAGTAATCCCTAATTCCTTTAATTATTGATTTGATTCATGTAATACAAGTTATGATGGATCTAGGGTTTATGTTTAATTCTATAAATTAATAATATAAAACATGTTAGCATCAATAATTAGCAATATTATGATGATTGGTGAAGAGATTAGGGTATAAAACATGTTAATTATTGAGTTAGGGTTCGGACAGATTCATAGTGCTGTAAAGATACGAAGATATTTAATAGATGGAGATGAGTTAATTGATGATTCTTGAGTCTAAATTGTATTTCAGAGAAAGAGTTTTCCAAAAAGTCCGGCCAATATTGATTTCGAGGTCGGAAAGTCAGTCTAATGATTTTTGCAAGTAAAGGTGTCAAAACAGTTAAACCGGGACAGATTTAGGTTAAAAGTAATGAGGTCAAAAGTGGTTTAAAAAGTGTAATATGGGTTAGCCCTTCTGGAAAAATTGAGTTCTATATTCTCTTTGACTTCCACGTGAAAGTTAGCCGATAATAAGTTGTGCAAGTATGGTTGTTGGGTCAAAACATTTTGGTGTGCGTTCAGATCCGAATCTGGATAGTTTTCATGTTTGATTTTTCAAAGAGTACTTTTGTGTGTTTTTAGTGCATGGCCTTCTAGGAGAAGCTTGTATGCTCATGAAGGACCATGGTGAATTTTTGGTGTGATTTGTGAAGTTTATTTTGTCATGATTTTATGTGGGTAAAAGTACCCCAAAAATCTGCGTATTCTGGAAAAGTATATGCAAGGGATTTAGTGAGTGTGAGTGTTTGGTAGTGGTTAGTATGGAGTCAAGGTGATCCATAGTGGTTTACATGAACCTTAGACATCCATCATATGTGTGTTACATGGACTATAGCTTTTAGCTTGGTCGCGTGTAATGTGATCTTATTTTGTGGTATAGATTTGTGATTGATAATTTGGAAGCTGCAAAGTTTGAGGTGAGTTTCATAGTCCCATTTTTACTTTGTTTTAACTTGGGATGGGAATGATGCTTGTGTTGAAATATTTTTGAGTTACTGTGATTATGTGGTCGTAAATGCATGGACTGTAAGTGTTATTATACGTACTGCATGTTATGAGATTATTGTGTGGTGATTCTGTGTGGTCCATTTGGAGGGTAGCTATGCTCCCATTATCCAATTGGAGAGTATTAGCCCTACTCACTATTATTCTGTGTGGTCTGATCAGAGGGTAATGATTACCCATTATTGTGAACTTGGATCGTGGGCGCGTTCCGTCCCAAATTGATGTTGGATATTGATATTTGGATCGTGGGCACGTTCCGTCCCTTATGTCCCGTTTGCTGGTTAGTTGGTTGCGATTACATGCTAGTTGTATAATAACTATTTTTACTGTCCTGCTATGTTTTATAATCACAGTGAACTGGTTGCCTGAGATATATTGTGTGTCTTAAACCTATGAATCTCACCAACATTATGTTGACGTTTTTAAGCATCATTTTCAGGTGAGCATTCTAAGGCTAAGGTAGAAGGAAGCGACTAGACGAGACTTAGTTGCATTTAAGGATGATTTATCTTTATGTTTTGATTTGAATAAATTGAATTTTGATTGTGATACTTTAATGTCTTTCGACTAGTACTTTATGTTTCATTGAAGATACCTTTGGAGATTTGTTTTGGTTATTTTTATTTAGGGGTATCGTTACGACACTTTGTGTTTCTACTTTGCTCTATTTATTTGCATATAGTAATTCTTTATTTAGACACCATGTGTTGTGATGATATCCATGATGTTGCACTCGCGTTTCCGCCTTGGCGAGGTGTGACAGATTGGTATCAGAGCCTTGGTTATAGAGAAGTAGGTGGTTGAACCTAGACTATAACCTAGGAGTCCCTCATATAGTTGCATTTAGGGCTTATGTATAAGTATGGTATTTTATATGTCTATTTTTCTTGAGTTTATGAGAAGTTTTGTCGAGTTTTGGACGCCTGTTGAACCCCTATACTTAGTATTATATATGTCACTTTTAGCATGGCACCTCTCGCGCGTAGCAAGTTTCGTTGGACTACCGTTGTCGCTACTGGTTGCAAGAGGATTGGTAACTTGAAACGGACTAACAAGAGGATCTTAGTTCCTGCTAGCATATGTCTATGTAAGATCGAGGAGAAGATGACTTTAGTGAACGTGGATGGAGAGGAGATAGAAAGGTACGAGACAAAGGTGACCAGTAAAGACGGCTACATTATTAGGTACCCTAGAAAGTGCCCCAAATTCCTAGAAAATGGAAGAGAGGTTTGGGTTGAGCCTCATAATCTGTATGGGTTTGTGGACCATATAGGGGAGGAAGAAAGGAACCTCAGGAGTGGTTTTGCCAGTCGTCCACTACCACAGAACGAGGGAAACCGGAATGGATGGATAAGTGAAGAGGAAGAGTACGAAGTGGATTCAGATCTAGAGTCCACGGCAAGTAGTTGATTTAATCCGAGTTGAATGAGAGGGGCAAAAGTTAGGGTGGAGCTCGAGCCGTGTGCGATTTTGTTTGGTTTAGTGTTATGTTTTGGATGTTTTCTGTTGACCTTTGATGTTTGGTATTATGTTGTATCGCGAATTCCTTTGAATTCTGGGATTTTACCCGAGTAATTAATAATAAGGCTTGAGCGAGTTTGAATATTTTATGTGTGTGATATGTGATTAATGGGTGTATTATATGATGTTAATTTTTGAGTTTGTGTATTTGTAATTGTGAGGTGTTATTATTGTTAGGCGTGTTATTGGAAGCGAGTACACATGTGGAAGGATACATCTATAATTATGGGTGGCCAACATAATTATAAATGTATCACGACACATGTGGACTTATGGCCAATGCTACGTTGACCAATGATGACATGCTTACGTGTAGTAGGATTAAGTTTAACCTTGATATTTGTGTTAATTGTCTCATTTGATGGGGAGTACTTGTGTTAAGTATGAATGTGTATTCGTGAACTTAGGTCTAGTATTGTGATTGAGATAGCTAGCGGTAGGGAGGTAGAGGTTGACAAGGTTATTCGTGGGTGTACTATAGTGTTAGAGGGCATTCCGTTTATGATTGATTTGATACCTTTTGGACATGGGAGTTTTGATGTGGTGATAGGAATGAGTTGGTTGTCTAAACATAAGGCCGAGGTTGTATGCCATGAAAAGGTAGTTCGTATACCTTTAGAGAATGGTGTTATACTTCAAATACAAGGAGAATGCCTAGGGAATGATTTGAAATCCCTTAAGAATGCGAAATCCAAAGAACTAAAAATAGAAGAGATTCCTGTGGTGTGCGAATTTCCTGGCGTCTTTCCTGAAGACTTGTCTGGGTTGCCTCCAATCCTTCAAGTTGAATTCCGTATTGAATTGATTCCTGGAGCGGCACCTGTGGCGAAGTCCCCATATCGTTTAGCACCCTCTGAGATGCAAGAGTTGTCCGAGCAGTTGCAAGAACTTCAGGATAAAGGGTTTATCCGACCTAGTCACTCTCCGTGGGGAGCACCTGTGTTATTTGTTAAGAAGAAGGATGCTTCGTTCCGGATGTATATTGACTATCGGGAATTGAACAAGTTAACGGTTAAGAATCGGTATCCTCTTCCTAGAATCGATGATCTCCTTGACCAGCTGCAAGGTTCTCGATTCTTTTCGAAGATAGATCTACATTCTGGTTATCATCAATTAAGAGTGTATGAGGAGGATATTCCGAAGACTGCTTTTAGGACTCGTTATAGGACACTTTGAGTTTACGGTTATGCCATTTGGGTTGACAAATGCACCTGCGGTATTCATGGATCTAATGAATCGCATTTGTAAGCCTTATTTGGATAAATTTATGATAGTGTTCATCAATGACATATTAGTCTACTCTAAGACTGAGAAGGAGCATGGAGAGCATTTGAAGTTGGTCCTTAAATTGCTGAAGGAGGAAAAGTTGTACGCTAAGTTTTCAAAATGCGAGTTTTGGCTTAGAGAGGTACATTTTCTTGGTCATGTAGTTAATAGTGAAGGTATACATGTAGACCCTGAAAAATTCGAAGCGGTCAATAATTGGAAGGCTCCTACGACGCCGTCAGAGATACGTTCCTTTTTAGGATTGGCAGGGTATTACAGACGATTTATCAAAAAAAATTCAAAGATTGCCAAACCCCTCACATTGTTGACCCAGAAGAATAAGAAGTATGTCTAGGGAGAGGAGCAAGAGATGGCTTTTCAGACATTAAAGGGTAATTTGTGCAATGCACCTATTCTGGCACTTCCAGACGGACCAGATGACTTTGTGGTGTATTGTGATGCGTCGAAACAAGGTTTTGGATGTGTACTAATTCAAAGAGGGAAAGTGATAGCCTATGCATCCCGACAACTCAAGAATTCATGAGAAGAATTACACCACTCATGATTTAGAGCTTGGTGCGGTAGTGTTCGCCCTCAAGAATTGGAGACATTATCTGTATGGCACAAAGAGTGTTGTTTATACGGATCATAAGAGCCTTCAGCATATCTTCAGTCAGAAGGAGCTGAATATGCGACAAAGAAGATGGATTGAATTGTTTAGTGATTATGATTGTGAGATTCGCTGTCATCCTGGAAAGGCGAATGTGGTGGCTGATGTGTTAAGTAGAAAGGAAAGGATTAAGCCTAAGCGTGTGTGGGCTATGTGCATGACCTTGCAATCGGGAATTAAGGGGAAGATATTGGCAGCACAAGAGGAACCCTCAAGGATGAAAATGCAACAGCTGAGATGCTGCGTGGGTTGGATCAACAAATGGAGAAAAAGGAGGATGGTGGATTATATTTCTTGGATCGGATATGGGTTCCGATGGTGAGAGATGTAAGAAAGCTGATCATGGACGAGGCTCATAAAACGAGATACTCAATTCATCCAGGATCTGACAAGATGTATTACGATCTTAGAGATGCTTATTGGTGGCCAGGAATGAAGAGGGAAATAGCTGAGTATGTTAGTAAGTGTCTGACTTGTTTGAAAGTTAAGGCTGAACATCAGAAACCCTCTGGATTACTACAACAAACCGCCGATCCCTGAGTGGAAATGGGAGAATATAACGATGGATTTTATTACTAAGTTGCCTCGAACAAGTAATGGACATGACACGATATGGGTCATAGTGGACAGGCTGACGAAGTCTGCACATTTTCTGGCCATTCGTGAGGATTATAAGATGGAGAAGTTGGCAAGAATTTATATCAATGAGATTGTGGCACGACATGGTGTGCCAGTGTCTATTATATCTGATCGCGACAGTAGGTTTACCTCGCGGTTCTGGCAGTCGCTACAGAAGGCTTTGGATACACTTTGGATATGAGTACAGCTTATCATCCACAGACGGATGGGCAGAGTGAATGAACAATTCAGACTTTAGAAGATTTACTTAGAGCATGTGCCATCGATTTTGGAGGAAGCTGGATACTCATTTACCTTTAGCTGAGTTCTCCTATAATAACAGCTATCATTCCAGTATTAGGTGTGCGCCGTTTGAAATGTTGTATGGGAGAAAATGTAGATCGCCTGTTCTGTGGGCAGAGGTTGGGACAAGCCAACTAATTGGCCCTGAACTAGTACAAGAGACTACGGATAAGGTTTTTCAAATTAAAGAGAGACTTAAGGCAGCAAGAGATCGCCAAAAGAGTTATGCGGATAACCGCCGTAAGCCTTTAGAGTTTAGTGTTGGTGATCTTGTGATGCTGAAAGTGTCTCCTTGGAAGGGTGTTGTGCGTTTCGGTAAGAAAGGCAAATTAGCATCGAGATATGTAGGACCGTTTGAGATTACGGAAAGGATTGGACTGGTGGCATATCGATTGAAGTTGCCTCAGGAGCTAAGTGGTGTGCATGATACATTCCACGTATCTAATTTAAAGAAATGTTTGGCGGATGCTAGTCTGCATGTGCCATTAGATGAGATTAAGATTGATAAGACCCTTCATTTTGTCGAAGAACCTGTTGAGATTATGGACCGAGAGGTCAAGAGTTTGAAGCGTGGTAAGATAGCTTTAGTAAAGGTGCGTTGGAATTCGAAGCGTGGTCCTGAGTTTACTTGGGAGCGCGAGGATCAGATGAGGTCTAAGTACCCAAATTTGTTTGCTGGTGTGTTTGGTGAGACAAGTAGCTAAATCTCAGGACGAGATTTCCCTAAGTGGGGGATGATGTCACAACCGTGATTTTAGCAGGTTAGTCTAACTGATAGTCTTGACTCATTTAAGTTTTGCTTGGTGTGACTTAGGTGTTTTGTGTGGCATATGTGTGATTAACGTGTGCTTTGGCACTAAATCCCGTTGTGTGACTCTATTGGTGTGTCTTAAGTAGTGTTGTTTTGGAACAAGTTCATTTTGTTCACTTTGGTGACGTGGAAAATGACTTGTATGGTTTTGTGTTTGGGGTTTTTGCGTAATGAGTTGTGTTCAAGTTTGTGAGCGTTGGTAAATTAAGTGGTGTTCGGTTTTATGGGTTATACTAATAATGAGTGTGAAATTCTATTTTTGGAAACTTTGTTTTGAAAATGATAATTTTTCAAGTTGTCGTAAAATGAAGGATTATCGCGTGAGACGTTAGATTTCGTATAGGCTTTTATAAAATAACGAAAAAAAAGGTTTTAAGTGTAATAATTAATATTGAAAAAAAAATTATATGTAAAGGGGGGGGCCCGATTAGGGTTTTAGGGGAAAAAGGAAACCAAATTTTAGTCTAAATACACTTACCAATTATAAGGGTGATCTAGAATGTTCATTAGGGTATTATAAATACAAAACCAAAACACCCCAACCCTCCCTTTTGAGAATTTCGGCCAAACCAAGGAGAAACAAGAAGGAAAAATTTAGGGTTTTCATTATTGTGAAGAAAACGAGCTTAAGGTATGCCTAGTAATCCCTAATTCCTTTAATTATTGATTTGATTCATGTAATACAAGTTATGATGGATCTAGGGTTTATGTTTAATTCTGTAAATTAATAATATACAACATGTTAGGATCAATAATTAGTAATATTATGATGATTGGTGAAGAGATTAGGGTATAAAACATGTTAATTATTGAGTTAGGGTTTGGACAGATTCATAGTGCTGTAAAGATACGAAGATATTTAATAGATGGAGATGAGTTAATTGATGATTCTTGAGTCTAAATTGTAGTTCAGAGAAAGAGCTTTCCAAAAAGTCCGGCCACGATTGATTTCGAGGTCGGGAAGTCAGTCTAATGATTTTTGCAAGTAAAGGTGTCAAAACAGTTAAACCGGGACAGATTTAGGTTAAAAGTATTGAGGTCAAAAGTGGTTTAAAAAGTGTAATTTGGGTTAGCCCTTTCTTGGAGAAATTTGAGTATGGTTGTTGGGTCAAAACATTTTGGTGTGCGTTCAGATCCGAATCTGGATAGTTTTTATGTTTGATTTTTCAAAGAGTACTTGTGTGTGTTTTTAGTGCATGGCCTTCTGGGAGAAGCTTGTATGCTCATGAAGGACCATGGTGAATTTTTGGTGTGAGTTGTGGAGTTTATTTTGTCATGATTTTATGTGGGTAAAAGTACCCCAAAAATCTGCGTATTCTGGAAAAGTATATGCAAGGGATTTAGTGAGTGTAAGTGTTTGGTAGTGGTTAGTATGGAGTCTAGGTGATCCATGGTGGTTTACATGAACCTTAGACATCCATCATATGTGTGTTACATGGACTATAGCTTTTAGCTTGGTCGCGTGTAATGTGATCTTATTTTGTGGTATAGATTTGTGATTGATAATTTGGAAGCTGCAAAGTTTGAGGTGAGTTTCATAGTCCCATTTTTACTTTGTTTTAACTTGGGATGGGAATGATGCTTGTGTTGAAATATTTTTGAGTTACTGTGATTATGTGGTCGTAAATGCATGGACTGTAAGTGTTATTATACGTACTGCATGTTATGAGATTATTGTGTGGTGATTCTGTGTGGTCCATTTGGAGGGTAGCTATGCTCCCATTATCCAATTGGAGAGTAGTAGCCCTACTCACTATTATTCTGTGTGGTCTGATCAAAGGGTAATGATTACCCATTATTGTAAACTTGGATCGTGGGCGCGTTCCGTCCCAAATTGATGTTGGATATTGATATTTGGATCGTGGGCACGTTCCGTCCCTTATGTCCCGTTTGCTGGTTAGTTGGTTGCGATTACATGCTAGTTGTATAATAACTATTTTTACTGTCCTGCTATGTTTTATAATCACAGTGAACTGGTTGCCTGAGATATATTGTGTGTCTTAAACCTATGAATCTCACCAACATTATGTTGACGTTTTTAAGCATCATTTTCAGGTGAGCATTCTAAGGCTAAGGTAGAAGGAAGCGACTAGACGAGACTTAGTTGCATTTAAGGATGATTTATCTTTATGTTTTGATTTGAATAAATTGAATTTTGATTGTGATACTTTAATGTCTTTCGACTAGTACTTTATGTTTCATTGAAGATACCTTTGGAGATTTGTTTTGGTTATTTTTATTTAAGGGTATCGTTACGACACTTTGTGTCTGTACTTTGCTCTATTTATTTGCGTATAGTAATTCTTTATTTAGACACCATGTATTGTGATGATATCCATGATGTTGCACTCGCGTTTCCGCCTTGGCGAGGTGTGACACCGGTGCTTAAAACACTTACAATTCAAGTGACCAAATATGTAACATAAAAACATAAAATAATGTAGCCCGACTTAGATTATGATAATTGCTAACATCCAACGCACCTTAAGAATTGCCTTTGGAATATTAAAAAATACTTTCTTTCTTTTTTTTTAAATACCTATTATAATACAAATAGAACAATATTACGGCATGACATGTGGTTTGAATAATGAAAGATAATTTCCAATCAAAATCATTATCTAGAAACAATAAATAAAAACATAAATATATAAGATTTCTTCTCCAACAAATAAAACCATTTATGACACATTAATATGTATATATTTTAATCAATAATTATAAATAACTGAAATTTTTATAAAAAAAATCTCGTGCGTGCACAGGAACTAGTTATCTATAAAAATGAAATATTCACTTCTCAAAGTGTAAGCAGAATATTAAAAAGAGCAATTAAAATTTCTCTACATTTTCCTTTGCACATTCATTGCATATACATTGCACTTTTCTCTTTTCAAAAAACTATTATTCAAACACATTTTTAAAATTTTTAACGCTTCTTAAAGATAAAAACCCCTTCTTCTTTTTGAGAAAAGTCAAAATAGAAAATTTACTAAATTTATCGAAAACTAAACACATTCAGTTACTTTCTTTGACGACAATGAATACTTCCTCTTATTAAAAGCATGCATGATTTTTAGAATCGAACACGGACATTGAACCCAATTTTTTCCGGGTGCTTTTAAGGGTGGTGGCAATCATGCTACTGAAAAAACCCCATACCTCCCAACTCACCAATAATATCATTCCACCTCATTCATACTTTTTTCATACCTCCCAACCATTTTTTAGTGGCAACCATGCCTTTTTCATACCTCCCAACTAATTTTATTTTTTTATTTTTTATTTTCATAAATTATATTAAACAATTTAATAAAAACATAATATTTCATTAATAACTAAAAGAAAATTACATAATACTTAAAAAAAACACAATTAAAAGAAAATTACATTATTCTTAAAAAAAAGGAAATAACTAGTCATCCAGAAATGTTAAGTTTTGAGCCTCTACGTGGTCCGTAAGATCATATAGGAGACGGTAATGGATTTGTTCGTCGAGTAACTCCTGTAATACACTATCGTCATAAACTGGCGCGACCGGCGGATCCATTACATGAACATCTGATATTGCAACTCCGTCGTCTTTTAATATCATATTGTGAAATATGATACATGTATAAACGAGTTGTCGAATCTTTTCAACCGACATAGCCCGGAGAGGACGAGCGAGAATCATCCATTTTGCTTTAAGACGACCAAAAGCTCGCTCGACATCTTTTCTTGCAGACTCTTGTAGCTTCTTGAATCTCTTTTCCTTCTGTTCAACCGGATACTTATATGCTTTAACAAATGTTGAATACGTAGGATAGATTCCATCGGTAAGATAATATCCACGTTTGTAAAACCGTCCATTTACATGAAATGAACTGTTTGGCGCCGTTCCATTTTGCGCCGTAAGATACAATGGTGACTGATTCAAAACATTGACATCGTTGTTTGCACCGGGAGGACCAAAAAACGAATGCCAAATCTACATATCGTATGAAGCGACGGCTTCCAGCATAATAGTTGGGTATTGATGATCACCTCGCTTATATTGACCTTTCAAATGTCTAGGACAATTACGCCATGTGAAATGTGTACAATCAATGCTACCAAGCATTCCAGGAATGTGATGTTTATCTTCATGGAACTCGTATAAGCGTGCAATGTCAGTGGAAGTCGGCCTACGTAAGAACTCTGAACCATATAATTGAATAATCGCTTGGCAAAATTTATCAAGGCATTCTCCTATAAACATAACTTTAAAAAAATTAATAACGATAATTTTAAAAAAATTAATAACGATAACTTTAAAAAAATTAATAACCTGACGTTCGGCGTGCCATGTTTAAATAGTCATCAAATCTATCTGGAGGTTCACCCGTTGCGAGTTGCCGAATGGCCGATGTGCATTTTTGTAACGCCGTGAAACTTTTTTTTCCCCTCGCATCTAGGCCCTCTTGAAACCATTCGAAATTCGCTTCAATATCACCAACAACTCTTAAAAACAAGCTTTTATTCATACGAAACCTATCACGAAAAGTATTGTCGGAAAACTTTGGACGTTCAACGAAATAGTCATTCATAAGGGTTTGTAAAGCTTCTTCACGAAAACGGGTTATATACTCTCGAGTTTCGGTAGAGCTTGCCGTGTCGTCAATTGAATCGTACACGGCTAATAAGGTTTGTAGGGTGCTACCGGATGGCAATAGTTCGGACGATTCGTCGGGAATAAATATCGAGTCGGACGAAGAAGAAGAGGATGAAACCATTCTAAAAATATGTGAATTGGTTAAATATGTGAATTGTATTGTTTGTGTTAAATATGTATGTGTTAGTTTAGTATATATAGTAGTTTTTTTTTTTTTTTTTTTTGCCCAAACGCTCCACCCCAACGGTTACTTTTGTTTCAAACGTTCCAATTAATAAATCATACCGTTGAAGCATTGGATGCCGCCCAAAGATACCTCCCAACCATACCGGTGGGGTGGCAATGGTGTTCACCGCCGATATGGTGATACCGTTTGGCAAACCGCCAACCACTGCCACCACCCTTAGGTTCAATCAGTTAAACCGATCGACCCGCTTTTCAAAACATTGATTGTTTGCTTCTAAAGAAATTCAGTTTCGTTTTTCGTTTTCTGTACAACTAAAATAATAATAAATTGAACATCCAAATGAAATATCCAATGACACGTAGTTTCTTCCCAAAAATCCATCACAACCACAAATCACACAATTCAACCGCTACAATCACACCTCACATCCCTCACCCGTCACTTTATCTTGGCAACGGGCTTATCGAGGATTTAACTTTTAAAATAAATTGGGTTATAAAATAAGTCTTGTTTCGTCACACAAACTTATGGCTTATAAAATAAGCCATAAGCCTTCATAAGCACAAACCCATAAAAAATGTGCATATAAAACGAGTATTTATTGTTGAAGACATTAGGGCGTTTTTCTTTTCTTTAATTGCAAGTCAATTCCATGTTGATTATTAGGACTGCACTTAAATTTATGTCCTTACAAAACCTTAAAATTACATCAATATCTTTACTAGTTTTATAATTACATCAATATCTTTATAAATCGTTTAATTTTACATGTATATTCCAAAAACAAAAAGTTATCATTTTAAAATAAATTTTTAATATTTAAGGCTCTATGTAAATATTATTTAGCATGTCACATTACGTTTTTACCCTTACCTATTCATTAAACAAACATAACTTCAAAAGGGTTTGTTGTAGTCGTGATTGCAACTAAATAGCACCCAATGTCACATTATTACTGTCATTGTGTTTGTTGATTTACTGCAAGTGGTAAAGAAAGAGGGTGAAATTGAAAACTGGATGCATACTACAATTTGATGAAAGTATAGTATGAACCGTTGTGAGTATTTGATAAATCATATTACGATTAACGAGTAGTTGGGCTAATTGTTGGATTCTGCAGATTTTTTAATTTTTATTTGAAGACAAGGGCAACAAGGTAATATAACACGTCAAACAATATTTATGTAAAAGTTTTCAATTTTAAATCTTGGAAATATGATGAAAATGTATTTTTGGATACTTATGTGTATATTAAAGTTTTTAAAAGGATATTAAAGTAATTATAAAATTAATAAGGATATTGATGTAATTTTCATATTTTGCAAGGATATAAATGTAAATCTCCCTGATCTCCTTTCCTCTATAAATAGAGGTGCATATAGAACGGGCATTAAAAAGATGGGATAATATATAAGGAAGCCACCCAACTCATAACTTTTTCTCATATAGGCCACTTATTTTTACAAAGTAACTTATAGGCCACCAAAATATGTATTTATCTTTGTTTACACCAATTCCGGTCAAATTTAATTTGTATAATTATCAAACGGCATGAAGGAGCCGAACACTGACATATAAACTAATACGAATAAAAGACTAGTCGCGAAATTATAGTTTTATCCTTGTAATGTATTTTTAATAGTATAAATTGACACTTAAATTAAGGGTATAATCGATATTTCACATCAAACTTTTCATTCGTATTGCTTGGATAAGTTAGAGGTTGGTTCCTTATTCATATTTTGTAGTTTTCGAACATATATTTGGCCGGAATTGGTGTAAACTAAAACAAACATATAGTTGGCTTGGGCGGCCTATAAGTTTATTTCAATAAATGAGTGACATATATGTTAAAAGTTGAAAACTTAGGTGGTTTCATATACATTATCTCTAAAAAAAATACTTCGTATTCAGAACGGGTATTTTCAGAAACTATGTTACAATTCTTCTGCTTTGGCCCAAAGTTAAATTGTCTCACCCATAAACCGTTACATTTTATGGGCCCAAAACTAACCAAAACCCCTACTAACTTAATCATCAGCCATACTATAATCACAACGATAAACCCTAAAAAACACAGACACACACATTCAACAATGGCGGCACAACAACCAAACTCTGTCCAATGCTTCGGGCTAAAGAAGACTTTGCTTGTTGCCCACTTCTGCAGCAATAAACATAACCCGAGAAGAGTGTGTGTCTCTTATCTCTGTTTCAGCACGGATTTTTTTAATATGGATAGAAATGAGGTTTTGTAATCTCCGAGCTTGATCCTCGTCATTAACATCAGGATTGGCGAGTTACATGATGTAATTTCACAATAAATTCTGAAATGAGCTTTTGTAGTTCCAGAGCTTGATATTCGTCTGTTGTATTCTCTTTCTTGATTAAGCTCTGGGTTTTGTAGACATGCTTAATCAAGAAAGAGAATACAACAGACGAATATCAAGCTCTGGAACTACAAAAGCTCATTTCAGAATTTATTGTGAAATTACATCATGTAACCAAAAAGATGCTCGCCAATCCTTACTTGTGTTTGTTGATGAGGAGCAGAAGAAAGAGATTAAAAATGTGCTTGTTAGATATGATAGGACTTTGCTTGTTGCTGATCCGAGAAGATGCGAGCCTAAGAAATTTGGTGGGAAGGGCGCTAGAGCTAGGTTCCAGAAGAGTTACAGTTAAAGAAGATGGGATAATTACTTGTTTTTGTTTTACTGTTTTGTTATTTGGGTTATTATGTTTTTTTAAAGAATTTTGAGATGTTTTGATGATTATAAGGATGAATACTTGTTTTTGGTTTTTATGATCTTGTCAATAAATTAAGTTCACCATAAGAGCGTTTAGCATTTAGAATTGAAAGCTCGTGTTTATGTTCTCTAATGACTGCTTTCCAAATGCTACTTAGAAATCAGCAGTTAGCATTATCTTTATTTCTCACTTTATATTAACAAATACAACTGCGTAGGTTATTAATGCTACTTGATTATTGATTTATTGGTTACTTATGCTGTGTTTAATTGGTTTGCTTATTCAAATGAGGTTATGAACTCAATAAGCTTTTTGAGGTAATTAAGTAGCTTTACATGATAATGAAAAGCAGATTTCTTGTGTCGAATAAGCTGATATGCCATGTGCTGGTTGAGGGTGTTATTGTTAGTGTAGGCAGGGCATGATATATAGTATATAAAAGTTAGGATAATAACTGTGTGATTGATGTTTTTTAGTCTTTATATATGGATTTCCTGAAAAAAAAAAATATATATATATATTTGAAAAATAGATGTTTGTACATGGATTAACACAATTTTGGGTTGTTATGCATATGATTTAGAAATTCCACTTTGCCGATCGAATGTTCTAAGGGTCGAATGTTGTAGTGGCGGCAAGTCAGGGGCACTGCTGCAGGGATCTGCAGTACATAGAGCATGCTTTAGGATTATGGAGATGCAATAATTTTGGTAATTACTATTGGCTGCATGCAAGTAACACTTGTTGAAACAAAAACAAAGACTAACTGTTTGGAAGTTATAACTGGTTTGGTCTTAAACTGGCAACTAGAATCAAATGTTCGGGCTAGTAGTTCAAGCATACATGACTGGATTTTGTTAAAATGAAACGTTCATGATTTCATTTCAATGTTGATATATTTGAAACATTTTTCTGAATAATCTTGAAAGCACATCTCGTACAGGGTTGTAATTAAGCTGCACAACCATCTTTGCAAAAGGTATATATATGGCCTAAACATCGCTAGTTTCACTGTACATGTCAATTGTTTTAAGGGAAATCAAAAGTACAAAGCGGTTGTTTTAAGAAAAATCTGTAATTAACAAATATATAGTAAACGATAATTTTTTGAATAACACGGGGAATAATTTAGTTGCGTATATGTGTGTATAAATATTAATCTTGTACAAGCTCAGTACACAAGCTAAAGTGTTCCGAATGGATCAATATGTGATTCATTGGGTACTTCTATTTATTTATATATAGAACATGCTTCACACAAAGGATGGAAGATTTTGGCGACCAATGTCATAAGGTAAACATACATTATTCAACTTGTGGGATAAAGATGGTGTGGTAGACGAGGCATGGCTAGGGCCATCAATGGCTTAGCCTTCCATAAATTATGCAGGTTCTCATTCAGATCAACATGTGATTCATTAGGTGGCTACTCCCGTGTGAACTTGACTTTTCGAACGAAGTTTGAAGTTGCTACTCCCGTGTGAACCCTTGCACTAGCCTAGCCATCAGCATTACGGTCATGGTCGTACCCAACAACACTCCCGGGCACCCCCGTAGACCAGTGCTAAACGACAACATCTGAAGGTTGTGGTCAGTTAGCACCACTTTGTTATTACCATTCATGTGACGGTCTGGATTGAAGGTCACTGGGTCATCCCACACCTCAGGGTTTCTTCCTAGCCCGGGGCGGCTCAAGAACACATGGCTACCTTTTGGTATGATGTAACCAGCAACAGTCGTGTTAACGAATGACACGTGACGAAGGTTTAAAGGTGGAACAGGAAGCCTGAAAGCCTCCCTAAGCCACATGCTTTGATATAAGTAAGGTGAAAGCCTCCCTAAGTCAGATTCTTGTACTACTCTATCTTTTCCGACCACAGAATCAAGCTCCTGGATTATATTGCTCTCTATCAAAGATCCTCGGCTCATTTATCATTTCTGCAATTGCCCATTCGATGTTATTTGATTGTGACCAACATCACCACCGCCAACTCAGTATCACATCACATTTTCATGAACCGCCAACATAGTGTAATACGACAACCAATTACTTCACCACCCAAACATAACCCACTTTATACACAAATATACCTTACAAAACTCACACACCCACACACAATTAACCAACTTCAACAACTCGGTCATTCCATTGACCAAGTTCTCACAAAATTCCTTCACAGACGCGTGGGTCAAGAGGGTATGTTATAGTGTTCGACACATTGATGGGGTGCCAACTACAAAACAGACGCGTTGATGGAGCTCTATTACATGCGATCTTATGCTATGTATCTTTATTAGGTATAGTGAAACTTTTTTGTTGTTGTTTGCTCAACACCAATCAAGAATGTCGTAGTATGTCCAAGATTTCTTGTTATGCATATGTTCCAACTCTTATTCCTCGTTCGAGATTCTGGGTATTAAATTGGTTGAATACACACTAGCAAGCACAAGTAGTTGATCATACGTGTATGAGTTTCAGTACAGTTAGACCGAGGTATTTTCGGCATTTAGATAAATGAGTAACTACAAATATACCAAGCATATGATAAGCAAATGAATCTTAATAGCACTATGGCAGATATAAACTTACATTTATTACTAAACAAATTAACAACTAGGCAGCTTATAAAGAAAACATAACAGTTTCAAGATCTACAAAGAAGCTACACAACGTAAGTTTAATCTACCATTTGCGTGCAAATTAGTAGCAGCTTATGCGGGTGTTGCTGGCTTCACATCTTTGACATTATGTAGTCCATTGTAGCCACAAGAAAATCTACAAAGCATAGATCGAGAAACTTATAATTGACATTATATTTGATCTTTAAAAATGTTAATATTATGACAAGCTCTAAATGGTTAAATGTTTATAAATATTTTCTTTTGTCAATTTTGAAGCTGCAGCAAGAATCATGATATTTTATCTTTTAAAGTCAAAAGTGGACCCATTTTAATATTTTTATAGTAAAAGTAGTAGGGGAAAAAAACGAAACCTGCATCTTCTTTTGTGAAGCACAGGGCTGGTGTGATCCTGAATATGTTCCCATGAACTCCACCTTTTCCGATTAGTACTCCCATATCTACAACCAAGTGAGCAGGTATAAACAAAGGTAGCTAGTGAAGAAGAGTTAGATGAGGCACTTTGACTCATTACTGCCGAATGGGTCGACTGGGTTATGTTTTATTTACAATAGATATAATGCCCGCGCACACGCGGGGTTTTTTCTAATCATTTAAATAAATTATTATTTTAAATTTCGGGTTTTAATTATTATAACAGGACCTTCAAAACCATTGTACTTTGATTGAGGTATTGAATTAGGGTTATTTACGAATGTAGTGGGTTTTAATATTAATTAGATTTGGAGGAGATGTTCTTGCGTCAATGATTGTGCGTGAATGAATGATAAGAGATCGAGTTTGATTGATGGAGGAGGAATTTGGGAATGTTGGGACTTCAAATATTTAGTGGGAATGATACTGAATTTTAAGTTTAAGCTCAAATCTTTGAAAAACTTGCTCCACCGTTTTCAAGTTTTAATTTTTTATATTTTGACACATATATTTTTGTAAGTTTTTATTGAATGATTAAAAATCACATTCTTTTTTTTGTAGAATATGGATAAATTTAGAAGTATTTAGGCTTTTCTTATTTAATATTTAAAATAATAATAATAATAATAATTTGATTATTACTTAATAAGGTATGATTTGATTTTTTTGAAATGTAAAAGTCCCCACTAGGGATTTTGTTTTATTATATATACAATGGGTAAAAGAACACGGAGAATAAGATTAACCTAACGGGAAATGGTCAAAAATCGCTGCAAGTGTATATTTGTTGCATAAAGACGTCTGAAATCTTTTAGATGTAATTTCTTTTTACGTTGATGTAGTTTTTGACCAACCCAAGCCATTTCGACCCATACCCAAAATATTAACTAGTTGATATCACAAACTGACAGAAGAAAAACACCTCTCATTTGCTCCATAACATGCAAAGTTTCCAGGGGTGCTGGAGTCTTTAATTCACGATCCGTTACAAGTTCAATTCCAAGCAGAAACCCTCTTCCCCGCACATCACCGATAACTGTTGCAACAAGACACTATACTATGTTAAAATAAAAGATATCATTTTCATATAATCAGAATACAAAATATAATGAAACTAACTTTCATGTTTTTCTTTAAGATCTAGAAGCTGGTTTTTTAGATATGTTCCTACGGTTAATGCATTCTGCTGAAGCTTTTCATTCTCTATTACTTTGAGAACTGCTAAACCAGCAGTCGTACTCACGGGATTCCCACCAAACGTGTTAAGATAACCATGACTAGCCATCACTTTTGCTATCTCAGGAGTTGTTACCACTGCACCAAGCGGAACACCATTCCCAATTCCCTGAAATCCCACAACAATGACAATGTGCAAAAGCACGTGAGAATATATTAAACAAATATATCCATACAAACGTTACCTGAATTGACCCATACATAAATGAGTCAAAATTGCCACCGATACCGATAGATGATTTGGGTGGCTTTAGGCATTAAAAATACAAACATTTCAGCAATTTCAGAACCGGTGAGGCTGTTTCCTTTTATGGTAAACATTTTTTAATTTGCCTATTTGACCTGTTAGATATATAATAAAAACCCTTTATCGACCCACTCATAAGCAATGGGTCGAAACTATCACTCTCACTATAACCATTTACACTCAGAAACATGTTATATATCTGGCGCAGTAGAAAAAGGTACCTTTGCCAGTGTAATAATATCAGGCACAACACCCTGAGCTTCAAACCCCCAAAAATGGCTTCCTGTGCGCGCAAAACCCGTCTGAACTTCATCCGCAATACAAAGCCCTCCTGCCTTTCGAACACTATTATAGACTTCCGGGAGATAGCCTGGTGCCAACTCATATATTCCACCCACACCCTGCAAAATTATGTGCAAAACGTCACAGGACCGTATTATAAAAAACTATATTACAGTAACATTTTAGCGCTCATTTCGTTTAATGCCAAACTGCACCTGTATTGCTTCAGAGATAAAACCAGCTATACGGCCACTAGTTCCATACATAATGATCTCGTCAACATCTTTAGCATATTTGGGTCCATCTGAACCATGTATTCCTCTATACGGGTCTGGGTTCAATGCGTGGTGAATTCCAGTCTGTTAAATATCAAGAAACCACACACGAGTCATGTATTATTTAGCTATAGATAGCAATTAGTTAATCACATTAGTTTAACTTTCACTTTTTTTTTTGGTCGGAAATTGAACTTATATACAGTTCTTCACAAATTTCTCCTAACGAATATATATCAGGATAAGAGTTGGCATGCTAAAAATGAGAATTTTAAGCATACCTGTACAACATTGTATTTGTGATTGCGTTGAGCAGTAGCAGCCATGGTTGCAGATGCATTTCCATGATATCCGTTTCTAAGTGAAATTATATCATGCGAACCGGTGTACAGCCGAGCAATCAATAAAGCCAACTCATTTGCCTCCGTCCCAGAATTTGTAAAGAAAACAACCTAAAACATGAACGAAACTTTAGAATCAATAGACATCTGATCTTGGTATAAGAAATCTGTATAATTAATAAACTTATGATATTGATTAAGTGAAATAATTACATTGAGATCCCCAGGGGTTTTAGATGCAAGTGCTTCCGCAAAATCTACAATAGGTCTGTTTAAGTACAAAGCAGTCGTGTGTTGCAACTTCTTTGTTTGGTTTAGAATGGCTTCGAGTACTTGAGGGTGACAGTGGCCGCAACTCACAGTTGCAATACATCCAAATGCATCCAAATATCGACGCCCACTCTCATCGAACAAGTATTGCATCTTTCCATCTACCAAATACAACTGTGGAAAGTGGAAAGCATTCTTTTCACATTTTTAAAACAAATACATATTCCAAAATACAAATTAAATTGAGATGAAAGTGACATACAGGATTCGTGTAATTGTAAGTCATGCAAGGGTTAAGGTGGCGCTGACGCTTTGCCAGAATCTCAGCAGCAGATGGTCCATCATACGGTGGAGGCTTGTAGTCAAACCCCGGCATTTTTGGAACAAAATGTTGGTGGTCATTTTCAGCAGTTTCGTGTGCTAGCTTCGTCAAGCAACGACGACTCTGATTCAATCTTAGCCGCAGCAATGCGCTACCTCTACTTTCAAAGATCTTCCTTAACATTTTTGCACACTTCCTAGTTCCAACCACTTCAAGCACATAAGTTTATAACCAAGAGTGTGAGACCATTAAGGACAACATAGATTCCATTCCTACCACTTCAAATAGTTTATAATCTACACTTAAAATATTACTAGTAATCAATAGATGGAATCAAATTTTGGTTTCCTAGAAATATTATATTGTCATCTTTTCACTATGGTTTTTGTAATAGCACATGTAGCATATACAAAAAAAAAAAAAAAACACTTGTTTCAAGAACTCTGGGGTGTGTTTAGCGTGGAGCATTTAGGTGCTGTGAGCGTTGTGTGTTTGGCGCGGAGCATTTAGGTGCTGTGAGCGTTGTGATCTTTAATGCTCTTTTGGCAAGAGCCAAATAGCTTTACCTATTTTTTTATGGAATGCTCATTTTAAAACGCTCAATGAAATAGCATTTTGGAGCGTTAAACATTTAAGAGTTGTTTTACACATAACACCTACAGCTACGTTACCAAACGTTTTCATAGAAAGAAAACTGCTACTACTCCGGCTACTAGCTATTACTTTTTTTTCTTTTTTTTCTTTTTTTTTCTTTTTTTTTTTTTTTTTTTTGTGGTAAACATGCTTTTTGTCTTTTTGCTGACTAATTTACGGGTTTGAGCCAACATACACATAACATAAACGAGATACCAACATTTCATTTTCTCAGATTAAAAATGTTGTGATTTATTTAAATATATCCTCAAAAAGGTGATCTACGTTAATTCTTCTTGTTAACTTAGCCAATAAAAACAGTTAAAATAATTCTAACCCGATAAAGATTACATCTCATTGAAGAATTCATAGCAAACCTTGAGAAATGAATAAGATGATGGAGAAGATGAAAAAGTGCTTCGGTGTCACTGTTGAGTGGTGAGAGGTAGGTGCATGTGGGTATCATAAAGGAAACAAAATTTGTGGGGCTACTTTTATAGTACTAACATTTACTAACCTCGGATATGCAGCCAATTATAGTGGTTGGGGTTACCCGACATTAATCTTGGGTCGAGTTATTCTAACCCAACCCTCCCTTTTTGTTTTTTGTTTTTTTTTTTTTCATGTTTCCCTTTTTTTTTTTTTTTTTTTTTTTTTTTTTTTTAATATTTTTTAAAAAGTCAAATTACATATATATCCCTTTTAAAATGAATAATTGCATATATATATATATATATATCTTGTGTACAAGTTTTTTATGCACATAGTATAATGGTTTTTATGCATGCTTTGGATATATATGCAATTTTGCATTTTCGGAATGATATATTTTGAAAGTATTTATTTGTTTTGTTTTTTTTGTAATGTTTTTTTTAGTGTTTATTTGTTATGTTTTTTATGTTATGTTATTTGTATTCGTGTAATGTGTTTCTATTTAATTAAATAACAATAACAATAACAATAACACGTTAACATTAACACATTAAACAACTACAAAAACAACTGTTATTATTCAATTAAACAACAACATTAACACATTATTTAAAACAACAACACCTACTACACATGAAGATTATTTATCTCATCTAAAAGCTCATGGAGCATTGCACCCGACTGACATGCGTGATCCTCAGGATTCCTTGCCAATTCCAGTGATGCCTCCAGCGTCTTTATTCTTGTCATCAACATCTTGTTTTGAGACAATAACATCTTGTTTCTTGTTTCAAGCTTGTCAATCTTATTATCTTTAGCTACGCAGTTTGAGCACTGCGTTGAAGAAGAGGCTTGACTAAAGTGCTTGTTTTGAAAAGCATCATTCCACATAAAGTATCCACACCCATAGTCTTCTGTTCCTGGCTGTTACATGTTAAGAAAATTATAAGAAATGTATTCTTAACAAACAAATTATTTACATAATTAAGTAAACGTATGATTATTTACCACTGAAAAAGGACATGCATAATACGTTGACCATAAGTAGCGTCTTTACGGGATGTCCTTTCTATAATCAATCCTCTCCGACAGCGACACAAGAAAGGATTTTTTCGTTCCACCTGGCCAAAGAATTTGTATAATAATTTACAACATAAATCAGTAATGTTATTATTAATTTAAATAATACAAACAGTTATTTACAACATAAATCAATAATCGTTCACTATGTTTTGTCGGTATAATTATTTACAACATAAATCAGTAATCGTTCACTATGTTTTGTCGGTATAATTATTTACAACATAAATCAGTAATCATTTACAATGTTTTGTCTGTATAATTATTTACAACATAAATCAGTAATCATTTACAATGTTTTGTCTGTATAATTATTTACAACATAAATCAGTAATCATTTACTATGTTTTGTCTGTATAATTATTTACAACATAAATCAGTAATCGTTTACTATGTTTGTCTTCATCTATTCTCAGTATACATGTGTTGTCGATCGTAATATAAAGTTGCCCATTCGGATGCATTGCCAACTCTGTACGTCCCCCATTGTGGGTGAGTATCCGGAAGTGGTGAATTTTCGTCTAGCGTCACATAAATGAATTGAGCACAGGTATCATCCCCCATATGAGCAATCACAAGGGGGCCAGTTCCTTGTGATAAGTCTGGAGCGGAAAAAAACGGAAAACACGTATGACTTTGTCGCTCGGATATAAATAAAACAGGCCGGTTAATCACTGAAGCAATAACCAACCCCGTGTTTGGCATACTCATCCAGTATTCTCGCGGTGCAAATCCATTTTTGAACCAGTCTACTGATCTCCGAATTTGGTCAAAGTCATTTTGCCACCAGATACTTATGTAAAAGCCACTATTAGTATTTAACTCTTGCAATAACCAATCTCGAATATCGCGCCACCTATCTTCGTGTTGACCAATACCGTGGGCAACGCACCGAAACCCACAATTTCCATCACCTCAGACATTATAAATACTTATGATGTATCGACGGAAAATCTCTGGAATCTGCTCAATCAAATAGTCGCTAACTTCATCTCCAACGTATAACCTGTGTTTTATACTTTGTTCAACTCTAGGACCCATGTAAGAACTATGTCTCGCAGGTTCTTTGTTCAAGTCCGGGACTTTTGTAGATCTTGAATTGTGCTTCTTCGGTGATCTACGGTTGGTACTTTATTCAAGTCTGGGACTTTTGTAGCCTGGGACTTTTTGTCCTTTGCGCTCGGACGTCCACGAGTACTTTTGTGAACAGCAGGTTCACGTATATCAACAGATTCGGGATCGTATATCCCTCTCACCTTCTTTAACATATTTTTCTTGACAAACGACGACATTTTGCCAAAAACATTCTTGAATTGTTGTATGTCATTTTCACAAGAAGGACCATCTTCAGTATTGATACTAGGCCACGGAACAGATAGGGTTCTCCAAAAAATATCAATTGTATCCAGTGGAATGGCCCTTTCTGCATTCATTAAAAGTGACTTATATAAATTACTGATATTAATGGGGAAAATAACTTGATAGTCATAAATTTAATATACTTACTATGAATTCGATAGTAAAGCAGTTCGTGAAAGCATGGTAGCCCATAAATTGACCGCAACTGATGACTACAATCTTCTGCGGCGATCGACAGTTGGAGTTCATCGAACATGAGTTCCAAAGCATATTTGGAAACTTTATAACACAATTCTGCAAATAGTGGTATATTACATTTATTCATTTTCTCGTTTTTTATTCTATTAAAAGTTTCCTTTATCGCAGTTTCTTGCACAATGAGAATCTTATCGATCGAACTCAACAACGTGTCTAAGTTGGACTGTGTGCTGCCCAAGTATAATTTCAACAACGCGTGTTGACTCTCAACTCTGCATGTTGTTGACTGGCCGTAGCTGCGATATTGATCGGTAATAAACGCGAGAAACATGTCTGAATAACCTTGCAGCCAGTTATTCAGATACGAAGAAATATCTGAAAAACAATGAATTAATAAAAAGTCATTCGGGTACTTATTTATTAAATAATAAAAATAATGAATTAATAATTAAGTACCTGCATGTTCGACCAATAACTGTTGTAGGTGTTCGTAATAATGCACGAATATGCCGCGTGTCGGAGCTTTAAGCATCCAATCCCATGTTCCTTTAATGGACTCATACTCCTTTAGCGTATCACATCTATTTCTGCAATACTGAAGCACATTTTGTGAAATATGCCATTGACAGAGTAATTTGTTTGCGTTCGGGAATTCTTCTCTGCATGCCCCAACCAACGCTAAATCTCTGTCAGTGATGATAACACGCGGGTAATATTTTTCATCTATCACCTCCTTCACACATTGCAATACCCATTGAAAATTAGTCCTCTTTTCTTTGTCTAAAAAGCAAAACGCCATTCAAAATGTTTTGTTTGTTGAAGTTAATCCAACAATTTCAAAAAATGGCAATTTAAACAACGTGGTATTGTATGTTGAGTCCATTAGCATGATTTCAGAGAATGTACACCATAGAGCATATGACGTGGGGTGAACAAAAAATAGTCCCTCAAGCTCATTATGCTCATTTACCCTCTCGTAATATGTATACCCTGAATGCATCAAATGTGAGTAAAGGACTTGGATTGGAGTTCTATAACCTATTATGGCTCCACGGATCTTATTTTGTGCGTTATATATAGTTCTAATGCTAGACACGTTATCCGGATTACGCTCCTTTATTGACGAAAGTATATGACGTGGCGGTACGTGATACTCTTTCAATTGTTTCACCAAATTGAACTCATCATCCTTTAATCGCATTGCATATGGGAAACCATGCAACGACTCTGCAAAAATGATTATGCCTATCACACTTCACCCTCAACCTCCAAAAATCTTGTGTTTTAGAATATTTCGCCACTAATTTGAATGGACAATCGGTTTTAGAGGTACTGGTTTGCCGTTGAATTTCATCTTCTAAACCTTCACGTTCATACTTCCCACCCTTTGAACACCCATAATTGATTTCGTACAAATACCCCTTCTCTGATTTGGTTCATTTTTTAACAATAACAAAACCGATCCCTCGAGCTATATTTTGCACCAAATCAGTTAGTTGCTCGGGAGAAATGAACACCTGAAAATACATTACAACTTTTACAACTTTTATTTTTTTTAACAAATTACTTTATTTTTTTAACTTTTACAACTTTTATTTTTTTTAACAAAATACTTTTTTACAACTTAAAAAAAAAAAAAAAAAAAAAAAAAAAAAAAAAAAAAGTAAAACTGCGTAAACCACCCACAATTTTACCCTTATCCCACCCCACCCCACCCCCATCCCATCTATACCTGTCTCACTGACTCACTCTCTCTCTCACTCATACCCTTCCCACCCACAGTTTTTCCCTCTATACTCTCTCCTCTCTTATTGACGAAACTGCTTTGGATCTTTTTAGATCTTCTTAGATCTAAAAATTATATTTATTCCAGTGATATATCTTTGTGTTCTTGGTGGTTTCTTGGTGTTATATCTTTTTAGATCTAAAAAAATTGATGGTGAGACAGTATAGATGGGATGGGGGTGGGGTGGGATAAGGGAACAACTGATGGTGGTTTACGCGGTTTTATATTTTTTTAGATCTTTTCAGATCTAAAAATGATCTGGGGGGTGGGGGGTTTAGAATAACTCGACCCTTTTTAGATCTTTTAGATCTAAAAAAAGTTGATGGTGGTTTCTTGGTTAGAAATCGTTGGTTTTGTTGGTATTAGTTGGTTGAAACTGATGGTGGTTTATATCTGTGTTAAAATAAGGGTCGAGTTATTCTAACCCCCCATATCTACAAAGCAGTTTCACATAATTGATGGTGGTTTATTGGTTATAAATCGTGGTAAAAACATCACATAAGCAGTTTCACATAATTGATGGTGGTTTAGATCCATGGTTGTCTTTGTGTTCTTGGTTGTTTCTGTGGTGGTTTAGATCCATGGTTGTCTTTGTGTTCTTGGTTGTTTCTTTGGTGGTTTAGATCCATGGTTGTCTTTGTGTTCTTGCTTATGTGAAACTGCTTTTGTGGTGGTTTAAGCAGTTTTTTATCTTTTTGATCTTTTATGTGAAACTGCTTATGTGGTGGTTTAAGCAGTTTTTGATCTTTTATGTGAAACTGCTTATGTGGTGGTTTAAGCAGTTTTTTGATCTTTGTAATCTTTTATGTGAAACTGATTATGTGGTGGTTTAAGCAGTTTTTGATCTTTTGATCTTTTTGATCTTTTATGATCTGCTAGTAGTTTGAGCAGTTTTTGATCTTTTATGATAAGCAGTTTGAGCAGTTTTAGCTCTTTTATGAAACTGCTTATAAAAAAACCAAGATACGGCGATGATGATTTAAAAAAAAAAAAAAAAAAAAAAAAAAAAAAAAAAAAAAAAAAAAAAAAAAAAAAAAAAACAACAACAACTTATCGATTGGCATGGCATAACCGAATGGACGGCAAACACTTTGCAACCTTCAAATTTGCAGCCATATGATTAAAAATAATAATCTGAGCCATCTCGATTTATCATTTTTTTTATAAACGTTACTCATTTTTTAAAGTAATATATATGTAATAGCGTAAAATTATATCTCGTTCGTGTAAAATGGTGATGTATTCATCGTAAACTCAGCTTTTTTGATCTTCTAGCACTAACTTTATAACTGCTTATGTGAAACTTTTGTGAATGTAATTTTTATGTTAAACTGCTTATGTGAAACTTTTGTGAATGTAACTTTTGAAACTGCATTCATCTTTGTAATCAAAACAAAGAATCTTTGAACAGTGAAGCACAAACTCACCAAAAACGTGTTATAGACATGAGGTACAAAAGTTGAAACAATCCCGTGAGTAAAAAAAAAAAAGACACCATAAAAGCTGAGACAAAAAAAAAAAAAAAAAAAAAAAAAAAAAAAAAAAAAAAAAAATTAGACGTAGGGTAGGGAGGGTATAGGGTAGGGAGGGTTTGTATAGTACAGCCCTTAACCTTTTGCATTTAACATTTTTAGGTTTTCGACTCGATATCGTGAGCCGACTAATCCTAGAGCAACTATCTTTTGAATAGTCTGGAATCGGCGCAGGTGAACCTTCATGGCCACAAAGGGATTAATTTTCTCCCTATATTTGCATTTAACATTTAGTAACCTGGGTAGTAGTTCTTGGTTGATAAATGCCAAAATACGCGCCAAGTGCTGAGCATTGGGTCAAAACCGAACTGAACCGACCAAACCGAACCGAAAGTCAATTTTGTGGAAGACATGAACCGAAAACTGAACCGAATTGACTCGGTTCGGTTCGGTTTTGTGTCGTTCGGTTCAGTTCAGTTTATACGGTTTATGTGTGTTTTTCTCGATTTGGTTCGAAATGAACCGAACCGAATCCAAGCCGAAACCGAAAATCCTAAATATATTGAACCAAAAACCGAATTGAATATGGTGGTTCAGTTTCGATCGGACCAGATCAACTCGATTTTTCAATTCGAATTTGTTTTCGTTTTGTTTTGCTCAGCATAAAAATACCCTCTTTACTACAAATACAAACTCTCATTAAGCTTATCAGATTTCATATTTTGCATACTCTTAAATAAAATTAAAAAAAAAAAACATATTTAAACTCGATTTTACATCCTTGTAACCTTCCTAATATAAACAAATCAACCTCTAATTAAACTCTATATTTTTACTACTTTTTCAAAATGAGAATTTCATCCCGTCTTAAACAGTCGTCGCAAAGCGCAGGTCTAATAACCCTCGTGAGTGTATAAGTGTCAACACGAGGTTGGTGAGTTCATAGGTTTTAGTTTAAAACAATATGGTTGAACCACAGGGTTTTCGAGTTCAAATCATCATTCACAAATAAGTCAAATTCAACGTAGCCTCACACTGCCTAAATCACCGTTCCAAAACCAAATCCGCAAATAATATCAAAATCAAAACATCTCGAACCATAATCAATCATACAGATACTACACTCATATAGTGTCACGCAAATTCAACTGTTACGTTGGCTAAGTCACAAAAGTCAAATCACAACAATAATTGCTTATAGGTGCACACTATAGTAGTCTATAGGCACAAGAGCCCCTTGTAATAGGCACAAAGAGCCCTTGTTAATAATTAGGCACAAAGAGCCCTTGTGTATAATAATCCTGCACTATTGCAGCTCATAACAATAACTCCGCACAATTGCAGACATGGAATAATAACCTTAGCCAGCTCGCGTAACAGTTTCATAAACCAAAATCACAATTTCAGACCACGTCAATAAACAGGTAAACACATAATGCATTCAAATAACCAGGTCAGGTATTTCAGCCAAACAGTCATAACTTGAGTAAACAATTCGCGTATCCAAATAACAATCTTTGAGTTTAGTTGAAAATGAGCATGTATTATCCCCCAAAACAGTTTAAAAACCAGTAAAAGTAGGGGCCATGAACTCACCTTAGCCACAGCAATGCAAACATCACAACTGACACGACTAGCATCGAGAAGCAAAACACAACAGTCTCAAGACATACGGCACGACGGTTCCAAGATATACAGGTACAATGGTACACAACGGTCTAGGATCGATACAACCTAATACGTATACGGTTATCTCAAAATACGTCTCGCACAATAATAAAGTCTATAAAAGACAACGTGTCGTAGTTTTCGTGGATTACTCAATTTCAATACTTATCAAAAGCTTAGTATCAACGTTTCGCGTGGTGGTAAGAAACAAAGACTCAAAACGTAACTCATGCCAAAGAGGAAAAGGCATCGACATAGTCGAGAAATACTTGACTAGAACTCAAGTCGGGAAGACATGACACGGAGAAGTCGAGAATATAACGACTAAGGCATAGGTCTACAAAATAAGTCACTCTATACGTTTCGGTATTTTCTCCGTACAGAAATCAATGAAGTGTTAGAAAGTTAGTTTAAGTTTTGTAAGAAAACTCAAATTAGTATTTTTATTAGCAAAAGTTTACAAGTCAATAAAACCATAAGTTTGCGATTGAAAATCTTCTCAAAACAATTTAATAAAAGTATTCATTGATTTTTGGTCATTATTTACTTATTGTATATTTGTTGCGAATCAAATATATTAAATTCGTTATGAGTCTAATATATTGTATTCGTTTCAAGTCCAATAAATCTATATTGTCCAATGTCCAATTGTATAATAAATATTAATACATGTCCAAATAGTACAAGTCCGATATATGTCAAATATCCCAAGTATAATCCGAAACGTATTAATGTCTACGAGAGTTAAAACGTTGGTCCAACAACAAACTAAATTAAATTCCCAAACACACAATATTTTAATTCTACTCATATTAAAATCCAAGTCCAACACACACACGAAAATCTAATGGGCTTTGGCCTCTTTACTAAACAAAACGCACCCTTAGTTCATGTGTGGGCTTTGCAGCCCATAATTTTTTTTTGACAACCTATACGTACTCCTATCTGTACCCACAAACACAAATTACAGGTTCCAGTTGAAAGCGCAAACGTAACCTACTTGGGTCGTGTTTGAACCGTGTAACACCCCCTAATTTATGATATAACAGCGGAAGATTAATCGGGGTATTACGGGGAGGATCTTTGTATAATAATATAAAGCGGCTCAAAAGAGGCGTTTTTAAAGTACTTTTTATTCAAATCAAAGTTGAAGTACAAAATGTGAAAATATCATAGTTGTAAACTTCCCATAAATGGGTGTAGTAGCTTAAAAGTGAATGACATGACTTTGTTTTACACCACATTAAAACCCTTGGTTTATTGCCCGCTCCGTGCCTTGTTTGCCCCGCTAATTACCTGAGATAAATATGCTAAAAGTCAACAAAATTATTGAGTGAAATCATAGAGTTTGTAATAATAATGAGTTTGAGAGAACACAAGTAGTGATTGCCTGTGAATTACAATCATGTTTAAAATGGTGATATTGCAGTTGTACATATTGCCCTAAGTCTCATGACACGCAAACGTTAACAGTGTAGTAACCGGTGTGGGGCCCTCGTGTAATAGGTGATTTGCCATTGCCTATTTCCTTCAAATATAGTGCATTGCGACTAATCCGGCTAGTAACTAAGACTATCAATCCGGCATTAGTGGAATAGGCAGTCAGCCTCCAATAGATCTATTCACTATATTCGCGTTCACTCGCAAGTGATTAATGGTTCATGATGTGAGGGGCTTGTGGCAATAGAGTAACTTAGTCAATATCATATCAGGTGAAGCATACAAAAATACTTGAAAATACTTGTGGGTGTTTGTAGCATGTATCTCCCCCATAGAGAGTAAACTTTGAAAAATAAGTAAAAGTGGGGCTATGACTCACCTTGTGTGTAACTGGCAAGGTCGAAATGTGAAATCAAGTGAAATTACAGAAACGGCTTCAACACAGGACCTGGATAATAGTTAAGTCTGAGAATTTGGTATTTGTGACTTAATATGATTATTGAGTGTGAAAACGAGTAACGGATAACGATTTGGTGTGTGATATGAGTGTGATATGCTTAAAATGCTTAAAGTTCAAAAATAATATTATACATAATATTATCATGTTTTTATGTCATTGATTCCATAAATATCGTTCCCTCGAAAGATGTTTGAATGTATCGTTAAGTAAATCGTTAAAGTTATATATAAATATAAACGTAATGTGAACAAATATTGAACGAAACGTGAGAAAATTCACGTGAGTGAAATGAGGAATGCAAAATATGCAATAGAAATAAATATGGAGTAAAGTTACAGTTTGGTCCTTGTACTTTTTATCAATTTTACACTTTCTACCCTAACGGTGTTAACTTTGCATCGTTAGTCCTTGGTTATGTATATATTACATTTTTAGTCCCATGGTTTCCAAAATGACAAAATAAACAACATGTTTACTGTTTTTACCTTTTATACTCTCAGGTTAGTAATTTAACAGTTTTACCACATATTTATATGTACTTGACATATTTAACCCAAATAGTGATAATCTTTGCAAACTTAGTCCAAATTTCATAAAAAGAGTTGGAAAAGTTTTCCGAGAGTTTTGTAAACTTAATAAAGCTTATTAGAGTGAATTCCAACTGCTTATTTTGTAAAGTGCTTATTTTTAAGCTAATGGGCTTTTAACGATTAAATTCAAAAGCCCATTAGTGGTTTTCGATCCGGGGTGTTTTAGGAAATATTGGGCCTGGTCTTGGGCTTGTTTATTGAGCTTAAAAATGTTACCAAAGTCCTTATAGCCTCAGCTTGTCGAATAAGCTAAATATGTGCTTATTGGGCTATTAAGCCCACTCGGTAAATAAAAAGGGTTTCGACTGGTTTTAAATAGCGATAGCTTTGAGTTTTTTAAAGAGCTTATAAGAGCTTATGAGAGGAAACTTAAAACATGAATTTGGTCAATGAGATTATAAAGAATCGAGTTGAACAAAAATATTAATATGGTGTGTGTTTCATTTCGATTTAACGTGACCATTTCTTATTGCTATTAACATGGTCCGAATAATATGAGTTATGACATATATGTTGAAATATGAAATATGCGATATGATAAGTAATGGAAATGAGCTCGAAAGTAAATAACTGAATATGTAAGTGTCGAGTAGAGTTAAAGCACATGTTCTTAGCCATCCTTTGAGGAGGTCATGGAGTATATACGTACGAAATAAGTAAATGAAAGCGTAAAATGCATTAAAAAGAGATATACGTTCGAATAAAAATAAGAACAATGCATGAGATGGTAAAATCAACATAACAAGAAGGAAAGGCGTTGAGGAGGACTTACAAGACTTAAAAGTGGAGTGTATACGTTCGAAATGGATCAAGAACAAAGGAATACGAGTGTGATTCGCTCGTATGATCACAAGAGTTATACGACTTGGAACTTGGCTAGAACGAATGGGATATTGCTTCTGCTGCTTGAGGACTCTCGGTAGCAAGGAGAAATTAGAGAAACTTGGATAAAATTTGTGTGTGTGAATAGAGTTTAATGCATGGGTATATATACAAGTATTATGATCGATATATAGTATTATACTCTAACAACTTGGCTTGATTTGATGGTTAGCAGGAGATAAGGAATACCACTCGAGTACTTGAATACTTAGGAGGGGGTTTTGGTACTTGGATTGGGTATAATACATGTATGCAACATATATGTCTCGTTCGACTTATTTCGATGGGTCCAAAAATTATTTAACGTGCCACATTGTGTGAAGAAGTGAGGAATGAACTCTTGAACTCATTTTTGATCATAGAAAACCATATCGTCTAGGTGAAAGTTGATTTGGATCGAATTGGATTAAAAAGGACAAATATCAAATAAACTTGTACGTATCGCGATGGGAGTTTACTTTGGCTCTCGTTTAGGAATCAAACGTTCGAATGAGCAATTGAGATTCGACACACTAATTGTTTGCTGGGGGAGGGTTCGAGTGATGCAAAATAATGCATGTCTTGTGTATCGAAATTAGAAGTAAACGAGGCAAAGCTCGGGGTGTTAAGCCGAGTGTGTTATAAGTTTAATAAAACTTAGTTTTGTTGGATTGGGCCTTGGAATAGTAACAGGCCAATGTGTTGGGCTTAGAAATAGTGTTGGTGATCCGTTTGATATATATTGACGGTGTTTGATTATTTGTGGTCCATGTGTGAGCTCGTTCCAATGTGTTTGTAATATAATAACAAAATTTTAAATTTTGACCATAAAAATGGTTAACTGAACTGTATTAATATTTAATACTTGATTAGCAATGTACAAATTACTGGAGAATTTTACAGGTTGCTACAAACCGAGACGTAACCAAACGAATACAAGAGTAACACAATTTCTAATGCAACATTAACACTTCTTGGTGTTACTAGGTACGCAAGACCCGAAACAAGCCTAGACAGACTAACGCATAGACTCTTTCAGGTAATTACAACTCATAACCAACCAAACCCTATTCGGGTTCCTGATGAACCTCACCATGAAGCCACACCCTCTTGGGTGTTTTGCTCGGACCGAGACACAACCAAACACCCTCTTGGGTCTTCCTTTTGTGTCGACATCAAGACTACACCAACATATAACTCGATCCAAATCTATACATGACCAAAGGGTTCCTTAACCCGAGACCATAACCGCGCCAAATTAAACATGTTAGGAATATAAATATTCATATGAAGGTTCGGTCACCCCGAGCATCTAATTAGCATTTATATAGCTCGTAGGATTATTTATATTAGCTTAGTATTATTAGTATTAGTATTAATAGTATTAGTCGTATTTATATTTGTGGAGTGGGTCGGGGCTTTCCCCACTGTCAGCTCTCTCCACAGCCCACTAGGGGCACCAATATTAGTTAGTATAAATACCCCTTCCCACACTTGGGAAGGGTTGGAACTCTTCACACATTGAATCTAATATTTCCAGATTTCTCTTTCAAGAGTCTCCCACCTCTCTCTAAAACTTCATCTCTCTAGTTCTTGCATCTAACTCAAACCATGGATCTAATCTTCCATGAATCAAGACCACCCGAATCAACCACACAATCAAGATGGTTATTTCCTACAATTGGTATCAGAGCCATGGCTAGATTCGGTTGATTGTGTGTCGATTTTAGATTTTTCTTGTGGTCCGAATTTTTTTTCCTCAAACTGTTTGAATCTATTTTTTTGTTTTGTTGTTCGAATCATTTTCAGTACCACATGAAAATCTATACATAGTTGTTGTGTGGGCTATTAACTGGTCCGTTCAAATCCATGGTTAGTGATCCATATTTGTTTAAATCTTTATGTGGTATTTGGGCTTCACAAACTGTGTAGTCGGTTTCATTTTTTTTGGTTCATATCATGTTTCATAAACTGATGGTGACCCACATGCGTGTTTCTTGTCACACCTTTTGTTTCATAAACGTGAGGGTGTCTTGAGGTTTAAATTTTCTTGTCACACCTTTTTGTTTCATACATGAGGGTGTCTTGAGGTTTAAATTTTTTGTCATCCCTATGGTCATTCGTATGGTTGGAAAAGCAACATCATAAGTTTGTTTGTTGCTGTTTGTTTTTCTTGGCGTTGGCTATGTTCGTTGAAGGATAGAGTGATATTCACTTGTGGGTCGAAACACCAACTGGAAATGCTTGGTCCTTGATTCTTTGGTTGTTCTTGGTGAAGATTGTGGTCTTCAAATCTGTGTTGACTCAAGTTTTTCATGATATGTTCATCGTGGCATTTTATGGGTTTGTGGCTTTATGTTCTTGAATGCGGTTTGTGGGTATTCGTAGGTGCAGTTTGGGTTGTAACCAAAATGGGGTAAAAGACAAAAGGGTGAGAGTTACTACTTTGACTGGTCAAACGCGGTTTGTCTAAGACGCGGTTTGTCTACTTAGTCATGAACTCGGTTTGTCTGTTTAACCACGTACTCGGTTTGTCTGCATAATCACGAACTCGGTTTGTCCATACAGTCATGAACTCGGTTTGTCCATTTACTCACGAACTCGGTTTGTCCATTCAGTCATGAACTCGGTTTGTCCATTTACTCACGAACTCGGTTTGTGTATAAAAGGTGTAAACTCAGGTCAAATTTGGTCAACGTATTATCAAATATCAAAATGAATGAAGATGAAGCTGAAGACCATACCACTACGAACACAACCATTGACAGACTCAGTCTAACTTCGGTCAAACACAACCATTAATTAACTTTAACCTACCTCTGTTCCACTACATCATCAGTCCAAGATTATAACTAAGTGAAAATGACCACACTACTCAAACCGAAAAGAACAATAAAACAAACAAGATCTCAGTTTCTTTTGTTCGTGGCGTATGATATAATTCAAGATCTTTAAAAGATCCAACACACGAAATAAGAAATCATCATCAATCACTATTGAAGCTTTGCTTCCTTTTGTTTATCTACGAATTTAAAGAAGACAATAACTATCATGTTATCATCTTTCTTTGATTCGCTCAAGACCAAACAACATTAAGAAACTAAAATCATTAATTAATCCTACCTTAGACCTCTTTCACGAGACCTTGAGACCTTGTACTGAGATCGAACAATTATCATTTAACCTTGAATGACGTCTGGTGGTCGTGAGGGGTGTTGGTGTTTGCATTTGTTGTTTGTATCTGTGATGTTGATGGAGAGATAAGTTGGATTGATTGACTGCGTTAATTATATGATTTGGGTTTACCTGATTTGGGATTAGGATTTGAGGAGATGAAAAGATGAAGGGGGACGGATTAATATTAGATAAGGGATTAGGGTTTGAGTTATGTTAAAAGTGGGAGTTAAATACCGGATTATTAGGGTTTGGAGAGAAATGGATTGGGTCTCATGAGTGGTTGAATGGGCTGGACGATTTGAGTGGTTTGGACCGGACTTACAAAAGAGCTAGTTGGGCCAATGTATACGTGAACAATTTTTTCGTAAACTATTTGTTTTGGCTGTAACTTAGTTAGCCGAAATGTGCTTCAAAATGGCTGCGTGAACTTAAAGCTTTGCTTTGGATCCTTTGTGTTGAGCTGTGGTTACTTATGATCGGGTTGTTATAGTACTTATGATATTGTGGACTGAAGTACATGATGCGTGAATTGGGCTGTAGTGTTTATCCAAATCAATTTAACAATTGTGGCTGAAATATAATTAACAAATGTACTCTTCATACATTGTGTTAATTTATTTCTGTTACAATTGATTGTGAAAAGGAGTGGCATTTCGGTCATTATTGTCACATGGACTCACACGTCACGGCTAGTATTTGGGTTCATGAATATCAATGTGATTACAGAATAGTGGATTTGGCTGCACGGTCCTATTAGTGCCTACGACTTAAGTGAGTCTGCAATTTGATGTTTACGATGTGAGTTACAGTTGACAAATTGCAATTTGATTAATTGTGATTTGTCAAGTTGCGTGTTTGACTTATTGCGACTTGACGGATTGCGATTTGACCAGTTACGATATGACGTTGCGAGTTGACACTTGCGATTTGACTTATTGTGACTTGGTTGATTGCAATCTGACTTGTTGCAATTTGACAATCTGTGACTCGACTTGTTGCGATTTAATCAAGTAGTGATTTGACTCCTGTGACTTGAATTTCGAAGATTAATATTGAACTTCACTCTTAACTGTTCTTGTTGATTTCACGGTTTCTCTTGTAGATTTTAGAAAATCCCGCGAAAGATTCGATTTCTCGGTTTAAATCTCAAGAGCTGTAAAATCCCGTGAAATTAATTTTGGACAAGTAGGCGGGACTTGGATTTAGACAAAATAAAACTTATGGGGTTTGACTATTTTTTTGGGGATAAGTTTGTGCTTCAAGATCAGCAGGAATTGGGAAATTATGGTAACTTGGTTGGGTTGTTAATTCACGGGTTGGTGTACTTAGTGTCACAAACATCTCGGGGTGGATGGATGCACGATGTTTGTTGACCCTTGCTCAAGCGTATTTAAGGTGATTAGACCTGAATGTTCAAGAAGTGGATATATACAATAAAGGATGGAAGGTTGGGTATATATCACTACCTATATTTAAAGGAGTTACGTTGTTGTGCTCAATATAGGTTCTAAATCACAATTTGCAATTGAAGGTGATTAGACTTGGATGTTCACGAAGTGGATATATACAATTAAGGATGGAAGGTTGGGTATATATCACTACCTATATCTAAAGGAGTTACGTTGTTGTGCTCAATATAGGTTCTAAATCATAATTTAGTGCAAGTTTAAGTCGCGGACTTGTTCTTTATCAAGCTTCATCAAGTGATTGTTGTTTCTCAAGCTTCTGATGGGATTGTTGTTCAAGATCTTCTCAAGAGGTAGTCAGGCTTAAAGACAAGAGGTGAGTTGTTTGGAGACATGTTTTAACCTTTTACTCACTTTTAAAGTCATATGCATTTCATCAAGCGGTTTTGGCATATTACGAGCTTCAATGAATTGTTAATCTACTAAACCATTGATGATGAGGAAAGCAAGGGGTTACTACAAGAGAGTCTTAATCACCATCTTCGTTGCAGTAGTTTCATTTGTCTCTTTCCATGTTTTGTGCCTGACAAATTCACAAACATCACGGACTCTCAGCTTTGGCAAAAAGGTCATTTCATGTCCTTTTTGAGGGGGAGAATTATCGCAAGTTTCCTAGAAGTTCCGTCTCCAGCGATGTGAATTTTAGCGGTTTCGGTTACAGCGGGTCAGATCGTAGCGATTCAGGATTCAGAGTACGACAACTATTCCACATCCAAGTAGCTGGATCAGACAGCTTTGTTTGATAGGACTGACTATGAGTCATGGGCACTTCTAAGAATTAGCGCATGTTTCTTCTCTTTTTGGCTAGTCAACAGCACAAGATGATCACGAAGTTAATCAGGTATTCTTTATTTGTGATTGAAGTTGAATTTCACGAAGGCGTCTACTTATTTTATCTTGAAGTCGGGGTTGGTTGGATGCATGACCTTCAATGATAACTTGCTCGTGCGTAAAAATTTAAGTTGAAGACTTGGGTTATCTAGTTACCAGCAGTCGGGGTAACTATCACTAAAGAGTTATTGGAGTACTCAGTGTTACACGTCAATGACGATGTCGATAATCGCAAGAGGTGTTAATGTCTCATACTTTGGTTGGGTATTGAGCACTTAGAGATTTGCTTGGAGCATTTATTCTCTACACCGTTCTTCCAACATTAGTGCAAGCTTAAGTAACAAATTTGGGGACTTCTACTTCAGTTTTCAGTATTGGTATATCGGGTTTTTCTTCATCGAGTGGTCACTAATCTGTGTACGAGGTTGGTTAGTTGGACAAAGGTGTAAAAAGTTGTGATGTGATCTGTAATTCTTCACAAGATATTCTTTACCCAAACTGATGTTCACCAAAAATCAAAATCAGACATGCCACATTCAATCTGTTACTGCCTCACGGTTTCTTCTTGGTTTTGTAAAATCCCGCGAAAGAACTTATTTCTCGGTTTAAATCATAGATTTGTAAAATCCCGTGACAATGGACTATGCGCTCTTAACCATGATCGGGTTAAAACCATTATCAATGTTCAGTTAATGCATCATGAAGGACTTGATCGGGGCATTTAAACGACCACAAGGTGACTACGGCGTGAATTCATTATTATTTATTTGAGGCTGAAGTGAAATTTCATGGGTGCGTGTACTTAGTATCTGAAGATATCGGGGAGGTTGGATGAAGATTCTTCGAGATCCTTGTTCGAGCTTTCATCATTTACAATGACGAGGACTTGGATATCTAGTTATTTCTTCTTTCTCTCTATTGCAAAATAACTATCACTTTAAGGAGTCACGTTGTAGTGCTCAGTGTCACACGAAGTTGTGGATATCCAAGAGGTGATGTACGTCTTATACTTGATGGTTGGTTGGTTGAAGAGTATAGAGTACTTAGGGATTCGATGTTGCACGAAGTCTCTACACCGCTCTTTGTCACGCATTAGTACAAGTTTAAGTCACAAGTTCGGGTTATATTACTTCAGTATCAAGTTCATCATATTGGGTTTTCTCCATCAGTGGTCACGACATCAAGCCGACAGAATGATAATGGGGTTGGTAACGAGTTAGATGAGAGAAGAAGTAAAGAGAGAGTTATGACGTCTGTACAAGTCAGTGCAGGCCTCGCTCTTCAACATAATGACATCTGTACAAGTCAGTGCAGGCCTCACTCTTCAACATAATGACGTCTGTACAAGTCAGTGCAGGCCTCGCTCTTCAACATTATGACGTCTGTACAAGTCAGTGCAGGCCTCGTTCTTCATCATATGACGTCTGTACACTTCAGTGCAGGCCTCGTTCGTCATCAGATGACGTCTGTACACTTCAGTGCAGGCCTCGTTCTTCATCAAATGACGTCTGAATACCTCAGTTCAGGCCTCGTTCTTCAAAGAAAAGAAAAGTGTACGCTTGAGTGCACTTTATCTTCAAAAGAAGAGGAATCTTCTTATTTATGGCCATTCTCATCAACAAGATTCATGCTCTTTCCGTGCTTATTCAGTCTTCAAGTGGATCGGCGCATATTGGAGTATATTTTTATTCACGTATTCAACCAAAAATTGCAGTTGACAGGCATATGCAATTTTTGAGGGGGGGGGGAAAGGGTGAATAAACAACATGTCAGTCGTCAAGAACCGTCAAGTGGAACTACTTACCGTTGATGGTATTCATATTCACTAGTTCAATCATCAAAAATTGCAGTTGGCAGGCATATGCAATTTTTGAGGGGGGGAAAGGGTGAATATGATTCCACATGTTGATTGATGATTGAGAAATGGTCATACGACTCCTGAATACGTCAGTTCAGGAGTCGTGCAAACCATGTTTCTCCAACACTACTTCTTCCGTCTATCAAGGTGTTGAAGAACATGGTCATGGAATGCTAATCTACATCGTCTCACGGGCTGGTACAATCAGTAACAAAGGGTTTCTAGTCAATGCTTCATGTATACGTCATAAGGCTACATGTACACATCATGATGATGATTCCGATTAATCGTAACCATCATGGGGGAGAGAAATGTGTACACCAAGGACGCACAACAGGTTCACGTGATTGGGCTTAATCATTTATTCCGGTGTTGATAACTGCAGAGATGATCAGTGGTTCAACTTGTTACCTTGGTATTTACGTTTCACTGTTACGTCATGGGCTGATTAATCGTAACCATCAGGGGAGAGAGAATGTGTACATCAAGGACGCACAACAGGTTCACGTGATCAGGGCTTAATATCCAAGGATGGATACATACTATAGATGATCAGTGGTTCAACTTGTTACTTTGGTGTTATACTAAAGACTGAAGAAGGTCGAGTCGTCAGTCTACTCTACATTCTCTGTTGGGAGTTATCTTCTCATGTGTATGCTGCGGGCTGATGGGTTACATGTAAGGTTACTGGAAGGCATTTGGTGAGATAAAGATGATTGGTATTCTGTTCCTCCACATTGGGCAATCTTGAAGAAGGTCGAGTCTACAGTCTTCTCCACAGTCAAAAAATGTTGAGCTCTTTTCTTACAACTTGATATTTAACTTAATCCCATGACAGTTCTTGTTTGATGAGTTGTGGAGTTAAGTTAGGTTCAAGTTGTTCCGTAGTTTAAGGTTAAGTTCAACTTGATGTTAACCTAATCTCATGACAGTTCTTGTTTGATGAGTTGTGAGGTTAAGCTAGATTTCAGTTGAGGCTCAACTTAAACTACCGAAAAGATGCCTAAGGTTTTTGACGGAGTCACTCTAGGACGGGAGTGTTAGAAGATTAAAGACGGCATGCATTTGGTTATCAAAAGACTTCTTCATATTTCGGGCGTTCATCCAAAGTCTTCTTCCTATTATGGGTGTTCATCAGAAAGGTTGTCAGATTGGGGGAGAGCACTAATTAGGGGAGGAAAAGCCAGAATCATTCCCTGATTGAAAGTGCTCACATTGCTCTTCAGCAAGTCAAGTGATGAATGCGGTGAAGATTCAGAATGCTGAGGAGTAATGGTTTCTGGTTCGTATCCTTGTATATATTTTGCTTCTTACATTCTTTTTCACATCTTATACCATTTTGTAAATAGATACATAGAATTCATGCTAATTGTAAATAGAGAAACTTAAAACCAGAAAAACCATAAAAATTGAAAAATAGAAAATACCAAAAATAGTTTCACCTAGGCATGTCTTCTGTTTATCGATAACATTTACGGACTTAGAAATGTCATTCAATAATGGCACGGGTCTTTAAATGAAGCTCGAGCAGAAGTTAAAATGGATTGTTAAAACATGTCTAATGGCTTGCTATTACTTTAGATAGCAACCCGCGCTTTATATTGGGGAAAGCACGTCGCCAAAAAGACGGCTGTTCCTCCAACTGGGTGATGTTCACCTGGGCATGGATTACTTCATATCCATGTTTCCTGATTTGATGTACGTTTCAGTGCATCATTTCTTGTAAAAGAAGAGAAATCTTCTTAGTATAACAAATAGTTTTCATTCTATGATTCTTATGAAAATTATTTGTGAGACATTTGGTGAATATGTGTTGTATGAAATTTGTTTATACTTGGATTATGCATAAAATTTGTCACTCAATCAACGACTACAAAACCTCACGACAGTTCTTGTTTGATGAGTTGTGGGGTTAAGCGTGATTTTAGTTGAGGTTCAACTAGAATACGGGTCATTGATTGAGGGGGAGAGTGAATTCAAATTTTATATCATCAAATGGATTTATTGGTTAAATGAGTTTCAAATGTTGTTAGAAATGGTTTTGTAGTTAATGGGGAATTAGTTGAAGAGGATCTTGCTTAATTATATCAAATGACCAAGTGTGTTAGTTGCTAGAAAGTTTAGGACATTATGTGCAATTTGCTTATAGTTTCCTAGCTTTATGTATCTAGAAGGTTCATTTGTGTTACTTTGGAATCCTCGTATAATCCCCAAAATGCTTTAAGACTCAAAACCTAAAAGAAGTTAGAAAACCAGTTGTGTTTGATGTTTTTGAATACTCCACTGGCATTTGTATGATCTAAATGAATGAGTTTCAAATGTTGTTTGTCTCTGCTGCTTAATGGTTGTTGATATTGTGCATATGTTCTCAGGATTCGCTTAGGTAGATAGCTATTATGTTAGAATCATGTTCCTAAGATCCTGAATTGAATATTGAAATCTGTGTGAATTGCCATGTTCATGATTGCTAATTGCTATTCATGCTAGATAGTAATTTGACGTAGTTCCTGATTGGGGTTTGATTATAAGATGAACTTGGTATTATAATGTGGCAAGCTGCTGAAGGGTAGCTATCTAGGAATAGTGTATCTGTATGTATGTATATCTGTGTTGATATTCTTATGCAGATTCCATAGCCAAAATGAATGTACCAGTTCCCATTCTAACCATTTGATCAGACGTTCAAACTCTATTGATTGGCTCGGAATTCACCTCAACAACAATGTCGGCAACAACAACAACAACAACACTTTCACCACCATCACCACCATTCATCTATGTTGGTCTCGCCAAGTGGGGATCAACTACATTTGCGAAAGATTTGTTGGTGGATGGATGATTGATATTGACTGATTCACTCAGAAAAGCGGGTGATTATATCGTCTGCGCAAAAAGGTCAAAATCATTTGTGTCATAATAATCAAATGTGCAAAATGAGCAGTGAATCTCCCTCTTAGATTAAGGGGGAGCAAAGTATGTTTCATCATCAGAACATGTTAAACCTGACCACATTTTCTCCCATGTTTTTCTAAATTATTTAAATCAATTGGGATCACAAATCTCAAAAGGTTTGAAATTTTTGATCGGGGGAGAGAATGTGATTTAAATATGAAACCTGATGAAAATGTGATGTTTTGGATTTAAGAGTAAGCTCTCCCATATGTGCTAAACTCTTTTGTATACCAAGGCACATATTGAGGGGGAGCAAAATGTTTTGGACATAAAAGTAAGCTCTCCCATGTGTGCTAAACCCTTGCGTATATCGATGCACATATTGAGGGGGAGCGAATGAACAAAAAAGGATTTGGCATCTCAGTTGAGCGTGTCTCAGACTTCACCAATGAATTGACGAAACTTGAACTGTCATCAATCGAAAGGATACGTCTTGGCCGGGTAATAATTTCAAGCTGGTCTAACCAGTGATGTAAGCGTGTCTCGAAAAAGACGTATCTGAGTAGAGTGTACCATTTCGAGAAACTTTCTGTGGACTTGACCAGGCCGGGTAATAATTTCAAGCTAGTCTAACTAGTGATGTAAGCGTGTCTCGAATCGGTCATGTTCACTGAAAGTGGATCAATTCAAAAAGTGCGAGCTCTACCTAACATGTGCAAATTTATAAAACAATCAACCGAGCACATGTTGAGGGGGAGCATTTGAAAAATATAAAACTCTCAAGTGTTTGCAAAAATGTGTTTCAGAATCATGAACACTTTGAGAGATTTTTCAAAGATTTGGTTTGGCTATCGTGGATGAATACCAAAGACCGACCATTTTAATTAATGTATGGAGTTATAAGGATGGTTAGGTTAGGCTCAAGTTCCCACGATCCCGCCAGAGCCGGAGGGATCTACCCAGGGACAATCCACTAGTTAGTGTAGAAGTCCTTAGGTATGATTAAAAAGGAGAAAAGTGGATAAGGGAAAAGTGCCGACTGAGATGGAGCTAGTATTAGAACAAACCCAACAAGGTACTAGTAAGGAAGTCTCGGTAAGCACTGAAGGGGTTGAAGAATGAAAAAGAATTGTAAAGATAAAGGGTGAAAAGAAAGAAGCCCTCCTTACAACTTAGGCAGAAACCGGGTCAATACATATGCTGTCAGAATCACTTAGTTGATTGCTGACATTGAAGACAAAGTATCATGGACCCAGTGATACGCTGCACAACCCTCCTTAGCCACTCAAGGTCCCTCAAAGGACTCTTGTTTCAATTGTCACGGAGTTCAATACATTCCTATCGTCTCTCTCACTTCGAGTTAGATGATATTGAAAAGGTGGCAGTCCTCTCCAGCCTCCGCTCACTAAATCATAACGCACTATCGAGTCTAGAGCCACAAGATGCATAATAAGATCTCATAGGGACACGAATTACTTCTACACTGGGTGTTCATCATTAAGGACACCAGTTGTAAACTTAAGAGTCCTACGCAGATCTTAGCAATCTGCCAGAACATTTATGAGGGAATTTACTAATGTAATTCTCAATGATTGAATGGAAATTCCTGCCAGGGTCAACATCAAGCAGCCCTGAAAGCAGGTCACTTCGGTAATTCCCTGTGGATTACGCTTAGTGGTCGCGGCGGTTTCAAACGGTCTACAGTCGTGGAGTGATCTCCAGCGACTCACCTAATCGTTGATGTGCTACGGTTCGATCTTAAAAAGCCCTCTGTGGGTTTTCGATTAGGAACGGTCTTGGTAAGAATTAGAGAGAGTTTTCACACTATGCTGTTAACAATCTCGAAGTTCGAACCTGTAAGTACCGGACGTTTTATTGCTAACTGTCGTATGCAGGAACATCTGGCGGTTGTAGCTGATTGCGGTTGCAGCTGATTGCGGTTGTAGCTGATTGAAGAAAAGATGCCAATCCTATACCACATGCTTACACTACAATTGTAACTCAACAAAGTCATGATCAACCTAAAAGACCTTTAACACGGCTTCTGCAAACTCTGATGCTAAAGATCATGACACCAAATAGTGTGAGCATGTCGGCTCAAAGATTCACACATCACATGGAAACATACTGCTGAAAGATGACTTGGAGACTCAAGTTGGATGATAGTTTCGAAGAATACTCAAAATCATCCAAGACAAAGAACGGTCATCAAAAGATCACTGCTAAAGGCACAAAGATACAAGACGTTGAAGAATCGAAGACTACGAGCTATGAAGTCAAGATCAAAAGATAAAATGCTAGAATTCAAGTTATTATTTCCGGGGTGACCTCCCTTAGGGGGAGATTGTTAGGAATATAAATATTCATATGAAGGTTCGGTCACCCCGAGCATCTAATTAGCATTTATATAGCTCGTAGGATTATTTATATTAGCTTAGTATTATTAGTATTAGTATTAATAGTATTAGTCATATTTATATTTGTGGAGTGGGTCGGGGCTTTCCCCACTGTCAGCTCTCTCCACAGCCCACTAGGGGCACCAATATAAGTTAGTATAAATACCCCTTCCCACACTTGGGAAGGGTTGGAACTCTTCACACATTGAATCTAATATTTCCAGATTTCTCTTTCAAGAGTCTCCCACCTCTCTCTAAAACTTCATCTCTCTAGTTCTTGCATCTAACTCAAACCATGGATCTAATCTTTCATGAATCAAGACCACCCGAATCAACCACACAATCAAGATGGTTATTTCCTACAAATTAAACAACAACATCAAACTTCAACTGAACTAAATTCCAAACACGAACTGAGACACCAACCGGGTTTTATGACCTGACCCGTTTCAGAAACAACATCACCAATATTTCTTACCACACGAAACGTATTACATGTTTTAATCCATTTTAATCCGTATTTTTAATTCACAAAAACTTATTAAATCGTTAATATAAACTTGGATCCATGAAAACTAATAACAACACCAATCGGTTTTATCAAAACAATAAGTAACAAATGGTTTTCTCGATTTACCAAGACGAGAAAAAGGGAGAGGATGAGGATGGCGGCGGTGGTGGAGGTTGTGGTGGTGGCTACTCACGGTCACAACCAAAAACAAAACCAAAACAAGCCACACGATCTAGATCTTTTACAGCAGGTGGCGGCAGCAAGTGGTGATGGCCGGATGGCCGGAAGGTGGTGAAAAGGGGGCGCGTGCACCTCAGAAACGGGCTTATGATGGTGATATAAAGGTGGGTGTGGTGGTGTTTTAGTGGTAGAGGTGGTGGTGAGTGACGGAGATGGTGGCCGGCGATGGTGGCTGCTAACCCTAGGAGGGAAAACTGTGTGATGTATATGAGGGAAACCATAGGTTCCCCTTTTATATTCATCCAGGGACCAGAAATGTAAATATCTAGGGACATGGGTGGCAGTGAAAATTAGGTTCAGGGACCATAACTGTAATTTTAGCAATCTTTCTTGAAATGAGGCTCGGGGCTCATTTAGGCTAGTAAATGTTTGATTTAAGACACGTGAATTTCGCCATCGCGCTCAGAATAATTTTTCCAATAAAAACGACTATTTATACGCCTCGTTTCTCACAAATTATAAAATAATCAAATCAAATCGTCGGTTGTGCCAGTACGCGTTGTTTACAAATTCCACATTTCGCTAGATAACTTCGCGTTTTTAAACCAAATGAGTTCAGAAAAGTTCGTATATGAAAAACAGAGATAATCTCGTATAGAAATACGTCTGGAAAATTACGGAGTATTACAATTACTCCCTCCGTCCTAAAACTATTGTCCCTGTTTGACTTTTTCGGTCTTTCTTTCTCAACTTTGACTTTAAACATTTTTGTTAGTGATATACAATACTTGATGAAAATTATACCAATGAAAAAGACATTTAAAACTCAATCCATCCATGTATTTTGCATCAAGTATTATGTAATATAAACAAAAATACTTGAGGTCAAAGTTGAAAATTAAAGACAGAAAAAGTCAAACGGTGACTATAATTTTGAGACGGAGGTAGTACATTGAAATAATAAAAAGCAGTACATTCAAAATAAATAAAAATTGCATTAAAATTAAAATATGATTTATTGTGTATTTCCTCGGTGAGCATAGCGTTTCACCAAAATCGCACGAAGGTTTAGATGAGTTTATTGGTCGACTAATTCTCTAAAAACTTGTAACGTTTGATCATGAGTACAATATCTTTCTCACGATGTTGTTCCTCTGGTATAAATCAGGGGGAATTGCCTTTTTCTGATATTTGATAATCATATTATGTAATATGATGTATGTGTACATCATGTTCGATATTTTTCTAAGAGGCATCGGTCGTGCGGGATATTTTTGTTATAGTTCATTTTTTCTTTAGGACACTAAATGTTCGTTCCACATTTTTCTTTGTTGTGCATCATGCGCTTGCTTATACCTTATCTGTTTTGAATCACCCGAACTTGAATGTGAAATTGACTTGACGAGTGTAGCATATTCCGGATATATCTCGTCTACAAGATAATATCCTCATTTATATGTTACGTCGTTAGCCTGAACTCATCCCTCTTTGGTGCTTTTCCGGCTTTGAGATCGTTGAACAATAATGATTGACATATAACGTTAATGTAGTTATTCGCACCGGAACACACCAAAGAACTCATGCCAATCCAAAAATCTTGTGAGGCAACCGCCGCTTTTAATATGATGATTGGGTTCGAACCATGATCACCTCTACAATATAATCCACGATATCCGTTTGTACAATTAGCTCATTCCCAATGCGTACAATTAAGGCTTCCTAACATCCTCGGAAACCGATGATTTCGTTCGTGAAGTACTTAATATCACTATAAGTAGGTTACCTAAAAAACTCATCTCCATATAAATCCATAAAAGCCTTACAAAAAAGTTCAAGAGAATCACGAGAAGTTTTCTCACCCATTTGCAAATATTTATCAAGTGTATCAGGAAAGATGTCGTATGGTAATTGACGAATTGGAGGTGTGCACTTCATCACTAATGAAATCCCATTTCTTCCCGTACAATCGTTATCTTGTTGAAAATAGGCATAACGATCAGTTATATCTCGAGCAATGCGTGTAAATAGGAATCGCCACATTAAGAACCGCTGCACGGGTGTATCTTTATCTGAAATTGGGTTTTTGGAAAAGTAAACGGTCACTAGACGATTATGAGGACCAAAACGATCTTTATCTCTGATTACATTTTTTTGTGGTAATGCGCTTCTTTTTCTTCTTCGCTACCTCTACTTTCAAAGAACTTCCTTAACATTTTTGCACACACTTCCTACTACCGCAAGCACATAAGCCCAAGTGAGACCATTAAGGACAACATATATTCCATTGTTAGCTTTTCAAATGTTTTTTTAATCAAGATTTCTAATATGAGATCGAATGAAAAAAGATAAATTTTAAAAAGTTTAAAAAGCCAATAGTTAAGTGACAAGTGTCCCCCACCAACTTTATCCCCTTCCCTACCTTTTTTTTTAAATATTTTCGGTTAGAGGGCATTTTAGACATTTTGCTCGTTTTCTTAGTTCCACCTCAAACTTCATGTTACACCCGTTTCCTGGATACAAATAGGCCCCACCCTAGATAGAAATTGACTAAGGATTTAACGTGATTGACTAGTCAGACCCAATAGTCAACCTAGTAGTCAACGAATGTGTTATATTGTTATAGAAAGTATGTTGTGTTACAACTAAAATGGAAGTAGACTTAAGGGGCTTAAGTTGTCATATACTAAATGTGTTATAAGTTGATGTGTTATGCGGGGTTGCAAGTTTTAAAAATTTATAAACACGATTTATCCACTTCTCTAATTAACACATACGAGCAAGTATACTCGTTCGTGGTAGTAAAGGTGGGTAAGTCAAGATCGTCCTAAGGGAGTTGGTGTTAGAACTTAGTAAAACTAGTTTTTACAAAAAGGGTTGTCAATCCAATTTGGTGTAAATTCAAAAGCAAGTAAAATCCAATCAATTAAAAACATATACTTGTGTGTAATACCTTAACTAATTGCATGGAGTAATCTACAAAGTTTGGTGTAACTTGTAGTGATGCACAACTTAATATGAATGATTCACAATCAATGGTTTTTATCATGAAAAATCATTTATAAGAATTCAATCTCCTAGTTTATTCCTTTCGGCCTTTTCAACTATTACGACAATTCTATTAAACTCTTTGTTGTTTGAAAAGCATTTCTTATCTTAAGAATTCTTACGAATCCTTTCGGCCCTTTCTCGTGATGAAATCGTCTCCAAATCTATTTTAATGAGTTAATATGGTGCTTGTCACACACCATATCCCATACTAATTCGTGCACTAACGTTTTGGAATAAAAACATAAAGAAAATCCTTTCGGCCCTTTTTATTCTTTAAAACTGTTTTTACCAACTAATTAAGCAAGATTAGATTGTATTTCAACAAACTCATAAAACAAGACATGTTTTCATGCATCACTATAAAATAAGAATACTCCAACAATTGTCACATCATACACACAAGTATACCAAAAATCACTCCATAACAATCATAATCAAACACAAGTAACAAACCATTCTTTCATTCAACTTAAAGTAAAAGTAGTTCATAGTAATTTAAATAAGAGTAACTTAGTTTTGGAATTACAAGAACTAGAATTGTGGAACTATAGCAACCACACTCCTCCAATCGCCTATTACTACACGTAAAACAACTCCACACTCGAACCACACTATTAAGACTTTAACTCAAAGTTCCTGGACGTTTTTCACAGCAATTACAAGCTTTCGGGCAATGATAATAAGTTAGTAAGGACTTGGTGTAAGCCTTTACTAGGTTTTGGGGTGTCACCATTTGTAAACTAGCCTAGGGTCCTATATATAAGTACAAGAACCCTTTCTCCTCTAGCAAAAACGTCCTCTATTAGTTATTATTCAGGAAATGATAAGCCACCGTGATTATGGGGCTTAAATTCGTCATTAAATGGAACTTTGTAACAGCAGCATCATCCAACCGATCGGTTGGAACTCTCGGTAAATTTCAGCTTTCCCCATCCGAATCGGATGCGGGCACCATCCGATCGGATGGGGCCTTCTGCCACACAACTATTGATTTTTCTTTTTCTTTTCTTGTCGCGAGCTTTATCCTTTGTTGTGGCACTAATTTCTTTCATAGAACTCGATCTTTTCTTGATATTTGAACATAGAAATCTCGACATTATCAAATCCTTGAGTTCTCGTGTGGTTTCTCTCACGTTTTCGTCTTGGGAATCTTCCAATGTGCATAATCACTTCAATTCTTCATCTTTTTGTCATCTTTTCCTGTACTTGGCTACATTCACTTGCATATACAATTTTTCATGATTTAGTAACAAATACACACAAATATAACCAAATATAGTGCACAAAACTAATGATAACGTAACTAAAAACATGTTCATTTTGAACGTTATCAAATTCCCCCACACTTGAGTTTTGCTCGCCCTCGAGCAAGTCTAGCATTTAGAAAAACTAATCTCAATGGTATCGTCATCATGATTCTAAAAATCCAACAACCATCCCAAAGGAACAATTGCTATTTTTAATTTAAATGCGAAAATTTCTTGAAACATAGACAAGTTAATTTGAGCTTGATAACATAACTAAGCACCTCACAAAGGAATTTTAAATTCACTCAACACTCTAAGGGTAAATTTATTGGTAAATCTCTCAATGCTTAGTCATGATTCACATTTCTTACCATACGCTTGTACAAGTATCAAAACAACAAAATAAAACATCAAAGAGGTCTTTTATTCGGGTTTAAGGTTAAGGGTTAAGGTTTACCTAGCTAATGTGCAAATACTTCATACAAGAATATAATAGCTCGCTAACAACGAATTCTTGATTAGCTAAGCAATGGATGGTCACTAGATTGTACCTTGGTTCACTGGCAACGTTACTTGCATAACGGATGGTCACCAAAATACTCCCTAGTTCGCTAGCAACATTTTTCAACTATTCAAAAATCCGGATGGTCACTACAACATCCATGCACTACATATCTAAACAAAGCCATCACTTAATCCAGATGCTCGAAAGCTAACAACGAATAAAGTAATAGGTAAAAGGTAGGGATAAGACATGGGAATTATTTATGATTGGTTTCTACAAAATGAAAAATAAATAAGAATCAAGTCCAAATTCCGTCCCCAACTCTTTATACCTCAAATGATCACTTCCCAAACTTCTTCGATTGTTATTCCGCATCTCATACTTACTTCTTTCTTCCTTCATAGCTCATTGGCTAATTTATACTCATACACTATAGCTCATTAGCTATTCACTTTTTTCACTTTTTTTTTTTTTTTTTTTGAATCAACTTCTTTTTCGTCATCCCCACACTTTGGATTAGCACACACTACAAAAAAAAAAAAAAAAAAAAAACAAATAAGAGTAGCGACCTCCTTCTTCATTGAAACAACACATACACATATCAAAGTGTGGCTAACGCGTAATCATCAAAAAATAAATAGTTTTGAACTTCAATTGAACTTGATTCGGGTAAGGCTAAGGTGTAAGGTGTAAAATATTTTTGTATTTTTCTGGATTTAATCAAAAGAAAATATAGACTCAGAAGGTGTAACTAAGGGTATCTAGCGTAAAAGATTAACGCTAACAAATGGGTTCCAAATACTAGGATAACTAACCAATGTGGTCAGCAAAAATATTTCTGTAAACGGATGGCCATTTGGTGTAAATCCTAATTTGCCTCTTATCATTTGAATATATTTTATCACTCGAAAGTAATTTTAACCGTAATGCATAACAAGTACAAGTTCTAGAATCAACATAATCACCGGCACACTCATAACGAAATATAAAGCATAAGAAATGCTCTATACAAAAAGGCTTAAATCCTCACAATTTAAGGTGGGTTATAACATGTACTAGTAAATGTTATCGATTCCAAAATTGAAATAGCTCTCATAACTCGATTAAATTCCATTTTTTTTTCAAATAGCCTCATTTTTACCATTGAATCAATCTGACTACATATAAGAAAACAACTAGAAAATCAAGGGCGAACACATTCTAGTTACTCGAATCCAAAATTCTACTAAACCTAAAAATTTAAAAATTAAACCAATTTTTCCTATTTTCTTCCCTCCCCCACACTTAAGTTTTGCATTGTCCTCAATGTAATAAAAATAAACTTCAAAGTAAATGAAATGGGAAAAATTTAGTTAAAAGGTACTACCAGGGAAAATACGCCTACGCATATTTGATCATAAATAAGCAAATGAGTTCTTCCAACTCCAAATATTGATCAACAATAAGCTTCTGGTACTTCTCCCCTGCAAAAACTGCAAAAAATATACGAAACAAAACAAACAAACAAACAAACAAAAATACTAAAATAAACCAAAGTAATTAAAGATAAAAAAATATAAAATCAATCCTAAAAAAAATTAAGTTAAGAATATAGAAATAGAAATTGTTCGACCGATAATTGTTTTTAAAACACAAGCATCACAAACCAAATCCCCAATCATCATTCATCATCGTGATCCATGCCATCAGGATGAATTCTTTCATCTTCACTCTCCTCGTCATCCTCCTCTTCTTTTACTTCCTCATAATTTCCTTCCCCTTCAAAAACTGTATAAACTTGCTTCCTTTTCTTTCTAACACCTGATGAAGATCCACCCACATCATAACTCGAACCTCCAATATTAAGAACTCTACCATAAACCGGCACTGGTTCAGGAAATGGTGCGTACCCAGGATATGGGTAAGGATATTGGCCAGGATATGGGTCATACTGAAGTGGGTAGGGTGGAACATTTGGTACGTTATAGGGAGCACTACAAAAAATAAGGCTTTCAGAGACTGAATTTCTAGGGACTGATATATTAGTCGCTGATACATAGCATCGGTAACTGAAACATCAGTTACTGATACTTTTAAGGACTGGCCTTTTATTGACTGATTGCGGCGACTAAAAATCAGTCCTTGATTCAGTGACCCCATATCTGAGACTAAATTTCAGTTACTAATATGCCTGTATGGGAAAAAAATTTGGAGGCAAATTTGTTAGTGACTGAATAAGGGTGACAATTCAGTCCCTAGTACATGTACATCGTATCTAAGACTAAATTTCGGTTGGAGGCAAATTAGATTCTATAATACCTCCAAACAAAATAGAATTTCCCTCTCTCATTCTAGATGTCCCGCTCTAAGTTCCCCAAAAGTCAAATTATCCCTCCATCCAAGCCTCACATCTCACATCCACAAACTTATCATCTTCATTTCATCTCACGTTCTCTTTTTTGGTCTTCAAACAAACCAAATTCGCTTGACTGTCTCTGTTATCGATCATTGTTAGTCACCACCCAAAGTCGTCAGTCACATCCTCACCAGTCAGCCACCAGACCATGGCGATTCATAATCATCACTCCCGATTTTATGTCATATATCCACAAATAAGGTATTGTAACGTGTCGTATATTTAATTTAATCATCAATTTGAGGTATTTATGTGTCAATTTCGTGTTTGGATGATTTAATTTAACTATTCACTCGCTAGTATTGCTGATGACAACTGTTGTCCAACTTGTTTAGGAAACTGTTTAATAGCACCAACTCCTTGGCTCCTTGCCCATGTGCACTACAAAGTGGCAGTGAATTTGCTTACACAAACAATGGTCTTTTAAAAGAGGAGATTTTAGACGAATGTATAAAAGCAATCCGTGATCCTCAAAAGTGTCATTTGTCTTATTGCAAGGAATGCCCTTTTGGAGAAATCGAAAAACACTGGTGGTTTAGAACAACAATCTTGTAAAGGTCATTTAGATAGAGGTTTTATTAAAGAGTGTTGGTTAAAATGTGGGTGTAGCAAAAAGTGTGGAAACCGAGTTGTACAGGGTGGGATTAAGCATAAGTTACAGGTTTTCATGACACGAGGTGGAAAAGGGTGGGGCCTTAGGACACTTGAGGATCTGCCAAAAGGTGTCTTTTTTTGTGAGTTTGTTGGTGAAGTGTTGACCTGTGGAGAATTTTACAGTCGAGTTTCACAAAGTTCCAAAGAAGATGAATATGCTCATCCGCCATTACTTGATGTTGATTGGGGTGGTGAGAATGAATTAAAGAAAGATGAAGCCCTTTGTTTGGATGCTACTTACTATGGAAATGTGGCTCGATTTATCAATCATAGGTATGTTGTCTACTCGTACATACATGATCAAACTTGAGTGTGTTTTATATTTTATATGATGATTAAACATTTTGGTAGGTGTTTTGATGCCAATTTGATTGAGATACCGGTGGAAGTGGAGAACCCTGATTGTCACTACTATCATGTATGTAACTTATGCACACACTTTTCATTTACTTTTACTCCTACAAATATTTAAAAGTGAATATTTTATCTGTGGCAGGTCACCTTTCTTTATTTATTTGTTATAGGTGTTTGTACTACTGTTAGAACAACTGACGTGCGCTAACGACCAACCGGTTCATACAGCCGACCTATGCCTTAAGGTAACTAGCGTTGTTGTTATCTATCTTCTTACGTGTATATAAAGATGGGAATTGCTTCAGCCTTTGATTTGTTGTAACCTTTAGTTATTCATTTGGCACAGGTTTTGCTAAGGATGGAGGAATAGGTACCATGTCGCGGAAAAACAGTGACCAAAGGCGTGCGGTGCAGCATTGAATGAGTGTATGTTGCAGTTACATTTTGTTTGTGAAGAGCGTCAGCCATGTGATACAGCAACCATGCTCACCGCCAACGTTTAAAGCTTTTGTAAGCCCTTCTCTTCAACCAGTTTTCTCTCTATATTTTCATGTGTTCTAAGAGACTTCAGTCAGTCAGTTGTTTCATGAGGTTGCTTCAGTGGGTTGTGTCAGTGTGGTTGGTTCAATGGGTTTGTTTAGTGGGTTTGTTCAGTTGATGGGTTCAGGGGAATATATAGGTGGTTGGTTCAATGGGTTTGTTTTTGTGGGTTTGTTCAGTTGAGCAGCAATCAGAGTCTGATCCAAAATCACAACCACAACTACAACCACAGCCACAACCACAACCACAATTACAGTTACGACCATAACAATCACAACCCTAACTACAGCTACGACTACAACCAAGTTGGTGACCCGTTTGTTTCAGTAAAGCCTGAAATCACCTGTACAGTAAAGTCTGAAATCACTGGGTATTCTAAGATTAGTGACGTATTTCAAGACAGAAGCAGTGAATTAAACTGAGTGATCTTAACTATGCGATGTACCATGATTTTGTTAGCGAGCGTTCATTTTAATCAAACATAAAGTATCTGTGGATGCTGTGTGTACCCAGCAGTTTTGCACCACCATTATTGAAAAATTTCAATTTTTTGTTGCTTTTTGGTGAAAATACTGTCTAAGATTATAGCCAAATTGATTATGGTATCCTGCTTTTGTGTTGTCATGATTGATCGATATTTAATATCAAGGAAAATTAGCAATTTCTTATACTCATAGTTGAAGTACTACTAGACAGGTTTCACCGAAAGGATGTATTGGACTTGGAGTGGTCTACTGATGGCGCATTTCTCATTTCTGGATCAGTTGATAACTCTTGCATCATATGGGATGTCAATAAAGGTAAGAACAGTGATATAGAGCTGAAGGCAATGTATATTATATATGCAACTCTAGGTAATTGTCTGATTATTTTTGTTTTTCTTATAGGATCTGTTCATCATATGGGATGTCAATAAAGGTAAGAACATGTAAGTTTTTGTTAGTTAGAGCCATCTTTTCCATGTCTCATATGAATAATGCTACACATTTTAATCAAGCTATTTGTTTTGTGTAGCTTCATCTTTCAAGCTTCCATATCGCTTGATCTTTGCTGTTGCCACATTAAACTCTTTGTATGTATATGACACTGAAGGCGTTGAGCCAATTGCAGTTTTAGCTGGACTTCATTATGCCGCCATAACCGACATATCCTGGTAAGGTTTCCTTGCAGCACGATATGTTATATTGGGACTTGGTAAAATGGGTGTGATGGGGAATGGATCAGAACGGGTAATTTTATAGTACAGGTTGAACAGGTCGTGTTGGTTTTCCACAAATTTTTTTGTCCATCTTTCAGCAGTATTATATAAATAGTCAACACACTGACAATGACTACAAAACTGTATTATTCCAGTAAGGATCATAGATTTTGAAATAAGTTATTTAGGAGGCTATGTGGAAAACGTTCAGATAAACACATAAGAAAATGCTTCTTTTTTTACCTTATCTGAAAATGAAATACATTAAAAAGATCTTTTTGTTGGACATCAAAATGCCTTTTTGTATTAATACCATCTTACAAATTTGTGCAATACAGGTCACCCACAGCCAAGTTCTTGGCGTTGTCTTCCCAGGACGGTTATTGTACACTTGTAGAATTTGAGAACGCTGAACTGGGAGTACCCGTCTCTTTTTCAGGTTCCTTTTCTTGTTTCTAAGCTCTTACATTAGATATTGTTTGCCTTTTTTCTATTCAAATATGTTATTTATGTCATTTTGCTATATTCTCGTCAGGCGATAAGCAAGTTGCAGCAGATCAGAAAACTATGGCAGTTGATAATATGGTCAGCAAGGAAATAACAGAAGAGATTGGAAAAGAGAAAGACATTGTTAATAATGCTTCTGATACTCAGGAAATGGAAACAGATAAACCACGAGAAGAACCGGCAAGACTAAGTTTAGTGACTTCAACAGAGAAACCGAACGTAAAACAAGCATCAGCAAGCACAGTCTCTGCAAGTAAGCCAGCAAAAAGAAGAATCACTCCAATGGCCATAGATTGATCTAAAGTTTGTTTTGTACCAGTTCTTATAATATTCAAATGTTTCTTGCATCCCTTTTCCAATATAATTGGTCTGTATAACTTGCAAGAGGCCGCATAATGGTCTTTATATTGAAATCCAATTATTTTTTCGTCCAGATTACTACTGTTATCGATTAACATATATTTTGAAACTAATTTTCAGTCACTAGAAAAACAAATTAAGGACTAATTCATCTGTTTTTTGTCACTAACAATCAGTCTTTAAAGCCTTTCATCAGATACTAATCAGTTTTTAAATCCTATTATTAGAGACTGATTTGGTACGGTAATCTATAAAACAATGAAACGTATTAGGGACTATAAACAATGTTTATGGACTAATTTTCAGTCCCTAAATCCATGTGTTAGTAACTGATCTAACATAGTATTGGCGACTGACTTTTCAGTCGCCGATAATATGCATTGGGGACTGAAATAACATGATACCAACCCATAGAAATAAGGTCTGACTTTTTTTTATTTTGGAGACTGATCTCTGGTCCTCGTTGGTTTGATACAACAAGGACTGAATTTCAGTTGATAACGTCACTTTCCGTAACTAAGCTGTTGTAATTGATTAGTGACTAGGAAAATCAGTCCTTGATAGACCATTCGTAACTGATCATCGTGTATCGGAGACTGATTTTTCAGCCTCCGAAAGCCTATTTTTTTGTAGTGGAGGTACCTCATAATTGGCTTCACGAGCCACATGTTGGAGCATAGGCATGGAGTAATCAAAATTGTAATTACCCGGTGCATGAATATTCCTTATCGGTGGTGGTGGTTGATATGAAGCTTGTTGATATGGTTGTTGTGGTGCAAGTTGAGGTGCAGCTTGCGGTGTGGCCATTGCCGGCTCCATCCAAGCTCCCAACGTCCTTCTTCTCTTATCCAACGCTTTCCCAAAACCTATAGCATCCCACGTTTCACTCTCTTTTGGCTCCGAACATTTTACCAACTCCTCATTCTCAAAATAACCCAAATTTCTTGCCAATGCGGTCACATAGTGACCTCCACAAATTTCACTATTATCCTTGATTCCTAGTGCCCTTCTTGAAAGATATTCGGCTATAATCCAAGCCGCGTTACCATTCTTGTCTTCCTCCAACAATTTCATTAACCACAAATCCGGTTGATTGCATTTGTCTCGACTCCCCGTCCTGTGTAAAATTCCCCAAGCGATCAATTTTTGTAAAATCTTCATAATAGGATTCCTCAACCTGGACGAGTTCCTTCTATTGCAACCCGGATCACCAACTCGGTTCCAATACTCTGCTATACCTTCATAATCATTGTGGTTCCTTACCAACCTCACAAAATGAGGTGCAAACAAACGATGCTCAATCTCCTCTTGCTCATATAATCCTAAAGCAATCGCAAACTCTGGAAACGTGTAGGCATGCTCGTTTTCGCAAAGCCTAAACCATATACATACATCTCCCATAACATCAACAACCTTCCTTTCAAAATAAAATGTAGACAAGAACTCCAAACACCACTCACGGAAAACATTCTCATAAATACTAAACGCTCTCTCCCACGACAAATCTTCAAAACTATCACAATCACCCTCATACACATACGACATCCTCATCAAATTTCTCAACTCATTCTCACAACCATAATCCACAAATAAATCCCAATCAACTAACCTTGGCTTAGCAATCTTTTGAACCTGTAGCTTTGACAATCGCTCACGAAAAGCGTGCTTTTCCTCCTTCCTAAGCTTGCTAAACTTCAAATTTTCATTACTCTCCGGATTAAGAGTATATGTGACCCTACTCTTCGCATTTCTTTTGGCATATTTGATCACAATTGGGTTAACACTCGCACGTGATGAACGTGAACTACCTGCAACATAACTCTGTAGAAAACACAATTATTTGTTAGTGTAAGAGCATAAGAACCAAGGCTACATGATTTAGAAGTCAAAAAACTCGTTTTAAAAATTTTCATTTTTCATTTACCGAGCCCTCCATCCGATCGGTATTGGCTCCATCCGATCGGATGGAGTAAATTACCCTGCCCAACCGATCGGTTCTGGCCCGCAACCGAATCGGTTGGGGCTTTCTGTGAAATTTTTTTTCCTCTTTCGACTTCAAACCAATTCTTATCAATTCCTACTCTTTCCTATCCTGCATTTGATCAATTATAGTGGTTTCTACATATCTCATTCATCCCTAAAACAATCCATAACATATCCTCATGATTTCTCAATCAATCCTAGAACACAAGAACACTACAAAATCAAAACTCCTCAATTAGTGTTCTAACTCACAATGTACCATCCTAACATCACTAATTAACAACTAAATAACATCTGGGAATCATCAATTGCAACCTAAATCGATTCAAAGTTTTGACCCAATTCAATCCGAAAATTCAATCAATTAATTCTTCCTCAAAACTTAATCAATCAATCTAATTCTTTTTGCAATGAATTCCTCTATCATTTACCCATCTCTTCCAGAAAAATTACATCTTAATTCGAACTATATCAAAAATACCCAAATTTTGACCTAATTCAATTAATTCGAATTAAAACCTAATTAACACAAATTGATGATGTTACTTACTTGTTTTGGTGCCATGAATGATCCTTGAACTCTCCTGCAACTCTTAATTATCTTTTAATGGTCGAATTTTTGGAACCCAAGCTTGGTGGATTGTGTGTGTGTGAGTTTTTGTGATTTTTGAAATTCTGAGTTTATATATATCACTCCATCCGATCAGTATTTGATCCAACCGATTCGGATTAAGTTTTTGCAAAAACTTCACTTTTCTACTTGCCAACACTTGATGATACTTGTGAGATCAAGTGGAAATGTTTTTACTCTTCAAAAATGCTTTTCTTTGTGTATAAAAATACTTCACCACACTTAGTCTACCAACTTGTTGTCCAAGTCTATCTCTACTAATTCTAAACAAAACTAACTCTAAAAGTCTAAACTAAAAACATAACTTCATAAAACTTAATAAAACTTAGTAAAAAGCAACAAGAGTCTTAACTTAAATGCAAACATTAAAGATACTCAAAATGCATAAAAATTAAAAAGAAAACAAACAAATAACTTGCACAAGTTGTTGTGCTTATTCTTCAAACTTGTTCACTCGAATCTTTCATCCTTGAAAATACTCGTGCCTCAATATGTCTTCATTTTGAAACTTTTCGGACAATTTTCGGTTAGTCTTTTGCGTTTTAAATTTCCTTGCAAAGTTTCTTCCCTCCGGAAAAACTATATCAAACTTCACATGCCAATCTCCGTCTCCTTCTTCCTTCTTGTAAACACTAGAACCTTCGGGTCCCCATTCCAAATTCTTTAGTTGGACCGGTAAGGATCCAAGAAAATCTGTCAATTTGTTAAAAACAAAACCATTTTTAAAAGGGTTATAGAAAGCCTCCATAGCTAGAGCTCTTTCCATCTCATCTTCAATATCAAAGTAACTCGGAGCAACCGGCCCATATTTAGGCCTCCCTTCTTCATCTCTACCCACTTCAAAACAACCCAAGTGGTCTTCTTCTTCTTCTTCTTCATGAACTTCCTTAATAATCTTTCCTCTAGGCTTGGGATAATACATATGCTTCAAGATTCCATCATTAATAGTCATAGTACCTCATCCAATATCTATAATAGCTCCACACGTTCTCAAAAATGGTCTACCTAACAACAATGGTAACTCCTTATCCACTGGAATGTTAAGTACTAGAAAATCCGCCAAAAAGGCTTGATACCCTACTTGGACTCTAACATTATTTACTTCTCCCATTGCTTTTGCTCGTGAATTATCGGCCATGGTAAGATTATATTGATTAGGTTGAGGATTTGCAAGTCCTAATCTCCTATACAATGGATACGGCATTACATCACACTTGACCCCGTGTCAGCCAATGCATACATCGCATCTGTTCCATTCACCTTAATCGGCAACACAAAATTTCCCGGATCGCTCATCTTCTTAGGCAACCCATTTTCAACAATCCTCTCTCTTTCAACTTCATCAAAATTCTTATCTTCTAACCTAGCTCTTGCCATCATAACTGCATCCAACTTCTTACGATAGGTCATGTAATTATTCAACACATTAATAACCGGCTTCTCCTCCATAAGCTCATTAAACTTCATATCCAAATTTTCCAAAATTGCTTCCTTTTGCTCTTGAGTTAACGGTTTAACAATTTGTGGTGATTTGGGTGATGATGATGAAGAACTTTCATTCTTAAGGGTGGAGGGTTGGGTAAGTTTGTTAAGTGGTGTTTTCTTTCTATTCGCTTTTCCCATTTTAACAATCTCTCCCTTTCCTTCATTCTCTTCTACCATATCATCCACATCAATCCTCATATCTCCTAATGAAAAATCAATCCTACACTTAGTTTTAACCATAAAATCTCTACCAAACACAACTTCCGGTTCATCAGCATTCCCATATTCCAAAACAACAAAATCAACTTTGAAAACGTGACCATGAATATTCACACTCACATCTCTCACCATCTTTCTTCCATAATCCTCATAGTCAAGTCGAACGAAACCAATCTTACCAAGAATATCTTCCGTAATGTAGTTGTCACCATACTCCATATTAAGCTGAGCATCCCAAGCTTTTATACCTTCCACACCACAAGGTGTGGAGTACCTCATGAACGTTGCATCAAACTCTTTAGGTGGTGCTCGTGTAAACACAACAACTCTCTTCTCCTTAGGTAAACAAACCTGGTTTTCTCCAACTTCTTCTTTCTTTTCTACATCAACCTTAACTTCTTCCAAAATATTTTCCAAATGCTCCATTGAATCACCCGAGTCTTTGAACATCTCTTCCAAATACCTCAAGTATTCAGAAACTTCGCTTAAACTCTCCATTTCACTAAAGCAATTAACAACTATAACATAACCACAACTAAAAGAAATCCAAACTATTAGCATTGGGGTTAGTCATAATCGAAACATATCAAAAATGAAATCAAATCAAGTAAACAAACAAGTTCAAACTCTCTAAACATCAAAACAACTAAAAAGTTAAAAATTAAAAAAAAAAAAAAAAAAAAAAAAAAAAAAAAAAAAACTTTTCCGAGGCATCCATCCGATCGGTTTAACACTCCATCCGATCGGATGGTTGAATCGTAAAAATCCATTTTACCCAACCGAATCGGATGCGGGCAACATCCGATCGGTTGGATCAACTTTTTCTAAAAAAAAACTTTTTATTTTATTTATTTTTTGTTATTTTATTTTTTAAAACTAAATTAAAACCTTAATATAAAAAATTAATTCCTAAAATAAAAACTAATTTTCTAAAAATGAAAAATAAAACATAATTAATAACTTTAATAACCAATAAACTAATTAATAACTATTATTAACTAACAAAATTAATAAAAACTCTTAAACTACTTCTTCATTAAACATATAATTAAACTACATTAACTACTAAATTAAAAACATTAAAAACATTAAATTGATTAAATGATCATCATTAAACATATAATTAAACAACTAATCCATTATAACTATTATTAGTATTAATCTAACATTAAACTACCATTAAAAGGACTAAATAACACTTAAACATAAAAAGCTAAAATTTTTACCGAGGGCTCCAACCGATCGGATGGGCGTCCATCCGATTCGGTGGGTCCCGAACCAACTTTTTTTTTTACTTTCTCTTCGAAACACGAATTTCTAATATCAAAAACTAATTAAACTACCAAATTCAAACAATTCCAATCAACTCCCCGGCAGCGGCGCCAAAAACTTGATGTGTTATGCGGGGTTGCAAGTTTTAAAAATTTATAAACACGATTTATCCACTTCTCTAATTAACACATACGAGCAAGTATACTCGTTCGTGGTAGTAAAGGTGGGTAAGTCGAGATCGTCCTAAGGGAGTTGGTGTTAGAACTTAGTAAAACTAGTTTTTACAAAAATGGTTGTCAATCCAATTTGGTGTAAATTCAAAAGCAAGTAAAATCCAATCAATCAAAAACATATACTTGTGTGTAATACGTTGACTAATTGCATGGAGTAATCTACAAAGTTTGGTGTAACTTGTAGTGATGCACAACTTAATATAAATGATTCACAATCAATGGTTTTTATCATGAAAAATCATTTCTAAGAATTCAATCTCCTAGTTTATTCCTTTCGGCCTTTTCAACTATTACGACAATTCTATTAAACTCTTTGTTATTTGAAAAGCATTTCTTATCTTAAGAATTCTTACGAATCCTTTCGGCCCTTTCTCGTGATGAAATCGTCTCCAAATCTATTTTAATGAGTTAATATGGTGCTTGTCACACACCATATCCCATACTAATTCGTGCACTAACGTTTTGGAATAAAAACATAAAGAAAATCCTTTCGGCCCTTTTTATTCTTTAAAACTGTTTTTACCAACTAATTAAGCAAGATTAGATTGTATTTCAATAAACTCATAAAACAAGACATGTTTTCATGCATCACTATAAAATAAGAATACTCCAACAATTGTCACATCATACACACAAGTATACCAAAAATCACTCCATAACAATCATAATCAAACACAAGTAACAAACCATTCTTTCATTCAACTTAAAGTAAAAGTAGTTCATAGTAATTTAAACAAGAGATACCTAGTTTTGGAATTACAAGAACTAGAATTGTGGAACTATAGCAACCATACTCCTCCAATCACCTATTACTACACGTAAAACAACTCCACACTCGAACCACACTATTGAGACTTTAACTCAAAGTTCCTGCACGTTTTTCACAGCATTTACAAGCTTTCGGGCAATGATAATAAGTTAGTAAGGACTTGGTGTAAGCCTTTACTAGGTTTTGGGGTGTCACCATTTGTAAACTAGCCTAGGGTCCTATATATAAGTACACGAACCCTTTCTCCTCAAGCAAAAACGTCCTCTATTAGTTATTATTCAGGAAATGATAAGCCACCATGATTATGGGGCTTAAATTCGTCAATAAATGGAACTTTGTAACAGCAGCATCATCCAACCGATCGGTTTGAACTCTCGGTAAATTTCAGCTTTCCCCATCCGAATCGGATGCGGGCACCATCCGATCGGATGGGGTCTTCTACTACACAACTTTTTACTTTTCTTTTTCTTTTCTTGTCGCGAGCTTTATCCTTTGTTGTGGCACTAATTTCTTCCATAGAACTCGATCTTTTCTTGATATTTGAACATAGAAATCTCGACATTATCAAATCCTTGAGTTCTCGTGTGGTTTCTCTCTCGTTTTCATCTCGGGAATCTTCCAATGTGCATAATCACTTCAATTCTTCATCTTTTTGTCATCTTTTCCTGTACTTGGCTACATTCACTTGCATATACACTTTTTCACGATTTAGTAACAAATACACACAAATATAACCAAATATAGTGCACAAAACTAATGATAACGTAACTAAAAACATGTTCATTTTGAATGTTATCATAAGTTTATATGTGGCCAAAGTAGTAGAATAGGGACTAGAGGGACCATTCTTGCCATAAGACAAAAGTTGCGCAAGTAAATATCTAAGTGTGGAGAATTCTAGAGAAATTGGGAAGGGTGGAGAGTGTGTATATGTGTGGATCGGTTATATAAGAAAAGAAGGGAAAAGGATTAGTGTTGGGTCAAGAAAAACCCAAGAATACATAAAACATGATTTGGACGCAAATTAACTAAGTGTTAACTTAAATCGAGAACAATTCAAGTCACTGAGAGAACAGCCTCTCAGTGAGTCATCTTCAGGATGCTTAAGGTGAATTCAAGAAGAAGGATTCACTACACAGGAAGGCGGTACTCCCTGAAGTAGCACTTAAGCCAAAGAAGAAGATGATGGTTCAGTAAGTGTTTGACAAGAACTTACTGAACCCAGTCTCCTCAACAACAATGAAGTAATTAAGAGTGATAACTGAGAAGCGTGTCCTGAAGAACTAAGTGCCTGAGAAGAAAGGCAGAAATATCTAGGAAGGATTTAAGATAAGATCAAATCTTATCTTGTCAGGAAGAAATCCTTCCTAAGACGGCTTAAAGTCTTGGAGTGTCAGACCAACCACTCCTAAAGACTTAATAGGCCATTTCTATTGGTTCTTGGAAATGACAATTACTGTTGTAATTGTCAGACACGCTTGCTCAACAACTTGTAATATTTTAATTACTTTTACTCAGTTTACTTGTGTATAAATAGATTGAGAAGGAGAGAAGTTGAGTGTGTTTTGTACAATTAAAGCTTAGACTTTTGCAAAACAACTTCTTTCCTACAAAGAGTAACGCATCCCTGAGATAGCTCAGTGAGGTCGCATTGTTACCACTCAAGCAAAACTTGAGTTTAGATAGGAGACACAACCATACCTTGTCTATTCAATCCCAAGTGTTTGTTCCACAAAACACTTGGGTATAGATTCTTTGATTCATTTCTAATAAGAATTTAAACGTTGAAAAATACCTTGAGTTTTTATATTCACGTTTTATAACTGTTAGAATTAATCATAACATTGTATTAGTCATAAACACAAATAGATTAACTTTCTAGTTAACTCTAAGCGTGTAAAGGGACCAACAAGTGGTATCAGAGCCTCTGGTTTATAAAATCTTTTTAAACTAACTAAGAGTGCTCTAGGTTTTTAAAACCAAGATCCTACCATGGCTGATATCAATGTACCCCAGTTAGTCGACAAAAAGGGTGGCAGCTACTCCGCTGTTGCACCCAGACTTGAAGCTGGGAAATTTAGCAAATGGAAGAAGCGTATGATTTGCTATCTTACCGGTATGGAACCCTACTACATCACCTGTATCAGGGATGGCCAATTTGTCCCTAAGACAGCCGCAGGGCTAAACAAGCCTGAGGCCCAATGGACCATTGATGAGAGGAGGGTGGTCAATTAAGACCAACGCCTGAAAAGCATCCTTATATCATGTCTTCCTGACGATATAATGGAATCAGTCATCAACTGTCTAACAGCCAAGCAAACTTGGGATGACTTGGTAAACAGCTTTGAGGGTCCCTCAGATACCAAGAAAAATAGGGTCATGGACCTTAAACTTGAGTATAATACTTTCAGGGCAAAAGACTCTGAAAGTCTCTCACAGACCTACACCAGATACAAGACTTTGATAAATGAATTATCAAATGATGGTGTTGTACTGTCTAAGCATGAGACAAATGTTGGCTTTGTCAACAGTCTCCCTGAGAAGTGGCTCAACTTCCCACAAGGCCTGAGGAATGCTAACCACATTCAGACCCTTGAGCTCCTTGAAATTTATGGGAAGTTTGTCTATGAAGACAACTTGATCTCAAGGAGATACCCTGACTCAAAAGCTCTTGAGTCCAAAAAGGCCTTAACCTCCACACCCATATCAACTGCTTTCTATTCTAATGGTGTTGTGCAGGATATTCAAGAGGATTCTGAAGAAGAAATTGATGAAAGGACTGGTGAGGAGTACCTGAACGACCTGAACTTGGAATTCCAAGAAATGGCACTCCTTGCTAGTTCAAGACGTTTCATCAAAATAAATCAGTCCAACTTTACAAAACCAAAAGCAAATGAGACCACTGAATGCTTTAAATGTGGTAAAAAGGGTCATTTTGCTAGGGACTGTTATTCTAAAACTATCTCAGAACCCTCTTACAAATTATCAGGAACTAGCAAGTTTCAACCTAAAATGTTTCAGTCCACCCAACAATTTCAAAACAAGGGTCAAAAGGATTTTGAAACAAAATATAGGAAAATCAAAGCTAAACTTGTACTTCTTGAAACTAACCCCATATTGCCTCAGGCTGCTCAAACATCTAAACCTATTCAGACAAAAAACAAGGTATTAGTAGCTGAAGCATATAATTGGGATGAAGAAGAGGTTTCCTCAGATGAGGAATAAGAGTTAGTGCACTGATGGCACTTTCTGAAGAGGATCAGGTGGCTGTGGGAAAAAGCCATGCTAGGAATGGAGAGTGGGTCAACATCACCATGAAGAAGGTAAATACTTTACTTTCTATGGATGATGATTCTGATTGCCAGTCTTACATGAATTATATTTGTGTTGATCTAAAGTTTGTTGAGGAACAAAGGCTTAACCTGTTTTCAAAATATAACAATATTGTGTCAGAATTGAATAAATGTAGAGATGAACTGCTTGTACTAAAGCAAGCCAAACTAGAAACAATAACTCTACAAATTCAGAACACTGAGATTTTGAAACAAAATCAAGCCCTTCAAACTGAACTTAACAAAGAAAAGGCTCTTATCCAAAGCTGGACCAAGAAGAACCCTAAGGTTTTTGACACTGTGGGATTAATCTCTCAGAAAACTGTTGGAATTGACCCTCTTATGGTTGATCCAAATGTGTGTCACAATGAACTAAACTTTGTTCCAGCTGGCATATCTTTTGAGCAAGAAATGCTTCCCAAGTCTAATGACTGGATTGTCAGGGACAACCCAGTCAGTAAGTTACCAAACTTTGAAACTGGAAAGATCTTGCTTCCTGAAAGTCAGGCCTTGAAAAATAAGCTTGGACTTACTGAACAACTCAGTAAGCTTGAACTCACTGAACAACTCAGTATCACTGAGCCTGTGAATGAGTCAGAATCAGAATCATACCCACCACTTCCTCCACTAAATACCCTTCAGGGTGCTGCACCTAATTTAGGCCTCCCACCAATGGTCTTCTCACCACACTCTCCAAAGGAGAGATCAGGAAAGGGAACAATCATCCTAAAGAGACCAACCCTTGATGTCTCAGTAAATACTGATGACTCATCAACTTCAGTCCTTTCTGAAGTAACAACCCAAAGCCCTGATTCAAAATTTGATCAGTTGGCTGAAATGGTCAGGAAGCTGGGAGAGAAGATTGCATCTTCTGAGAAACCTTCTCAATCCAAGAAGGAACAAAAACCAGCTTCCTCAAAGACCAAACCCAAACCCACAAAATCCCTGAAAAGATGTGAACTATGCAACTATACAAATCATCTCACTGATGATTGCTATAGAGTCCTTTATTGCATGATTTGCAAAAAGGAAGATCACAGGACCTCTGATCATAAACAATGCTCAGTCATGTCAAACTTTTCAGGACTTAAGGCTTAGTGCCTGAACTACCCTTCTGATTCTAAGCAGAAACAGAAGCAAAAGGTCAAGCCTTTTCCACCTTGCCCATTGTGTGGATTCAATGACCATCATCCTGAGGATTGTCAAATTGACAAACACTGTGAATCTAGTGGAAGTTCCACTCAGAAATCCTCAGGAAAAGAGAAGGTCATTCAGTCAAAAAGAGGAATGAATAAACAATCCTCTCAGACTACTGAGGCTACCCCGGCGACTAAATGCAAAACATGTGGTAGCTCAGTCCACTCAACCACTGACCATGAATCAATTAATATCTTTATAAAGACCTACAAAACCAAACCCTCCATGAAATGGAGTCCTAGAAAGAACTGACCCAGTTTACTATTTGTGCAGAAGCATGCCAGGGATCCTATTTGGCATCTAGACAGTGGATGTTCAAGGAGCATGACTGGTGTTAAGGAGTGTCTGCACAAATATGTGGAAGAACCAGGACCCAAAGTGATATTTGCAGATAATTCATCATGTCTCACTGAGGGTTATGGTTCAGTAAACTGCAATGGTATTGTGTTTACTAGGATAGCTTATGTAAATGGTCTTAAGTATAATCTGATTAGTGTCAGTCAACTATGTGATGCAAAATACATAGTTCAGTTTGATGATAAGAAAGGAACCATCTTCAATGCAAATAAGGAAATTGTCCTCATTTCACCAAGAAGACAAGATGTTTATGTATTAGACATGTCCAGTCTAACTCAGGATGTAACTTGTCTCTTTGCTAAGGCCACTGATACACTCAACTGGCTTTGGCATAAGAGACTCACCCACCTGAACTTTAAAAACATAAACAATCTTGTAAAACAAAACAAGGTCCTTGGCTTACCATCACTTGTGTTTTCAAAGGATAAACCATGCTCAGCTTGTGAAAAAGGTAAACATCACAGAGCATCCTTTAAAACCAAAACCAACTTTTCCATCAGGAACTGCCTACATCTTCTCCATATGGATCTATTTGGACCTATCAGTCCAAGGTCTACTAACCATGAGAAGTATACTTTGGTCATAGTGGATGAATACTCTAGATGCACTTGGGTATTCTTCCTGATCAAAAAGAGTCAGGCAGCTGAAACAATCATGTCCTTTGTCAGGAACATTGAAAATCAAAATGACATTAAGGTCAAACAGATTAGAACTGACAATGGGACTGAGTTCAAAAATTATGAACTTGAATGTTTCTGTGATGAGAAAGGTATTTCCCAAAACTTTTCCTCTCCATACACACCTGAACAAAATGGTGTTGCTGAAAGGAAAAATAGAACACTCATTGAAGCTGCTAGGACAATGCTATGTGGATCAGTCCTTTCCAACCATTTTTGGATTGATGCAGTCAAAACTTCCTATTATACACAAAATAGATCCATCATTGTCAAGAGACATGGGAAAACCCCATATGAGTTATTCAAAGGAAGAATCCCTGACATCAGCTACTTTCATGTCTTTGGGTGTCCTGTGTTTATTCATAATCACAAGGATCACTCAAGGAAATTTGATGCAAAAGCTGATGATGGATTCTTCCTGGGATACTCACTTGTCTCAAAAGCCTTCAGAGTGTTCAACACAAGGAGACAGCAGACTGAGGAAATATTTCATGTTACCTTTGATGAGAGCACTGATGCAATCAGGTTTTCAACTGCCTCAGTAGAAGAGATAGGAATTGATAACTCTTCAAGATATCCTCCTGATGAATATCTTCCTGAAAATAATCCTTCTACTCAGTATCAAGATGATGCTAACCTCTCCTATTACATAATCCCTCACAACCTACCTAACCCAACCATCACTGAGTTTGTTGAGGCACATGCAAACACTGATGAAATTAATCAGTCTGTTCAAAATGCTCAAGAACCAAACAATCTCAGTGATCTGGTAGACACTCAAGATCCAATCAATGATCATGTGTCTACTCCAGAACCAACCCCTCTACCCAATCAGGCCTCCACAAGTTCAAATCAGTATCCAGGACCTCAGGAAAGTTGGAATAGGTCTCAGGACATTGAACTTGTCAATATTATTGGAGAGCCTACTGAAAGCATGCTCACCAGGAGTATGGCTGCTAGTCTAAGAGCAGCCTCAGCCAATGAATGCCTATTTGTGGACTTCATTTCCACAATTGAACCCAAAAGTGTTAATGAAGCACTTACACATCCAAGTTGGGTTCAGGCTATGCATGATGAACTGGAACAATTTGACAGAAACAAGGTAATGACCTTAGTCAAATGTCCTGAGAATGTATCAGTCATTGGCATGAAATGGGTATTCAAGAACAAAACTGATGAAAATGGCATAATCATTAAAAACAAAGCCAGACTTGTAGCCAAAGGCTATAATCAACAAGAAGGCATTGACTATGAAGAAACATTTGCACCAGTAGCAAGGATGGAAGCCATCAGGATCTTCCTTGCTTTTGCTACATACATGAACTTCAGAGTATACCAAATGGATGTTAAAAGTGCATTCTTAAATGGTTCACTGAAAGAAGAAGTTTATGTTCAGCAACCTCCTGGATTTGAAAGCCATGAGTCTCCTGATCATGTCTGTAAGCTTAACAAAGCCCTTTATGGACTGAAGCAAGCTCCCAGGGCATGGTATGAGACTCTTTCAGCCTTCTTAATCCAAAACAAATTTGTCAGAGGCAAGATAGACAACACATTGTTTATCTATAAGACAAATAATGATGTCATACTAGTACAAGTGTATGTTGATGACATCATCTTTGGCTCAACAAGTTTCAAACTTTGCAAACAATTTGAAAAACTAATGGCAAAGAAGTTTGAAATGAGCATGATGGGAGAACTGACATACTTCCTTGGTCTACAGATCAAGCAGACTGATAAAGGAACCACTATCAGTCAAGAGAAGTATGTAAAGAATCTACTGAAGAAGTATGATCTCAGTGACTGTGCCTCAGTTAAAACTCCCATGGTCCCCCCAAACAACCTTGGTCCTGATCTCACTGGTAAACCAGTAAATCAAACTCTCTTTAGAGGAATGATAGGATCACTGATGTATCTACTTGCATCAAGGCCTGATATCCAATTCTCAGTATGTCTGTGTGCCAGATATCAATCTGACCCAAGAGAATCACACATCACTGCTATGAAAAGGATATTCAGGTACCTGAAAGGTACTCCAAACCTTGGATTATATTATCCAAAATGCTCAGGCCTTGATCTTAAAGGATACTCAGACTCTGACTATGCTGGATGCAACATGGACAGAAAAAGCACCTTAGGCTCTTGCCAAATACTTGGTGGGAAACTAGTCTGTTGGAGTGCTAAGAAGCAACAATCAGTTGCCTTGTCCTCAGCTGAGGCTAAATATGTTGCAGCAGCTAGTTGTTGTGCAAATGTACTCTGGATGAAAAGTCAACTCAGTGACTATGGAATTCAGTATAAGATGGTACCCATCTTTTGTGATAACACAAGTGCAATTGCAATCTCAAACAACCCTGTTCTTCATCAGAGAACAAAACACATTGATATCAGATATCATTTCATCAGGGACCATGTCATGAATGGTGACATTGAATTACACTTCTTCCCTATTGAATATCAGTTAGCTGATATCTTCACCAAACCTTTGGATGAACCAACTTTCACAAGGCTGAAAGCTGAATTAGGAATGTTGGATATAGAGAATCAGTCCACTGATTGAATCCTTCCAACTGAAGTGTAAATTCTTAAAACCTCAGGTCCCTGACTCAATATGTACATCAGTGAAAACAAATCACTGAATCCTCAACATCAGGAACTAAACCCAAGTTCCTGAAATCTTTAGGATCAGGAACTAAACCCAAGTTCCTGAATCCTTGTAGCTCAGGAATCATTCCATATTCCTGACTCATCAGTGACAAATCCCATGTCCCTGAAAAACCATCACTGAATGAAAAGTCATTCAGGGCCCTGAAAAGAGACATTAAATACTGACTTAAATGCTCTAAGTATCTAGTTAGTAAATGTCCGAGGTTGGTAACTGAACTCATATTTAATTAAAGAATATTTGTTCTTTTTGCCTTTCTGGCTTCCACCTCTGGGCCACCACATTTCCACTTGGCATTAAATGCCTCTCCAATCACATTACAGATATGTGATGACTCATCTCTGCAAATTACACTTTTGTAGAACTGCTCAACTGTTCACCTTTACTGTTGCGCCAAACCAGGGAAAAGTGGAGTGTTGGCATTAAATGCGGATCCCAAAACCTTTTATTCAAAACAGTTTCCTATAATTCTTTTTGAATAAATTAAAATCGCTCAAATGCCTAAAACACCCCCATCTTCACTTCCCTATAAATAACCTAACCAAAAGAAACACACACATGTTTTTATAGAATCTTAAGCAAAACTCTGCCATTTTTAATTCTCAAAAACAAATTGTGTGTGTATTCTTAAGCTTTAGAAACCCAGAAACCTTAGTCAAACCCAGACTTACCCACAAATGGCTTCTTCTAAAGCTATCACATACGCCCCTAATGTGGAATTCCTCACTGGGGACGTTGACCTAACAAAGAACAATGTGGTAGGAAATTTTTCTTATCCACAAAACTACCAAGCCTACAAGAACGTTATGAAATTTCTTCGTAATTGTTTTCTTGCAAAGGCTTTCACCCACACCCCCTCAGTCATCTACCATGACTATTTGAGGGAATTCTGGTGCACGGCTGTGGCTACCAGCCCCAAAGACACCAAAGAGTCAATCATCACCTTCACGGTGATGAATGGGAGCAGAACCCTCTCCTTTGACTACTCAACCTTCATCAAAGCCACAGGCCTTGACTTTGCTGAAGCGTTTGCACCCAACCCTACTGATCAGGACATAAAGAATGAACTGATCTTTTTAGCTCCCCATAACCCTAGACGTCCTACAACGTCTGCTGGAGGCTTATTGGAGAAGGCTCCGGTAGTCAAAACATGGTTCCATCCTATCTGGAGGATACTGATGACATTTGTCATTCAGGTCCTGGGTGGAAATAAATCCTCTACGGAACAATTGAACTCATCACAACAAATGATGCTGTTCAGTTTCCTTGAGGGTACAAAAATTGACATTGGAGGAATAATCTTCCGAGACCTTGTTGCCAAGCTCTCAGGAAAACATAGGCAAAGGCATATATCCTGCCCTAGATTTGTTTCCTTTGTGCTTCAGGACCTACTTGGTTCTGACTACGTGAGGACTGCAATGTCCTCATGCAATGTTATAAAAACACGTTTTTGAAACCGAAAATTTCCAATCTCTTTTTACTAACTTTGAGAAGTAGCAAAATTTTCAAAAGAGATTAAGAAATCTTAAGTTCTAAAAACTCCCCGATTTTCCTTTTATTCTATTTTTGTATTCATGTGACGGCTTTGTTGACAATCATTATCTCACGATAACTTTTAGGGTCTTCGAGTAGGAAACACGACTCATAAAGAAGTGACCATACGGATAAAATTCGTCATTCCTGATTTTTCACAAGTCCCCAAACTAAGCTCAAAAACGAAATCATTGCTATTTACAAGTTAGATTGCCAACACTACCCATAAAGCTAATTGTGTATTACCTCTTGTTCCCAAATTCCTATTTTCCTCTATTTATTTTATTTTTGGTGAGAAATGAATTTCTTCAAATTCTCATTTCGATAATTTCTTAGTCCGATAAAGATACCTAGTTTAGACGCTAAGTAGTTTCCAAACCTTCCCTCGAAAACCGTTGCATACAAAAATGAGGTCCACATCAAGGTCTCTGATTTAACACGATTTTGAGGATATCCCTTTTATATACGACCGAAACAACTCATCTACGAGTCCAGAGACAGAAGATTTTATTAGGATATCCCCAGAGTCGAAATTTGGCATTTTTAACATTATTAAGCACATTAACGTATTTAATCCTTGGCCCTTTATAACAATCACAACATCGGTTGCGAGCCGGCAAGATGTGATAGTCTATTATGACCTTGGAATTTTTCCTCTGCCTTTATTAGAAGTCTACAACATCGGCTGCGAACCGGCAAGATGTAGAAAACTTTTTATAGCTTTGGATTATTATTATTATTCATTATTCATTAATTATTTGTGTTGCCAAACCCCAAGTCCTACGGCTTTTATAACAATCCCAACATCGGTTGCGAGCCGGCAAGATGGAATAGTCTATTACACCGTAACACTGACAGTACCTTGATGTGTACCCAACTTTCATAAGCAAGAATTCTCTAAGAAAGAAATAAAAACTAATTATCGCCAAAACCAAAATACCTTTAATTATTCCTAAATTACTATTATTGAGTGAAACAAGCTTATGGGAACAAAAAGCCACAAATAACTTCGATGAGCTTTAAAGAGATCCAACTACTCCACGTTTAGCAATCTAACTTATAAACAACTCTATCATTTCTCGTTCTTCGCAAATTTAAAATTTTAAATAATAAGATCTGCGAATGCTTAGCCGTATAATCAAGCCATGCATATATAAAGTCAAATACGGAAACTTGCAAATTCTTAAAAAGAATTCGCGTTTTCTAGCTCCTTGTGTAAAAGACTAGCACAAGCTTATAGATTATAAATGGTTAAGGAGACAAGCTAGGGCTCAACATGCCCGGTCAAGTCAGAATTTTATTCCTACTCTCACCAGCGGAAAGTCAACAAAATTGTCAAAATTTATTATATTTTTGCACAAAAATTTTTAAATTTTTCTCATTTTTTGGATTTTTTTCAATTTTGGAGGAAAAACGGGGTTGCATGAGTAAACGGCAAAAATCAAATCGACAGATTACCACCCCCCCCCCCAGACTAAAACGAGACATTGTCCTCAATGTCTTAAAGGTAAGGGTTCTCTTACATAAATCTAAGGCCGTTTATTAATTATGCCAAAGATAAACGTAAAACGATAAGATTTAGGATATCGGATGAGCAATGAATGATGAAACTCGAGTGGAGAGAAGCAAACCACGAGCACGAGAGTCTTCAATCATCGGGCAAATCCTGGACACATCACAGAAAACAACGAAACACAAGATATGGAAGAGGAAGCCCTCCTCACGTCACTTATTAAGAAAATAGAAAGAAGATAGATGGATAAGCATGGGGTGCCTCCCACGAAGCGCTTGTTTTTGGTAACCGAGTCACATGAGCTTGACTCGACCCCGAATTTAATTGTCCTTGGGGGAGCAAATGGAGAATCAACACTGCAATGGACACCCGGCATGAAAAACGGAGATGCCGGGGTCAAAGACGGTATCCTCACTCCTAGCAGAGTGGAAAAATGGATAAAGGATGGGATAAGTGAAGAATGGGTGAAACACACGGATGACGAAAGCAAAGTCAAAGTCTGAATCACGGGTGGGTTGGGTGGGGAAAATATCAAGCACCGGAACATCATGTTCAGAAATCTCGTCCACCCCTCCAAAAATATCCTCCTCTGTATCGGATTCAAAATCTACATCCGGTGGTTTCGCGGGTGGACGAGAAGATGGTAAATCAAAGAAAAATGAGTCATTCTCGTCATTCTCAATACCCGGTGGTATCGAGTCATCCGAAGCAAGAAATAGATCGACCTCCTCTAAAAGAGAGTCACGTGACGGATTATTGGAAATATTGCTCAAAATAAGTTCTGAGTCGATCTCAAAGTCAAAACGCTCATAATCCGGAAGAGAAATATCAGCATGAATAGTGGGACTGCCACTACTCTTCTCTTCAAATCGAAAAATTTCAAGCTCGGGTAAGAAATCACTATCCATATCGGGGATAGGAAATGAAGATGTGATCACGACATTAGTAGACGGAGTCGGATTATTTAAAGCTTCGATCTTTGAAATAAGAAGATTGATTTTGGACAATTTGTCACGAAGTAAATCATCTTTGATCTCATCATCATCTAGGTCAAAATCCTTTATCTCCTCTAAGCTAATGAACTCATAATCGGAACGCGATTCCTCAACATCATCGATATCTCCACAAGAGTCTTCAATACTCGGAGTATACTCATTGTGAGAATCGGAATAAACTTCAACTTCATCCTTCTCAACGCGATTATCATCAAACGGCATAGCATCCGTATCAATAATTTCACAATTATCGTTAGAAATTTCCCCGGACTCACTTGGGATTGGGACGAGGTTCTCAACATTGTCTGATTCCGTTGCCGGAATAGTGTTTAGATGCTCGTCCCCCATTTTTAGAGAGTCCTTGGTTTCTACGGTAGGAAAGATGGGTGCAATTTGAGGGTAGTGTAACGGAACAAGTCTCTCCTCGTCATCATCGGAATCATCGTCACAGTAAAGTAGGGCCTTTCGAAATTTAGCTGCTCTTTCCTCGGCAAGTAATTCTTCCATGGACTTCCCGGGAGTATTAAGATTAGCCGCTATCTCTCGATGTCGAACCACAAGTTTTTCAATTTCGCGCATTCCAACTTGATTTGGATAATTGACGGGATTTTGTGGGGGTTGGAAATTGTCAAAACCGGAAGTATTATAGCAAGGATTAGGTTCATAGTAATTTTGATTCCACGGTTGACATTGAAAATCATTATGAGGACCCCCACAATTTGTACAAGAAAAATTAGGTGTATCATTGAAATACGGTTCTTGCTCATAAAAATTTTGAGGAGGGTGATTGAAATTGTTTTGAGGATAATTGGAAATGTTCGGATTAAAATTATAATTGTATAAATTTTCGGCTTCCGAAGCACAAAACAAACAAAATCCATTGATCAAATTTCTACCACACCTCTCGCTAGTACACCGTTGACAATAAGACGATGTTGGATTAAACGAATCTCCACACCCATCGCAATAACGTTGATCGAACGAAGATACATCGGGCTGTGGTGGGTAGTTGTAAGAATTTGAAGAGTCGTTGAATGAATTCGGATTTGGATCATAATCAACTGAATTCCTTGAACCACAAAACAAACAACTTCCGTTTCGAATATCATTTCCACACCGTTCGCACGTACACCACTGACACGGTAATCCAAAAAGCGGTTCCCCACAACCGACGCAAGGAATAAATGATTCCATCAGAATTAAACATATAGAGGATTAAGAAGATAAGAATTAAACGGATAAGAGGATGAAGAAGAATATTTTTGGGATTTTTAAAGTTAGAAACATGGAAAATCACAAAAGAAAAATGGAAAATAATTTTGAAGAGAAAACCTTTTTGGGTTTTTATTTTTAAAAAGAATTATTTATTTTTGGTACCGATCCCTCAATCGATATCCGTTTCTCTTATGACTACTCGCAGAGTGGCGGAGAAGCAAAGGTCCACTCGAAGGTGATTAAAAACCCGCCTCTTTCGGTCTGCAATTTAATGTCAAGACCATCCTTAAACCACTTGATTAGGTTGTAATCAAAAGATAATCCGAATATAAAAAGATTTCACGATTCTTTTGTTGTTTATTCGGAATGGTTTACAACGCCCTCTCGAGAGCGAGGATTTATTATTAATGGTAAAAACACTTTAGGAAAAGTGTTTTTTTACTTATTTTATATATATATATATATATATATATATATATATATATATATATATATATATATATATATTTTTTTTTTTTTTTTTTTTTTTATGAATACGAAAACTTCCGAGGAAGGGTCTTCAAAACATGATTCTTCGGCGAAACTTCAACTCTTCTCAAGCCTTCCCCGGCAGCGGCGCCATTTGATTTGTCGTTTTAAGTATATATTTTTCCAAAGGAAAAGGCAACGCATGCGTTTTCCCCAGGTCGTGTCCCAACGAAGGTCGAATATCGAGTTGACGTTAACGTTGTCGAATTGTGTGGTGAATGTGTGTGAAAAAGAGTGATTGATTGGTGATTTTATACTACGAATAATGAAATTATAAAAGAAATCAACTGATTAAGCTAATGGAACAATTAAACTAAGCATGTAACCCTAAAAACAAAATTTGAATTTAAAAACGTTACGCGACAAAATTTAAAACGTAAATAAAAAGTGATTTTCTAAAATTTAAAACCTAAAAATATAAAAATAATTTTCCTATATTAAAACTGATAAAAGAAAATTTTTGGAAAAAGAAAAATATTTTTTTTGACTTTTTAATAATTTTTTATGAATTAAAAACTAATTAAAACTATTTAAATGATTTAAAATTAGTAAAACACTTTGGAAAAATCTGGAAATTTTTGAGTAAATCTAAAATTTAATTCTAAATCTAGGAAAAATTAATTCAGGAACTGACTAAAGCCTAATAAGCAGAACAGAGCAAATAAGCAGTATGAAATAAGCCAAGAATAAGCAAAAGCTATCCTAAAATTAATATACTGATCAAATATCAACAATCATACTAAAAAAAACTAAATGCTACTGAAAAAGCATATATAAGCACTTGGAATAAGGCAGATTAAGCACAAGCATAGTAGCATTATATGGAAGTAGCAGTGAATCAAACAGGCACTTTTGCAGCTTAATAAAAAGCTAACCAGGGCTTAATTTGGGGACCCAGAAGCAGAATCTAAAAGCTCTTATGTCATACTTTCTAGTTACCAAGAATGCCCAAAAGTTGAGCTTATTTGCTTATCTAAATGGGCTAAAGAACAAAGGGTGATTGGGGACAAAAACTGCAGGCTCAGATCAGTACCTATGGTGGCTTATTTGCAGGCCTAATTAAGCAATCTATTAAGCTAGAAACTCAGATCCCGGATACTGTACTTCAAGCTTGTTGTTCAAACTAACTAAAAACCAAAATTGCTGTCTTAAGCTTAAGTGATTAAGCCACAAGCAAGGCTAGATCAGTAGTACAGAAACTAATGTCTGCACAAAAACAGACTGTTTAGCAGATAAAGGATTTTTGGCGCAAACTTAGGTAGTCTTAAACCAACCAGCCTAGGAACTAATTCAAACCTCCAAAATGAACTGATGAGTGCCAATGTGAGGCCACTAATAAGCTTAGATGATCCTGAGCTTATTGATGCAAATTATGCTTTTACTATAAACCTACTGATGCAAAATTCTTTAATACCCTCAATTCAATTTAACCAATAATGAAAACAACTAACTAACCAATAAATGAGCTTGATCAGACTTTGAAATATGACAAATGAACAGTAATACTCACATTTTACCAAAACTGACCCATAAGCTGTTGAAAACCAAACACAACCTTACTGATCTATGTTGCTATATCTCAACTGAAATGGATTTATAAAAGCTGTAAAACAGAATTACAAAAACCACTAGACTAGTCTTAATTTAGAAAATAAACTTTCAAAAGTAAATAAGCTGAAAAACTTAATAAGCTGGTTTTGACTTTTGATTGACTTTTTGATGTTTTTGAACAAACAGTAACTTAGATTATAATTAATGATTAAAACAGCACTAATAAGTAAAATTAAGCTTAGAAATAAAGAAATAAGCTGAATAAGCAGATGAACAATGAAATTGACCAAACTTGACTTTCATTAAAAATAAAAAAAACTGAGTACAAAATTAACTGGAAATGTAAATTACAACTTGAATTAAAAATTACACTACTAAAAACAGTAAATGACACAGAAATTAAAATGGTAACAATTTTTTAAAGACATAAAAATTGGACAAACTAATCTAATGAAAAGAGCTCCCTATTTATAGCCGAAGGAAGATCATTCTAGACCTGCCAGCTTGGCAATCCGTGTGCATCCTCAGCTAATCTTCACCCTTAGATCATGCCTTGCTCATCAATCCTTCAATCTTCACCGTATGATCAAATTTGTGATGTGTTCGGTCCAATAAGCAGCTGCCACGTGCCCATTCGTGCGTGTTCTGACACCTGACATCCTATGATTAGACACTAATACCCTTAATTGGGTAAATTGTACGGGGTAAGGATTTAGGGTTCTAGTAACAGTAAATTCTGGGTTAAAAGAGGGGTGAATAACGCGGGTGTGTTTGTTTATTTTATATATTGTTTGACCGGTATTTAATACCGGGTTTGACCGGGTATGGGTTAGGGATAGTGGGTTTGGGTCGTGGTTTAGTTAAGGACTAGGTGGGCTCGGGTAATATTTGGGCCATGGGGTTTAGATAATGTTGGATTGGGGAATTGGATTAAATCCGGGTAGGATTATTGTTTTAGGATTTTGGATTTAGCAAATGAAATACAAGGGCCAAAGATGTAAAATCTGAAACTCTAGGGTCTGATTTTTCCACTTCTCCAAAATAAATCCAAGGGCTTGTCTTGACAAATGATGATTCTTTGAGGGTTGACTTTGACTTTTTAGCTTCCCGGCATCGGTTATAAATATCCATTCCATATCTCGTGCTCGGTTTCCCGTTTTTTGCTTGTTTTTGTCCTTTTTTCTTGATATCCGTGCCTGCACATGTAAAAACACAAAAACACAATATATTTGGCATTTTGGTCGGGTTTTTGGTCTATTTGGGTCCGGTTTTGGTCAAGAAAAGGTATGTGTTTAAGCACATACCAGGACTGATGCAGAAGGTACGAAGCCTGACGTCCTGCACAAGTCAAACTTCACTAGTAGCATCAGTGAGGTTACACATATTGCCCTGACTGAATACATGCAATCAGTCATTCAGGGTAATGACGCTATCTCTCCAGTTCCTTCACCGACCAAAAAGGTGAAGAAGACAAAGAAGGGTCAGTCCAGCCAGGTGGTTAGACCCAAGCCACTCGCCACTGAGACTGATCCTCAAAACCAACTCAACCTTAAAAAGAGGTTGAAAAAAGGCCAAGACCTCTGAGACACCCATTTCTGAGACCCTCTTGACCACAAAACAAAGGCCAACGGAGGTCACTGACAATCATCCTCAGTGACCTCGGGCACACCCTTTCCACATGGTTCCACTGAAATAAACAAGTCAGAGGGATCAGGAAGCATTCCCCCCTCACATCCCGATGAAGGTACTGATAAATCACAATCAGTACCCAAGGGAGGAAAGGGTCCTGAATCCTCGGTAGGGCAGCACCACCCTACTGGGAAGAGGACCCACACCCCCTCACATCCCGATGAAGGAACTGTCAAAAAACAATCAGTTCCCAAGGGAGGAAAGGGTTCTAAATCCTCGGTAAGGCAGCACTACCTTACTGAGAAGGGGACCCACAAACATTCACATCCCGTTAACGTTTCTGAGAAATCACCCTCAGGATCTCAGGGAGAAAAGGACCCTAAATCCCCAAAAGGACAGCACAATCCTGATGGGAAGGGGGTCCACCAACTTTCACAATCAGTACCTAGTGATACCACTGGAAAACACCCATCAGTGGTTGAAGGTGCTAAGGGGGACAAAGACCCAGAGGGAAAGAAACAACCCGCTGATATGGAACCCATAAACCCCTCAGGCGGTCCGATTCTCTCAGGAACTGCCCCCAAAAGCCAGGCTGGTATTACCCCAGTTATTATGGCTAGTCAGGCTGAGCAAACCCACTCAGTTATTATGACAACGGGGTCAGGACCTGGCCAAACCAAAGGCGAATCTTTTTATAAAGAGGAGCCGGTTGAATTTTTGGGTATTGAGTCCATGGGGGACTTTCAGGCTCTTATTGAGTCTGATGAAGAGCTCAAGGAAGAGAGTGAAGAGGAAATTTTTAGGCAGGTGAGGATATGGAAACTGATGTACAATCTGAACAACCTGAACAATCACATCAGTCATCTCCACGCCAAAGTGAAGAGTCAGGTTCTCAATCTTCTGATTCTTCTGATACTGGGGACATCCTCAAAAAGTATGATGACTCTCTTCCCCTCACTGAAATAAAATTGGTCAAGTTCCTACTCAAGACCAATAGAGCTCTTTACATTGGTCTCACTGAAGAGATGTTCGATCATCACACTGAAGCTGCTGTTCACTATGCCAACCTGAAGGCAGATGTTGAAAGTTATCATGATGATGTGATCGAAATACATTCTGACACCAATAACTCCCTGACAGATATGGATCTTCATTTCAGGAAGTTCAATCTTACTCTTGAAGGCATCACCAAAAGCCTTGGAATTATTCAAACAGCTGTCAAAGATGACCCGGAACTCAACAAGAAGGTCCTTCAGGCTGCTGAGACTTACCAGAAGCAATCAGCTGAATTCAGTGATCTTCTCAGCTTACTGAAGGATTCTAATATTCAAGGTCTTAGCTCTTCATTGGACTCAATCAGGACTTCCTTGGGTCTTCAGGAAAAACATCTGGGTACTTGGGCACAATCTTCAACATCTTTGGCATGGTCTCTTGGGTCAAGGATGTCAGGCATCAAAGCTTCTCAGGCATTTCTGGCGGATCAGATCTCAACTCTTCAGAAAGACACCTCGGACATCAAATCAATGATGACTGAGATCTATCAGGCTTTCAAGGGTCCTGCTGCTCCAGTGGCTCCAACTCTTGCTATCACCATGGCTCAAGCAATAGTTGAGGGGGAGAAAGACACTGGAGTCCCTGAAGTTTCCACAAGCCAGCAACCTCCTTCTCCTCCTTCTCACACTGAAGGGGAGATTCCTGAAGCTTCTTTCACCCATCAAGATAAAGGCAAAGACATACTCACTGATCCTGAGCCTCAACCAGCACCAATATTGGTAGCAAAGGATCCTGAATCACCACCCAGGATCCCGTATGACATTGATGGAGTTCTTCACCACTTCTCAGCTGATGAACTCAGTGCTTATCTGGAGGAAGAGGAAGCAAAGAAGAAGTTAAAGGAGGAAGAAAAGGTGAGCAAGCCTGCTATTATTAAGGTTGTTCATGAAGAGGCTGAGAAGATTGGTCTTGAGGCTAAGGATCTCTCAGGAAGAGAGGGTGGTATGACCTTTGTAAAAGCTCAGACTGAGGAGATGATCACTCTCAGGAAGAAAAGGGAGGAAAGGAATAAAAGGGCTGAAGAGATCAGGCAGAACAGAATTAAGAAATATCAGTGGTATATGACTAACAGGTTGAAGCCAGAACCAATCACTGATGTTCATATTCATCGAAACACCAATCCTGCCACTGTTACTGTCTACAGAGGTGCTGACATGAGAAACTTTGATGTTCATACCCCATTCAGATTCGCTGACTTTGGGATCACAGAATTGGATGAGTTGGGTCCATTAATAGCAAAGAAATCAAATATTGTGGTCCCTAGCCTGTTGAAGTCCTTGAGTCTGAGGTACGAAAGACTGGCAGCTGCACCTCAGGAACTTGGCACTCCATCTCTTTTTCCTGATTCAGCACAACCAGCTCCCTCTCAGTCTTCTTCAAGAAAAAGAAAGAAGATTGAAGCTGAGCCTGAGATCAAGGTTCCTGGTCTTGACTGCAATAGGGCTCTCCCTGAAGGTGTTCCTTTCAGGAACAATGTGGTCATTGAACAACCTGAAAGAGGTTTGTTCTTCATTGATGAGTTCGGAGACCAAGCCTTCCAGAGGTGGAGCGATATCGATTTGCCAGGGATCAAAGCTATGCTTGGTTTTCTAATGATGGCCTCTCCACTCAAGAGTCCTAAAAATGTGAAGTTTTGTCAAGATCTGAAAAAGAAAATCCATGAGCACCCTGACCAACAAGAGCTGCAGTCAAAGAAGCCCAAGCTTGAAGCCCTTGGTATTAAGTTGAACTAATAGATCTGCCTGAATACCCCCACTATCCCTTTTGTACTTAGTTTGTTAGGACTTGTAATGATATCAATAAGATGATGTTTTTATTATTTCAGTGTCCTTATTTACATTCTAGTACATTCAGTATGAGTAGAAGTCATTAGCTCACTCATAACTGATCAAAACACTTAGGAATAATTTATATCCAAATAGGGGGAGATTGTTGGGTCAAGAAAAACCCAAGAATACTTAAAACATGATTTGGACACAAATTAACTAAGTGTTAACTTTAACCGAGAACAATTCAAGTCACTGAGAGAACAGCCTCTCAGTGAGTCATCTTCAGGATGCTTAAGGCGAATTCAAGAAGAAGGATTCACTACACAGGAAGGCGGTACTCCCTGAAGTAGCACTTAAGCCAAAGAAGAAGATGATGGTTCAGTAAGTGTTTGACAAGAACTTACTGAACCCCAGTCTCCTCAACAACAATGAAGTAATTAAGAGTGATAACTGAGAAGCGTGTCCTGAAGAACTAAGTGCCTGAGAAGAAAGGCAGAAATATCTAGGAAGGATTTAAGATAAGATTAAATCTTATCTTGTCAGGAAGAAATCCTTCCTAAGACGGCTTAAAGTCTTGGAGTGTCAGACCAACCACTCCTAAAGACTTAATAGGCCATTTCTATTGGTTCTTGGAAATGACAATTACTGTTGTAATTGTCAGACACGCTTGCTCAACAACTTGTAATATTTTAATTACTTTTACTCAGTTTACTTGTGTATAAATAGATTGAGAAGGAGAGAAGTTGAGTGTGTTTTGTACAATTAAAGCTTAGACTTTTGCAAAACAACTTCTCTCCTACAAAGAGTAACGCATCCCTGAGATAGCTCAGTGAGGTCGCATTGTTACCACTCAAGCAAAACTTGAGTTTAAATAGGAGACACCACCATACCTTGTCTATTCAATCCCAAGTGTTTGTTCCGCAAAACACTTTGGTATAGATTCTTTGATTCATTTCTAATAAGAATTTAAACGTTGAAAAATACCTTGAGTTTTTATATTCACGTTTTATAACTGTTAGAATTAATCATAACATTGTATTAGTCATAAACACAAATAGATTAACTTTCTAGTTAACTCTAAGCGTGTATAAGAAAAGAAGGGACCAACAGGATTAGTCTTGATGGTCCAAGGATGAAGGAGACTAAGATCCTATGCTTAAGGTCCTCCCTAGCAATGATCATTACAAGTAAGTAACCCTTCTATCTTGTCTTTAATGAGGTTGTAATCTTGAGGAAAGTGGGATTTCATCATATGATCAAGGTATGATCATATGATGATTTAGAAAGGAAATTGAGTATGTTTGATGGGTTATGTAAACCCTTGATCATGGTGTTGATTTATTATGTTGTTAGGTCTTGATTTAATGATGGAGGATGATAATGATGATGGAAGATGATGATGAATGATAATAATGATGATGATGATGTTCTTGTTAGACTTAGCTTAGAATCAAGGTAAGTAAACCGGTTATAATGTAATTTTATAATGATTTCTACGCATTATATGTTATGTGAATTGTTATGTTATAGTTAATGAATGGTTTGGATATATGTGTTTATGTGGAAGTGAGTATAAGGCTAGTTGATGTGTTAGTCAAGGGTGGATTAGGAAAGGAAAGTTGATGCTTAAAGTTGGTAGAGGTATGTGATAATGATTTATTTTGTAATGGAATAATGGGTTATGATGTGTAATGTATGAATGAATTATGATGTTGTGTTATATCCGCTTTACTTACTAAGCTTTATGCTTACGGTTTAAGTGTCTAACGTTTTTTAGGTTTAAGCGTGACGGAAAGGTAATGTTTGTATTTCGGATAGAGGAATGTATGTGTGGTTATTAGAAGACCTTGGTAAGAATGTAGGAGCTAGGTAGAATACCGAGCTCGATCAATGTTGTACCCCGTTGGTCCTACAATGGTTTGTAAAGTGTAGTCGAGTGTCAAAACGTATGTCAAGTTTGTCATAATGAACCGGTGGTCAAACGGTATGTTAAAGTATGTTTAAGTGTTTATGGTTAAAGATAAAGGGGCGTTTGGATTAAGTGTAATTATACCCATTTTGGGTTGTAAACGGGTCATTTGGTTATGGAATTAGTTTAATATGTTATGTTAATGATTTTGGTTAAGTTTGGTGTGTAAATAAAGTAGTAAAGGTGGTTTGTGGTGAAAATGGGTCGAGACGGGTTTTGGCACAAAACCCGTCATTTTGCAAAGTACTACTCCGAGGGTTAAATGGTAAATGTTTTTGTATAGAAACTATGTTTATGATGTGTTTATGAAATCTAGAAAGTTTCGTGGGTTAACGAGTCTCGGAAGTTGGTTTTCCGGAAGTAGAGCAAATATAGTCTTATGGATTATTTTCTGCAGTGAGCATATGGCCATATGAAATTTCCAGCACATGACATATGGTCACCTCAGAGTTTTAGTAAAAGGGCATATGGTCAGCATATGGCCATATCGAATTTCAGAATATGGCCATATGCTTATGTCAGAGTCAAGGTTATAAATAGTGCGAGGCATGGCGTGGCGGCATGACCAAGCCTCACGCCTTAGCGCCCAAGGCGAAACTTTTGCGTTTATAAGGTTTGGAATAAGGCGGCACAAAATATAAAAGGGCATATGGTCAGCATATGGCCATATCGAATTTCAGAATATGGCCATATGCTTATGTCAGAGTCAAGGTTATAAATAGTGCGAGGCATGGCGTGGCGGCATGACCAAGCCTCACGCCTTAGCGCCCAAGGCGAAACTTTTGCGTTTATAAGGTTTGGAATAAGGCGGCACAAAATATTAAAATATTTATATATTTATATTATATTTCATATATATCGAGTTTGCAAAAAGACATGGCATAAGGTGGCATAACGCTTGGCGTGGCGGCATGACCAAGCCTCACGCCTTTGCGAGGCATTTGCGTGCCTTTTAGAACCATGGTCAGAGTATAAATGGAGTATTTTCTAGACTTTGTCGATTTTTCAAAAATCATATCTTTTAAAATGTAATTCGTTACGGGTCGTGCCACCCGTCGATTTGAATGTAACGAACTCTAGTTTCATTTAAAAAATGGTTTCAAGGTTTATATGTTAATGGATTTTTGTCAATGGTCAAAAGAGTATTGGTATGATTGTTAAAGTCGTGTCGTTTCCGCATAATTAATCAGTTAATATGTCTTGTTCGTCAGTTAATATTGTTCATCAGTTCATCAGTCTTGAACAAGATTAACTGATGAACAACACTAACTGATGAACAAGATTAACTGATGAACAAAACTAATTGATGAACAAAACGTACATTTTTTTAAAAAAAAAATTAACGATTAAAAAACATCACTTTTTGAATCTTATATTAATAAAAATAATTAATAATGCGTTGTTGTGATACAAAAATTAGAGCATTTAACGCAATTTTAACGCTAAAAATCTAAGCTAGACATTTTATCAAACACCTTGTGTGCAACAAATATGACTAAAACGACATCTTTAACGTGCGATATCTCACTCATATCATAGTTGATTTGAGTGATTCAAACTTCTGGGTTAAGAGTAAACCAAAGTCTACAACTTTTATGTTTTAAGTATTTCATGATTCGGCAATTTTGAAGGTAAAAATAGGGTCAAAAATGGCAAAAACATCAAAAAAATCAAGACATAATGAATATGTAAAAAAAAAGTTTCGAAATAATTAACAAGATTTATATCAAATTAAAGAGAATTAAATTTTAAAAATTGTGGTGAAATCGGTTTTTTCTAAAAGTTAGTCGTTTGTGAGTTATATGCGTTTTAGTTCGTAGGTGAAAAAAAAAAACGAGTTAAAAGACAAAAACACTCATTGATGGAAAATAATAAATTAAAAAAAAAAAAAAAAAAAAAAAAAAAAAAAAAAAAAAAAAAAAAAAAAAACTGATTTTGACTAGATCTCATCCAACATCCAAAGATTGAGAATACTTTTTAAAGTTTTTAATTTTTGTTTCTTTGTAAATGACCCAAACCACTTTACATGAGTAGATGGAATCAAATGATGAAAGTTGCGAAAATATTTTATTGTCATCTTTTCACTATGGTTTTTTTTATTAGCACTTGTAATATTATACCAAAAAACACTGGTTTCAAGAACACTGTTCTAAATCCATGAATGGTATCAAATGTTCGTTAGTGTGTATTATACAGATAATATTGAAAGTTTGTGAAAACATTTGTATTGTTTGTGTTTTATTTGGTAACCATGGTTTTTTATTTATTTTTTCCGGCTAATTTATGGTGTTTTGGCTAACCATCACACATTCATAAACAAGGTTTAACTATTTGTATTCTTGAAGAACGTCGCCCGACTCGTACAAATATAATTTTTAAATAATTAGATATCAACAAATAGTGAGAGCATTCTTCTAATCTATGTGACAAACTTAAATAAGTTATTTAAGGGTTGTTTAGGTAAGCTTATATGATGGGCTTATGAGCTTGTATAACTCAAATAAGTCCAAACCAAGTGTTTTGCTAAGTTTATATAAGCCCAAACTAAGTGTTTGGTCTTATGAGCTTATATAAGGTTTTTTTATAAGCCCCAAAATTGTGGCTTATTTAATATGGGATGGGCTTATATATAGGCGTTTGTTTAAGCTTATATGTGGGTTTACGAGATTATTTGATTTTGGCTTATTACATAAGCCCAATTTTTTGTCTTATTTTGTGACTTATGGGCTTATATAAGTTTGGTATGATATAACAAGCTTATATAAGCTCATAGGTCTCAAAATAAGCATGGGCTTTATGCAATATAATATGAAATCAAATAAACTCATAAATTCACATATAAGCTTAAACAAACACCCCTATAACATATTTATTACAAACTACAATTTTACCCTCAATTTCAAAAACCTTAGCTTATGAAGTTATTAGCCCATGTTCTTTTTGGTCATTTACCAACATAAACTAAATCAAATATTTGAGTTTATCAACTTATTAAACATAAGCTAATGCAAAAACTCAACATGGGCTTTAGAACTTAGTATATATAAGCCATAAGATGTTTATATAACATAAGCATTAACCTAATTCATAAAAGAATTCCAATTCATAACAAAAATAACATAAACATCTATGTACTTTCAATGAAAATAATACTTTTGCTAACAATAGAAATTGAATGTTATACTCATATGTTCATCGATGCACCACTATTCATAACTCAATTCTTGTATTTTGATCGAGTTATTTATTTCGCAGTAGACATTTGCATCGGCTCCGATCCGTCTGTATGAATTGCAGCAAATCGAGACTCTGTTGCATCGACTTTGGTCCTATGACTGATTCCGCATTGTTAGTAATATATGGTTTGAATTGCATCAAACTAAGACTCCGTCTTGCACCAAATTTGCACTATAGACTAAGACGCTTCGAAGCCGTGCGTTTGTTTTTCGATTTTAGTTAATTTTTATTTGACAAACTCTTAAAATTTATCGTTCAGGTATCTGAGTTGGGTATTCTAAGTTTGAGGGAAATGTCAACTCAATAAGGCCCATTGAGCCCGTTATTAGTCTTAATTTGGTATTAGGATTTATAATTTTTCTATATAAAGTATGTTTAGGTGGAAGTGGAATTGAAGTTGCAATTTATATATTTTCACATAGGTGTTTTGCAAATTAGTTGGAGTTTGACCTTTTACACATCAAAATACATGGAATAAATTTCCAAATATTCCAAACTTTACGTGTCCATTTATTATATTTTTAAGCGTATTTAAGTAATTTGACTAAGCATACGCTCTACTCATTTATACAAGCTCATTTCAATTAGCTAGCTTATAAAATCTTATAGCCTATAAAAGCTTTCATAAGCTTGTGTGTCAAACAAAGCTTTTTTTTATTCTTAGCATGGGCTTAGAGCTTATAACTTATAAAAGCTTCTGTAAGCTTATGCGTGAAACAAAGCTTATTTTACAGCTCGTGTGTTGCCAAACAAACGCATCCATGTTGTAAGTTGCTAGTTGTACTTGAATCTCAAAATTTATTTCCCCACTGCTTTTCTACATTGATAAATGTGTTTTGATAAATTGCCATTCAGAAAAAGAAAATGTTAGAAGTAGATGGCATCTGCACTTACATTGGAGTTGGGTAAGTAGTAGAAACGTTTGCTATCATTCAAGTTTGACCTGTTACAAACCAAACAATATTTAAGAACCATGGGGTTTGGATGGGCTTATTTTGAGTGGTTTATGGGCTTATCACATTTTGAAACAGCTTAAGCTGCTTATCAAAGTAGAGTATAAGTTATTATTATGCCTTTATTTTACCCTTACTATCCGGATAATCGAGCGTTGCAACGACGGGTACTTGTATAATTAAATTTTCTGACGTTAAACTATCAACGCTTATGAGAATGTTTAAAGACACAAGTTTATGATTAATTGCTTACCTAATAATATTAATGTAAGCAATAAACGATTCAAAATTACATATCAAATAAAATGGAATAGTTGATTGTTGTAAATAGTACCATGACGGTAGAACGCAGTGGCGGAACTAGGAGCCAAGTTCAGGGGTAGCGAAATATGAAAATTTGTTTAGGGGTAGCGAAAATTTGTTTCAGGGGTAGCGAAATCGCCAAAAATCGCCAAAAAACGTAAAAAAATGACTAAAAATTCCACTATCGGGTAAAAGTTCAGGGGTACCGCTACCCCTGGGTTACATGTAGTTCCGCCCCTGGTAGAACGATGTGACCGGTGTAAAAAGGGCACTATGTCCACTCGTAGCTTATACAAAATAGTTTATTGTTGTAAAACAGTATTGAGTTCGTTATCCCGACTTGAACATAGATGACTCCAACATGCTCATTTCTTACGACATTAGCAAATTATGTCTTCAAGCACCAAATAATTTGATCACTTCTAAATGTTCATTTATATACTTAAGAAAATAATCAACATTTTAAATGTCAATAAACTCTATTCTAAATTATAAATGAAACTTAATTATTATTGTATGACATTAATCTTTCCATTTACTCAAAATAATATAAATTCTCATTATGATCATAACATTTATTTTTTATTATCAGTGTAACATTCATATATTATTATATTAGCTAAAAGTATGCGTAATTGTGTATTATTAACACTAAATCTTACACTCCTTGAAAATTTTAAGTCAAAATAGTGCATTCTTTAGAAAAAGGAGCAAGATAATACATAACGAGAAGCCCACAATAAGGTCATTTAAAATTTTTCATTCTTTTTTCTGAACCGTTTTTCTTTACCCAACCACCAAAACATCAAAATTTCATATTTCCTCAACCTATGCTTTAAATGTTGAAATTTAAAATCATATTAACACTTAATATTTAAACAAATAATTACACGAGTATGCAACGGAAGACAAAGATCAAGCATAGCATAAGCAATTAACATAAGTTCAAGAACGTGTACCTTTTAGCAATATATAAGCTTACGAACAACGATTCTTGAATACTCGCGTGTGAGTAAATCTAACACACGAACCACTAAAGATCAAAGTATGATCTTCTCTACGTAACTCTACGTAAACACACACAATACGTTCTTAGCAAACAACTAAGTATGCTAGTACTAGTAGTGAAAAGCTTATGAACTTCTTTGTTCTTCAACAATCAAAACCTGAAACCCTTTGTTGTTGTTGTTGTTGATGTACGATCGACCCAAAGCAAACAAAACAATAACACTTGTTGTTTTTCTTGTGTTCGATCGACCAATGAAGAAACCAAACGAAACCCTTTGATGTTTTGGAGTTTCGGTCGACCAAGAAGCAAAACCAAACCTAAACCTTTTGTGGTTTTGGTATTCGGTCGAGAGAGAGCACAAGAGGAAAGAAACTAGTTTTAGGTTTAGGTAAATAATGAAAAGTGTAGAGATCAAGACCTTAAGGCTTCATTATATATGGGTTAGGATTACTTGGCTTGCAAGCCAAGCAATCCCAAACCTCCTCAAACTCTCCCACCGATCGGCTAAGGATCAAAGGAGGTGATCCGAAACCTTATTCCATTTAGTTGCTTCTAGGTCCTTTAACTATCGTTAGTTAAATATTCCGTCAACTAACTATTAGTTAACGTTTGTTCATAGTTTTTCGCTAGTAATTGTTTTATGTATTAACGCGTGTGTCTCCGTAGGCTCTCGTGCATTCTAGGCATACACTATTTGAATATGTATATATCCCAACATTAAAAACATTGTACTTGTGCATTGAAAACTTGTGTTTTAAGAAAATATGAAATTTTGATATTTGCTTGATTAAATATGAAATTAGCCATTTCTTCAATTGCTCGACGAGGAGACATGAACTTGAAGAAACACCTTTTTTTATCTCTTCTTTTGCCACTGTCACTATCTTTGATTTGGAGGATACGCAATTATTAGACTAAAAGTAATAAGACACCAAAAAAATCACCCCTACACCGCCACATCATCTTTCTCTCTTCTCAGACACCACCCAGACCAAACCTAGACCAAACACCCGTAGTAAGGAGACCAAACACATTTTTTTTTATTAAAAATTCATTTAAACTAAAAACATTACATTTTATTATTTCAAATAAAATTAAAAACATTACATAAAATAACTAAAATAAAATTAAAAACATTACAATAAAATTAAAAACATAAACTAATAGTCTAAATTATAAAGCTCCTTTATGTTTTTCTTCAGGGTCAACACCATCGATAGATGTCTTCCGGTTAAATGGTCATGCGGTTCATTGTAAAACCGGATATCTTTCTCGAACTTTTTTCTTGTTGAAATTCAAACATTCGACGTTGGAGGTCTAATTCTTTATCCTTTTGTGCAACTTCAGTTTGTCCAACTCAGCTTGATCCCGACGCTTCTGCTCTTCCAACTCCAATTCCCGCTCCTTGATCCTCAAATACTCAGTGGAGGATTCTTTCCTACTCTGATGCGTGGTTTTGCGACCTTACAACAGGTTTTACCTCTCGAGGGATCTCAAGAGGCTTATAACCCCACCAGGCAGTGTACCTGACCGATGTAGTATAGTGTAGTGGTAAGTACGGGGGATTGATCGTTCTCCACAGGGAATAGTGTTCGTTAGGTATGAAAAACTACTCTAATTAGGTCTAAGGGTGAGGGAAGATTCTTTTTGTATTTTTATATTTTAAGTAAAGCAAGTAAAATCTCGGGTTTGAAGGAGTGGGCGGAATTAGTTGCTAGTCAACTAACCCAAATTACTACGAATGCAAATAAAATAAAATACTGAAAATGAAAAGGTTGTGAAACTTATATGGAGAGAAATGTGTTTACTTAGATTTCCTTACTCCCTAACTATCTTTTACCGGTTGATTAGTGTGTATTAATTGCGTGGATGACGGGTGTATTCCTTAATACCAATCGTGGGGTGGCGTACGTACTTCCCCAACTCTACAAGCTCCTACTTCACTCCTATGTCGAGCCGGCTAAGAAGCTCCTAACATGGGATCACTAGAATTCGCTCATGCATTAAATACAATCATATAAACCTAGTACGCATTGGTTCATGTTTCTTAAGACGTTCAAGCAAGTTACCGTATAGGAGGTTAGCCAGTTTTCTTAAGCCTAACATCGATAAACAATCATTCAAAACAATTAATAACACACTAATAACCGATAATCAATAGTTAGGTTTCATTAGATCTAAGCAAACACAAGATAAATCTAGCCTAGCATGTTAATTAAAAGACAAGAACAAGATATAATCAAACAACACATAGACATATTGATTGATTAAGTGATTACTTATCTTCAATTAAACATGGGAGATCCAAGGGTATAAAAACCCTTAAAAATGGCAGAAATTCGTCTTAGGGTTTCTCCTCACAAAGTTGCACACTAATGAAAAAAAATTGCAAAACTATATATAGAGTTTAAGGGCTGACGGCGTCACGTTATAGGACTTGACGCCGTCACCTCGCCGTGTCTAGGGTTCCCGGATGGCCTTCTTGACGCCGTCCCTCTTTAGTGCTCCAAAATCCGCTCTGGCTTATCAGAGGTTGACGCCGTCAGAAATGGGATTGACGCCGTCCCTCTTTAGCTTAAACCGTGATGGCCTTGATCACCTTAAAGGGTGACGCCGTCAGAAATTACATTGCAAAACTCTCTGGCGCGTCACGGGTATTTTTCATATCCACCTCTTTTTGCCAAGACGTGACGCTGTCTGGAACAATCCCTGACGCCGTCAAAGGTACTTTTCCAGCCGATTTTGAGACTTTGTCGTTTTCTTCACTTTTATGCTCCAAAAACGTCCAAAATGCTTCCTTTTCCAGATTTCTTCTCCAAAGTACCTAAAATGACAAAATGAACGATTTAGGGCAATATTTGATCAAATAAATACGATTTAGGGCTTAAATGACCCCCTAAAAGCGGTACACTTTTCGCTTCATCATACTCGAAAACAACGGCGTCGCCACCTGTGTGGATTTAGTAAGCAATGCATCCATAAGATTAGGATCACCAGCAACTGAAGATTCTGAACGAGAAGTGGGGGATGATGCTTTCTTCTTAGCCTTGTCTTGACCAGGGGGTGGAACCACTCGAACATCTGCATACCCTGACTCCGCTGCTGCGTCGTTCAGATCAACTCCAATATGTGTTGAGTCCGACTGTGATGTGTTTTCCGATATCCTCGATTTTTTGGAACCACCACTACTTTGGGCTAGGGTTTTAAATTTTTTTGGCATTTCAACATATTTCCATTTGTAATGCTCCTTCAAAATTTCCTAGAATGCAGTCATGTTAAAAGCCGAACCATAAATTTCCCGACGTTCGATTTTCGCTACTTGGTAGATCGTATTCTGACATGCGCCACTCTGGTGCCTCCCTTTAACGCTATTGTATACCTCAGAAAGTAGACTAACCTTAGGACGAATCTTATTTTTCCATTTGTAGTTGATGGCATCGTAGCCACTTTTGTCATCCCCCATTTCCTTTTGAAAGTATTCTACTACTTCCGTCCAAAACCCGTTCGCCTTTTTTATGATTTCCTTTAGCGTGATCTTCTGACACATCAACCCAAGCTTTGCACAAAGCAACCTCTTCCGCAGGGGTCCAGAGTTCACTTTCTTTGTTAGTCTTCCTTGATGGTTGACGCCTTTTAGTTACTTTCTTTTGACTGGTGCAACTACATCCTCGATGGGTGAGTCGTCTTGAAAGGGTTAGGATGGGCCTTCCGAAGCTTGGCTAAATAACGGCTCAAACTCATCATCATCAAGATCTAAAGTGTTAATCGGAGAAAAAGATTGAGAAGCTTGTGTTTGAAACGTTGGTGATGACATTTGTGGATAATAACCGTATTGTGGATTAAATGTGTAACACCTCCAAAATATCGCAGCGGAATGTAATATCATTGGGGTGCTACTTATTAGTACAACAGTCATAATCATAGAAAACGACTCTAAATGAAACGTTTTAAAAGTTATCATTCGATCATAATAAAACATCAGAGTTAGAAGAGGTCCCAAGTAGTTTTACAATACATAATACGTAAACCAAAAAGTTTTAAGAGTTTATCGAATGATAACAAATGCAAGCCATCAAAACATTCTCCGTGCGACTTCATGCTTGCCAAATACCTTAAGGACCTGAGATAAAACATGCTAAAAAGTCAACACAAATGTTGAGTGAAATTCACAGGTTTATAAATAATTAATGGACCACAAGATTTCAGAGTTAAAATAATAATTGCAACGAATACAATTATGGGTAAATAATAATTATTGCTCTTAGCTCATGACACGCAAACTGACTGAAGGTTCATAGAATAAACCAATGCCCTGAAAGGTAAATTGTCATTTTACATAAATTTCAAATATAGTACGTATGTGGCATCTTAGCTGATCACACAAACGGGATTCGTCAATCCCAATAGGCCAATTCACAATATTCGCGTTCACTCGCAAGTGATTAATGGTTCATGATTCGTTAGGGACTTATTTTGGCAATATCGGTACTTTAGCAATAATATGTTCTGATAAGCATACATTTTAAAGCACTTGTGTCCAAATTGTAAAATAGCATGTATCTCACTCAATGGGTTTATAAACAGCTTAAGAGTTAAAGTAGGGCTATGAACTCACCTTAACAAGATAGTTAACGAGCTCGAGAACGAAAATGACCAAACACGATCTAGGAACCCAATGAACGCGTGTCACTATCAATGACCTAAAATAAGTAATATGACACTTATTAGACTCTTAACGATATGCTCAGACTCGACGACGAAATATAATAAATCAAAATATTAGTTTTGTCTCTTATAGCAAAATAGTGGTCGTATATATTATCAAAATATTAGTTTCGTCTCTTATAGCAAAATAGTCGTGGTATATATATTGTTTTGAGATACTTATAAGCATAAAATAGTTGCATACATATATGTACGGTTCAACAATTTTTAATACAAAATATTACGGCTTATTTATTTAATATCATATTCAAATTCCTTACATAATTTATAAGGTTGATTATAGAATAAACGTGATTAAATATTCCATCCATCAACAAGGAACAGCCCAAAAATTCCTTTCTTTCTCATCTTTAAAACACAGCAACGTTTAGAGATGTTAGGGGCGGATTTGAAACGTGCTTTAGTCATTATTCTTGCACTCAAATATTACATTCTACATATATTATTTTAGTTAAGGACTTGCTAAACTTAAGTAAAGCATAACTCATAATTTAAATTGGACTCATAAATCCTAACGTTTTATTATGTCTAGATTGCAAAATTTCATTTTAACTTTATTAAGTTAAGATGATCCAAGAACTTGAAACACTTGGTATTATTAATAACTAGGCATAGCCCAAATTTTCTCTGATGAATTAACCGTATATAAGCTTGCATAAACAAACTAATACAATGACGTAATACTTGTGAATAATATAACTATCATGTTATAATGTGGATTACGATATACATCCGGTTAAACAAAGATAGTCGAGAACTAAGATCGAACACGAACAAGAAAGGTCCTATGAGATCTGGACTCGAATACGAGTTAACCCGAACACTCCTGAGCATCGGCGAATGTAAGCCTAAAACTCACACTCGAATTCCCGTATGTTGATTTAGAACTTGATTAATTTGTGTCATATTTTGCATGAATGAAGAAATATTATTTGCTTTATTGATCACAATATATTATGGGTAATAGAGAAATATTATGGCTGCATGACAGCGCCTCCTCTCTCAAATATACAGAATATGATATGTGTGGTATATTGCATCAAGTAAACGTTGCATTGGTCTCCACGTATATATCTTGACATTTGCATGCTATCGTGTGAAGTTCTCATTCATACATCATAAATACGTGTTGGAATGTTGGTTGTAATAAAGGGCACGTGGGTATACATATTAAATAAAGCCTTGTATGTTTACCTTGTATAGGATTATAGGGGTAGTTTGATCCCAGTAATTGTAAATGTAAAGTTAGTAAGACCCGGAACTTAAAATTGGATAACGTAAGAATACAAAACTTATAAAAATATCAAAACTTATCAATATACTCTATTTTGATATTTTAGGTGATCCTTGAACTTGTTAGGTGATTACTTGTTGTTTAAAAATTGAAACTGTATACTGAAAAAGCGAAAAATGCAAAATGTGCAAAGTTTAACTAAAAATGTAAAAGTAAAAATGGGATACTTATATTAAGATTGTAAGAAACCAAAATGCATAAAAATAGTTATACTGAGTATTGTTAGGTGTCAGTTTGAATTAAATGTACGTTTAACGATGTACACGGAATAACCTATTTAGTTACTCGCAAGAGTAAACTTACTTAAAATAAATATTAAGTAAAATTAAATAATTAAATAATGACCTCAAAATTGTGAATTGTTACAGACTTACAGTACCTAATCCTTAAAGGGAATCCCGGGCGAGTTAGATGTCGATGTTAAGTTGGTGAAGAGGTGTGGATATTTCCGACGCATCTGGTCTTCTCTTTCCCATGTGTATTCCGGTCCTCGTCGAGAGTTCCAACGAACCTTGAAAATAGGGATACAGCTCTGCTTCAGCCGCTAGACCTCACGGTTCATGATTTTTACAGGTTCTTCGTCAAAATGGAGTTTGTCGTCAAGTTCAATCTCCTCTAGTGGAATGTCGAGGGTTTCCTCTCATAAGTATTTCTTCAGGTTCGAAACATGAAATGTGTTGTGTACTCTACTGAGTTATGGTATAAGTTCGAGTCGGTAAGCAGCCGGACCATCTTTAGCCAAACTTTTGAAGGGTTCAATTTACCTTGGGTTCGTTTTTCCTTGTTTCTTGAAACGTATCACGTACTTTCATGGCGAGACTTTCGGCATGATTATATTTCCAACCTGAAATTCTAATGGATTACGTGTCACATTGGCGTAACTCTTCTGAAGACTTCGTGTGGTTTGCAGCCTGTTGTCTGGGGGTGTTGCTCCTAAGCCCTGATACGTACTAACGATTAATGTAGATGGGACAACCATGGAGGCGTACTAACAGTCGAAAGAAGTAGATATCAATGTCATGAAAGAAATGATACTCACAAAAAAAAAAGAGTAACAATACAATTGAAAGAGCTAATGAATCATAAAAATAGTAATGTGATTCTGGCGTGTGTAATATTTAGGAGCAAAGATTGCTTAAAATGGATAGATTAAATATCTGTATAAACAAAGGAGAAAACCATTATCGATCAATGCAAATGAAGGTATTGATGAATAATAATAATGGATCAAAATTAGAAATCAATAACATTCGTACTTATCATGAGCAAAGAGTGTTCGAAAGAAGATAGGTATTTGTACGAACAAAGAAACAAACAGTTACCAACTGATGCAAATGGAAGGATCAATGAATTAAAACAACAGTGAATAGATTTAGATATCAATATCATTCGTACAAGTATGAGCAAGGAGTGCTCGAAAGAAATATTTGATATTCGTACGAACAAAGAAGTAAGCGAAAGGGTGTGTAAAAGAGAAGCCAATGACTTAAATTTACGCAAATAGAAGAATCATAATTTATCACAATAGTAAAGAGAAGAGATATATAATATCAACACGAAGTAATTCAATTAACTGAGAGAATCAGTCAAATCAAACCAATAGCCAAAAGAGGCCAATACTGAAAGACAGAATTCTAAATGAGGTTCAATAATAATGAGACAAGCAATATTCATTACGAATGTCAAATGAGAATGAATAATGAAAATCCATATCTAAGAAGGATAATAAACATCATGATTGTTAAGAGAGATTAAGTGAAATGGACAAGAATTGAGAAAGCAATAAGCATTACAATATGTTAAATGAGAACAAATGAGATAAACAATAAATGTGAAAGCAAACGATAAATGAGAAAGACAAAAGTGTCACGAAGGAGATCAAACAATAAATGATGAAGTTCATAAATATTACGAATGTTAAATGAGAATAACTGAGAAAATCAATAAATGAGAAAGACGACATGCATCTCGAATGTTAAATGAGAAGAAATGAGAACGAACAAAATGAGAAAGGCAACAAGCAGCACGAATGCTAGCTGAGAGTAAACAATTAATGAGAAAGGCAATAAGTGACAAGGACAATAAGCATAACGAATGCTAATTGAGAATGAATGGGGACCAACAATAAATGAGAAAATCATTACTTTGAAAGCATGCATGTTAAATGAGAACAAACATAAAATGAGAAAGTCATTGAGTATTACGAAATTGATTGAGGATAAATGAAAACAAATAATAAATGGTAAAGTCAATAAACATCACGAATGTTGATTGAGTAAGATCCGTATTTGGCTCCTCGAGCTTTATTCTGCTTCAACGAGACTGTAGGTTGGCCATCATAGCTCGTGTAATATCTCTCATGATGTGCCATGTGTGTCACCAGCGATGGGATACTATGGTGGATGGGCTCTCTGGTGATAAACTCTGGTCGAGTAGGAGGAGTAGGTGTAGTAGTGGTTCTTCTCCTTGTCTTCCGAGGGGTTCTGTAATACCCGAAATTCTTAAACTTGCAAAATGACAAAATTACCCTTGGATTTAAAATTTTAATTGTTGATTATTTAAAATACCAAATAAGTCCCAAACGCTTGGAATCAAATATCATATGAAGTAAAATTTATTGTACTTGAACATCTTAACATTTTAGATGTCATAAAAATATTTGTAATAATTATAAAATTATATATGAACCGGTTATGTATTTATTTATATTAGATATTATATTTTCTTAATTAAAAACTAATTAAATATAAGATAAATGCAAAATAATTAGAGATAAATAGGAAACAAGATTTTTACCTAATCACAACTCTTAAACCGACATATTCATGCCCTCTCCTCTATATTAGGATCGGTTATCATAATTTTCTCCCCTATACGATTTCTTTTATCCCTAAAAGTCGACAACCCCTCCCAAAAAATCCCATACGATTCTATAGAATTTCTGGAGCAGCAACAATATTTTTATTGGGTTCTAATACGTGTTAAGAAGTCTGGAAAAATAGAGGTTCGATTTTAGAAGGCTTAGTTCGAGTATTCTTGATTTTCTTGTTCGAAAAACCCTAGCCGAGAGGTACAATTTTCTTCCTGCTCATTCGTTGGTTTTTAACCTTTCCTGGTATTTTTGTAAGTTGGTTTAGGTCATATATAATCAGTATAAAATAGCTAAAAAGATCCATGCATGCTTGTTGATGGTTTAATAATTAACGAAGCAAATAAACCCTAAATCGAACATAAAATTTGAATCGACTAAACAAATTTTTGTGAGCCTTGAATATATTTTTAGTAAGTCGTATATGAACCTAGTAACACTATAAAAATAGTCCTTGAATTTATAGAAGCTTGTATCACCTCTTGTCGAATTATTCTATAATCGATCAATGTGGAAAATCGAATTAAGAAAAGAAAATAGAAAGATGAACTAGGGCTTGTTCTTTGGTGAATAAAATAAGTTTAATTAATGTGTTTTAATGTGCAATGATTGATTAATAATAAGTTTAATTAATGTGTTTTAATTATGAAAACTGTTTTAACGATCGCTTTTATTAAAACCATTTTAAAAACAAGATTTCTTTTAACGAATTATTATGAACCTTCTGGTATTTGACTTTTCTGATATTGACCTCCTGATAGTGAACCCCTGCATTGATCTCCTGCTATGAACCTTGATATGAACCTTGCCATACACCTTGCCTTGAACCTTGATATACTTGAGATTTTAGCGGATGAGAAAACCTTTTTAATTATTTATGAAAATGTTTTAAGAAAATCATTTTTACAACTATCTTATTGAAGACTATTTTAAAGACTATTTTATGAAAACCATTTTAAAAGACTATTTTTATGAAAAGGCCACTTTAAAAGGTTATTTTATGGAAACTATTTTAAAAGGATTGTTTTCAAATGAACTTTTAGATTGAACCTTTACTAGGAACATTTGCTACGATCTCTTGTTTTGACCATTTGACTTGAACCTTGATACATGGATATAAACCCTTTGATATATGACTTGACTTGAACCCATTGATAAAACTTGAACTTGAACTTGAAACATGAGACTTGAAACCTGATACTTGAACCACTTGATGCTTGAACTTGACTTGTACACTTGACCTTGACCTTGACCCACAGTTTGAGACTACGAGCCATACTAGGCATGAGGGTTTCATGTCCTTGTCATTGATGCACCAATGACTTGACTTTTGGGTAGGAAAGTGATACCTATCCCGTCCCTGCCATGACTTGATACTTGACTTGCGCGTAGATGAAGACATTGTGGCAGCCTACAGGGGCGCATGGATGCATCCTAGATTTGTACTTGACTTGACTTGATTACTTGAATTGTTTAGTGACATGATGGGTGTGTGCGATACACGTCATTCACTCTTGGGAGCTCATGACTCCAACCCTTGGAGGTATCCCCTCATATTATACTTGGCATACCGAGGTCACCCCTCCGTATACATGTATACTTGTTTACTTGACTTGATTTGATATGTTCTGGGTTCGTAGTGGATTTCTGTTTCTGTTACCCTATGACTTGATACTGACTCGACTTGGATTGAACTTGGGCTGGTGGTGGGTTACGGTTTACTTTACACCTACCTATTGTAAACATTTCTTGATAACCTTCTCATTTTCCTTCCTACTCTTGTTACACCTTATATTATTCCATTTACTTCACTATTCCTTTACTACTGCCTTGTATCGTTATATCTGTTCACTGAGCTTTCGTAGCTCAGCCGCATTTCTTTTCCTGCGGCAGGTTTTAGTTTGGAAGCTGGGTATGAGTGGAGAGTGTCATTGGATTTAGAAGACCCCATTAGCTATTGAAGATGACTAGAAGAACCTTAAATTAGACGTAGAAGATATTGAATTGTAATCTTGTAGTTTTAGATTTTCCTTTGTAACTCTTGAATTCTATTGTATTATTAATGTCAAATGCTTATGTTTGTTATGATATGTAACCATTGTTGTGACATCTCTGCCCTTGTCGGGTCGGGGTGTTACAATTTATGGTATCAGAGCAACGGGCTGACGACTTGTAATACATTTACCCTTGACCTGTGCGTTTAGGACCACTAGGTTTCCACTGTAAGAACATAGGAGAATACCTTGAGAACTTGCTTTAGGATTTCTTGATATGAACTTAAGTTTTGACCAGTAAGGAATGGGTAGACTATAAGGCATTTAAGTATCATCGTTTCCGCATCACTCTGACTCGTGCTTTGACTATGACATTGATTTTGTTGACCTTTAAGACTATACAAGTATTAGGTGGATTAGGATAGATTGTTTTGCTTACGACTCGAGATAAAGTATGATCATCATGAAGGCATATTTATGTGGTGCTGGTATTATGACGCCTGATCAACGTGATAATACTTACACCATATAACGTGCCCTCATTGTGGCCATAGGATGTCTTGGGAAGTATCTAAGAAGTTTAGAACTTGATTCCTGTTGGATTGTCCGTGATTAGAGAGACTTTAGGTTCATTCTGCCTATGCGTATACCTTGCCTTCGTTCATTAGATACCTGGATAAGTTTGGACTCTAGTTTTGCGTTCTGTTTCAGTTATAAATCTTGAACTCTTGTAGAGCTCTTTACTGTTGACACAGTTAAATTGATGTGAAATCTTGTTCGTATTCCGTATGAGTTTCCATTCTCTTTTCTTTCTGCTTCCTGCAAATTTCGAGGACGAAATTTTTTTTTAGGGGGGAAGAAGTTGTAATACCCGAAATTCTTAAACTTGCAAAATGACAAAATTACCCTTGGATTTAAAATTTTACTTGTTGATTATTTAAAGGGTTAATACACAAATATGTTACTAAACTTTCCATAAAAGTTCGCCTAAGTTACTGAACTTTCATTTTGTTCACTTAGGTTACTGAACTTATAAAAAATATTCATAAACAACACTGAACTTGTAAAAACATGACATTTATGTTACTTAACATATCAAAAAATATACGATTAAGTCACTCCTACCAACACTAATAAATGCTTTCTATAAGTTCAGTAACCTAAGTGAACAAAATGAAAGTTTAGTAACTTAGGCGAACTTTTTTGAAAAGTTTAGTAGCATATTTGTGTATTAACCCTTATTTAAAATACCAAATAAGTCCCAAACGCTTGGAATCAAATATCATATGAAGTAAAATTTATTGTACTTGAACATCTTAACATTTTAGATGTCATAAAAATATTTGTAATAATTATAAAATTATATATGAACCGGTTATGTATTTATTTATATTAGATATTATATTTTCTTAATTAAAAACTAATTAAATATAAGATAAATGCAAAATAATTAGAGATAAATAGGAAACAAGATTTTTACCTAATCACAACTCTTAAACCGACATATTCATGCCCTCTCCTCTATATTAGGATCGGTTATCATAATTTTCTCCCCTATACGATTTCTTTTATCCCTAAAAGTCGACAACCCCTCCCAAAAAAATCCCATACGATTCTATAGAATTTCTGGAGCAGCAACAATATTTTTATTGGGTTCTAATACGTGTTAAGAAGTCTGGAAAAATAGAGGTTCGATTTTAGAAGGCTTAGTTCGAGTATTCTTGATTTTCTTGTTCGAAAAACCCTAGCCGAGAGGTACAATTTTTTTCCTGCTCATTCGTTGGTTTTTAACCTTTCCTGGTATTTTTGTAAGTTTTTTTAGGTCATATATAATCAGTATAAAATAGCTAAAAAGATCCATGCATGCTAGTTGATGGTTTAATAATTAACGAAGCAAATAAACCCTAAATCGAACATAAAACTTGAATCGACTAAACAGATTTTTGTGAGCCTTGAATATATTTTTAGTAAGTCGTATATGAACCTAGTAACACTATAAAAATAGTCCTTGAATTTATAGAAGCTTGTATCACCTCTTGTCGAATTATTCTATAATCGGTCAATGTGGAAAATCGAATTAAGAAAAGAAAATAGGAAGATGAACTAGGGCTTGTTCTTTGGTGAATAAAATAAGTTTAATTAATGTGTTTTAATGTGCAATGATTGATTAATAATGAGTGTTTGAATTAGGGTTAGGGTTTGTGGAATTTTGTTAAAACCGATTTGCATATATATAGTTTTGGGTGAGTTTTGTTATTATATAAACATAAGGGTTATTTTTGTAAAATAATATGGACCAGAGGTATCTTGTAAAAATTATAAAAGGAGGGGCTTATGTGTAAATTTGGTAACTTAAAGGTTTAATTGGTAATTTGGAATAATAAATAAATCCGAATGGAAATTAATAAAATAGAAGGACTAAATGTGTAAATTTGGATAGATTAAGGTTAATTCATGTAATTAATGATATTAAGGGTGTAATGAGTAATTTTGGATAATTATTGGCTTAAAAGGTAAGTATGAATACTTTAAGGACTTATATTGTAATTTGGATCATTATAAGGTTTGAATTGTAACTTAATAAAGTAAAGGGACTAAATTGTAAATTGTTAATAATAGAAGGATTGGAATTGTAATTATGGGTAATATTTAGATTAAATGAGTAATTATGATATTTACACTTTAAACCTTTGATTTTGGCATAATTGCACTTTAAACCCTAAAGTATGAAAGTTTGTCATAATTAACCCTCAAATAGTATAAGGTGATAAAAGAAACCCTAATTCCAAAATGAAATTAAAGTAATGACTTAATCTAAATTCATGATATTAAAATCTTCCTAATAAGGAAACTTACTTAAAATGGAAAGATAACTAAAGATCACTTGTCATTCTGTCTTCTACTCCTTTAGGTTCGTGAAGGGAGTAATTTGATCCTTGTCATATGCTATTCTTGAGTTCTGCTAATAAGGTACAGATATTCTGCCCTTCTTGTAAGGAGCCTTCGTTCTCTTGATCTCTTGTTTTGATTCGTTTAGGATTTCCCCAAGCCATTGCTATGTTTTCCCCTTGTTTTGTGAACCTTAGATTTGAACCTTTGCTTTGAACTCTTGTCTTGATCCTTGTTCTGAACCTTGCCTTGAACCCTGCTATGTTTCTTTTGATACTTGACATGACCTGTTCATCACCTGGTAACCTGAATGGTTAAGACCTTTGGATACTTGAAGGTTCATAGGATTTTATAACTGTTTTCTTAGTTACATATGAAGAGGTTTTGAATATTTCTTTAAAGACTTTTATTATGAAAACTGTTTTAACGATCGCTTTTATTAAAACCATTTTAAAAACAAGATTTCTTTTAACGAATTATTATGAACCTTCTGGTATTTGACTTTTCTGATATTGACCTCCTGATAGTGAACCCCTGCATTGATCTCCTGCTATGAACCTTGATATGAACCTTGCCATACACCTTGCCTTGAACCTTGATATACTTGAGATTTTAGCGGATGAGAAAACCTTTTTAATTATTTATGAAAATGTTTTAAGAAAATCATTTTTACAACTATCTTATTGAAGACTATTTTAAAGACTATTTTATGAAAACCATTTTAAAAGACTATTTTTATGAAAAGACCACTTTAAAAGGTTATTTTATGGAAACTATTTTAAAAGGATTGTTTTCAAATGAACTTTTAGATTGAACCTTTACTAGGAACATTTGCTACGATCTCTTGTTTTGACCATTTGACTTGAACCTTGATACATGGATATAAACCCTTTGATATATGACTTGACTTGAACCCATTGATAAAACTTGAACTTGAACTTGAAACATGAGACTTGAAACCTGATACTTGAACCACTTGATGCTTGAACTTGACTTGTACACTTGACCTTGACCTTGACCCACAGTTTGAGACTACGAGCCATACTAGGCATGAGGGTTTCATGTCCTTGTCATTGATGCACCAATGACTTGACTTTTGGGTAGGAAAGTGATACCTATCCCGTCCCTGCCATGACTTGATACTTGACTTGCGCGTAGATGAAGACATTGTGGCAGCCTACAGGGGCGCATGGATGCATCCTAGATTTGTACTTGACTTGACTTGATTACTTGAATTGTTTAGTGACATGATGGGTGTGTGCGATACACGTCATTCACTCTTGGGAGCTCATGACTCCAACCCTTGGAGGTATCCCCTCATATTATACTTGGCATACCGAGGTCACCCCTCCGTATACATGTATACTTGTTTACTTGACTTGATTTGATATGTTCTGGGTTCGTAGTGGATTTCTGTTTCTGTTACCCTATGACTTGATACTGACTCGACTTGGATTGAACTTGGGCTGGTGGTGGGTTACGGTTTACTTTACACCTACCTATTGTAAACATTTCTTGATAACCTTCTCATTTTCCTTCCTACTCTTGTTACACCTTATATTATTCCATTTACTTCACTATTCCTTTACTACTGCCTTGTATCGTTATATCTGTTCACTGAGCTTTCGTAGCTCAGCCGCATTTCTTTTCCTGCGGCAGGTTTTAGTTTGGAAGCTGGGTATGAGTGGAGAGTGTCATTGGATTTAGAAGACCCCATTAGCTATTGAAGATGACTAGAAGAACCTTAAATTAGACGTAGAAGATATTAAATTGTAATCTTGTAGTTTTAGATTTTCCTTTGTAACTCTTGAATTCTATTGTATTATTAATGTCAAATGCTTATGTTTGTTATGATGTGTAACCATTGTTGTGACATCTCTGCCCTTGTCGGGTCGGGGTGTTACAGGGGTTATTCTTCGAGTGTGTGATCTTCTAGTTTGGGTTCATACTCCATAGCCTTGTCCTCGAATGGCTCTGTCTCACTATTGTACATCAGTATGTAGGTTGGTGAAGTGGGTGTCAGAGTGGTGGCCGATAAGTTCTCCAATTTGTCCTTGGAATCGAAAGATAGCATTAAGTTAGGGTAAACATTGCTGTCAAATTTCGGCGTTACCTTCCTAGCTCGTAAATCTTCAAAACCAAAGGGAGTGAAAAAGAATGAGATATTATAAAGTCGTGTTTCGAAAGTAGGTGTTCCAATGCGGCATGTTAAAGTCAAGTTCTAATCAACCGACGTGTATTTAGGTAATGGTTTACGAGGCGATGTAGATGTTCCATGAGTATAGGTAGAATGTTCAAACTTGTTGGGAATTATTGAAGAACAGACTTAAGTCTGCTGATGTATTAGTTAAGTCTGTTAGCGTAGTTAAGTCTGCCAGTACATAGTTAAGTCTGGCAAACATAGTTAAGTCTAGTGACTATTATTAGTTAAGTCTGTTTATGTTTAATAGCAGAGTTAGTTAGCTATATGTTAGGAAATGATATATACGTATTAGTTATCTTATTAGAAGATATGTTTATCCTTTCACACGTTTTGTAATATTAGGGTTTCCTTAGAGTATAAAAGGACCCTACGGCATTTTGTTTAGTGTGACATTGTGACAATTGAAAAGTTTAATAGTAATACGAAGTTAGTAATCTTAGTTGTGTTCTTCATACTTGTTGGTTGTTAAGATTCCGCATTAACAATCAATATACTGTTAAGAGTTTCTCATATAGATTAATTTGGATTTATTCAAGTTATCTATTGTCTTACACAGGCTACTTAGATCCATAACCGTGGACCTACAAAACTCGTCTCTGGAGACAGATAGTAAAAAAATCGAGGGAATTCGATAGACTGTAACGAGTTTGTGTAAAACGATGTTATGAAAGATCATGAAAAGTTTTAACGAATCATGGAATTACTTGCAATGTTTTGAAATTAATTGAGACCATTGTTTTACTCACAATGCCTCGAAAACAAATGAGATCATTGTTTCATCCACAATGTCTTAGGAAAATTTTAAAGATCATTAAAATGTAAGTGTATGTATGTGATCGGGGAAAACAGGGTTTGACCTGAAGTTCTGGAAACGAGTATACGAGATCAAAATCAATCAAACGTTTATATAAATAATCCTTTATATAAATAAATAATGGTCAAAAGTCACTCAAGTGTATATATAAATATTCTTTATATATAAATAGAATAACGGTGCATAAAATTGTGCATAAGTGTTCGGAAAATGTAAGCGCACGGAGAGTGTAAGGCAATGCAAAGTGGAGTGGTTAAATATAAAAAGCGGTTATAGTGTAGGTATAAAATGCGACCTGGTTCTCTATAACCATGGCTCTGGTACCAATCTGTAACACCCCCAAAATATCGCAGCGGAATGTAATATTATTGGGGAGCTACTTATTAGTACAACAGTCATAATCATAGAAAATGACTCTAAATGAGATGTTTTAAAAGTTATCATTCGATCATTATAAAACATCAGAGTTAGAAGAGGTCCCAAGTAGTTTTAGAATACATAATACGTAAACATAAAAGTTTTTAAAAGTTTATCGAATGATAACAAATGCAAGCCATCAAAACAATTTCCGTGCGACTTCATGCTTGCCAAATACCTTAAGGACCTGAGATAAAACATGCTAAAAAGACAACACAAATGTTGAGTAAAATTCACAGGTTTATAAATAATTAAGGGACCACAAGATTTCAGAATTAAAATAATAATTGCAACGAATACAATTATGGGTAAATAATAATTATTGCTCTTAGCTCATGACACGCAAACTGACTGAAGGTTTATAGAATAAACCAATGCCCTGAAAGGTAAATTGCCATTTTACCTAAATTTCAAATATAGTACGTATGTGGCATCTTAGCTGATCACACAAACGGGATTCGTCAATCCCAATAGGCCAATTCACAATATTCGCGTTCACTAGCAAGTGATTAATGGTTCATGATTCGTTAGGGACTTATTTTGGCAATATCGGTACTTTAGCAATAATATGTTCTGATAAGCATACAGTTTAAAGCACTTGTGACCAAATTATAAAATAGCATGCATCTCACTCAATGGGTTTATAAACAGCTTAAGAGTTAAAGTGGGGCTATGAACTCACCTTAACAGGATAGTTAACGAGCTCGAGAACGAAAATGACCAAACACGACCTAGGAACCCAACGAACGCGTGTCTCTACCAATGACCTAAAATAAGTAATATGAAACTTATTAAACTCTTAACGATATGCTCGGACTCGACGACGAAATATAATAAATCAAAATGTTAGTTTCGTCTCTTATAGCAAAATAGTGGTCGTATATATATTATCAAAATATAAGTTTCGTCTCTTATAGCAAAATAGTGGTCCTATACTCCTATATATATTGTTTTAAGATACTTATAAGCATAAAATAGTTGCATACATGTATGTACGGTTCAACAATTTTTAATACAAAATATTACGGCTTATTTATTTAATATCATATTCAAATTCCTTACATAATTTATAAGGTTGATTATAGAATAAACGTGATTAAATATTCCATCCATCAACAAGGAACAGCCCAAAAATTCCTTTCTTTCTCATCTTTAAAACACAACAACGTTTAGAGATGTTAGGGGCTGATTTGAAACGTGTTTTAGTCATTATTCTTGCACTCAAATATTACATTCTACATATATTATTTTAGTTAAGGACTTGCTAAACTAAATATTACATTCTACATATATTATTTTAGTTAAGGACTTGCTAAACTAAAGTAAAGCATAACTCATAATTTAAATTGCACTCAAATATTACATTCTACATATATTATGTCTAGATTGCAAAATTTCATTTTAACTTTATTAAGTTAAGATGATCCAAGAACTTGAAACACTTGGTATTATTAATAACTAGGCATAGCCCAAATTTTCTATGATGAATTAACCGTATATAAGCTTGCATAAACAAACTAATACAATGACGTAATACTTGTGAATAATATAACTATCATGTTATAATGTGGATTACGATATACATCCGGTTAAACAAAGATAGTCGAGAACTAAGATCGAACACGAACAAGAAAGGTCCTATGAGATCTGGACTCGAATACGAGTTAACCCGAACACTCCTGAGCATCGGCGAATGTAAGCCTAAAACTCACACTCGAATTCCCGTACGTTTTTTTTTTTTTTTTTGAACGGTGACTTTCAATATTTTTGGATAGGTCACACCTGCCAAACAGCAGGCCCTCATCCACCACGTACCCAGACTATGTTGTCTGAACCGGGTCCACGCTGGCGTAGTGGGGATTAACGGCATCCACCCGGAAACCGTACCGCCTCCACACGAGTTTTACCTCGCTGAAGTAACGGCCGGATGAAAACCGGGGGCGGCTCAGATTCGAAACTGCTGCAACAGCTTCTCCTCTTCATTGCCTAGTATCAACGGAGCAATTGTGGTCCTCGTGTGAGGACTTCCCGGCCGGTCACCCAAGCCAGTACTACTCTCACACGAGCACGCTTAACCGACTATGTGATTACCACTAGACCACAAAGCCCTTGATGAATTCCCGTACGTTGATTTAGAACTTGATTAATTTGTGTCATATTTTGCATGAATGAAGAAATATTATTTGCTTTATTGATCACAATATATTATGGGTAATAGAGAAATATTATGGCTGCATGACAGCGCCTCCTCTCTCAAATATACAGTATATGATATGTGTGGTATATTGCATCAAGTAAACGTTGCATTGGTCTCCACGTATATATCTTGACATTTGCATGCTATCGTGTGAAGTTCTCATTCATACATCATAAATACGTGTTGGAATGTTGGTTGTAATAAAGGGCACGTGGTATACATATTAAATACTCCGTATATATCTTTGTATGTTTACCTTGTATAGGATTACAGGGGTAGTTTGATCCCGGTAATTGTAAACGTTTAGTTTTTAAGACGCGAAACTTAAAACTGTGTAACTTAAGAATACAAAACTTATAAAAATATCAAACTTATCAATATACTTTATTTTGATATTTTAGGTGATCCTTGAACTTGTTGGGTGATTACTTGTTGTTTAAAAATTGAAACCGTATTCTGAAAACGCGAAAAATGCAAAATACAAAGTTTAACTAAAAATGTAAAAGTAAAAATCGGATATTTATATTAAGATTGTAAGAAACCATAACGCATAAAAATAGTTATATTGAGTATTGTTAGGCGTCGGTTTGAATTAAATGTACGTTTAACGACGTACACGGAATAAAGCTCATATATATATATATATAGGATCCGGTTCCATTGAGAATGTTTTTATTTTGAGAAGATTGAGAAATCTTCGTTTGAACAAACTGATTCATGTTTTTTATTTGATTCACAAGTAAAACATCATTTATGGTGAATCGAATCTAGAAATTACAAATTTGATTCACAAATCATTATTAAAATCGAGTTATGATGATGATTCATTAAATTTGTACAGATGATTCAGTATTCTACATATATCGCAAAATCGAGAGATTTTTAACATTGATTCAAATTTTTTTTACACATTTTGAATTTTAATCACATTAAAATGAGTTTTACGTTTGAAAAACATGAATCAAAGTTAAAAATCTATCGTTTTTGAAAACCTTCTCAATCTTCTCAAAATAAAAACCTTCTCAATCGATCCAGATTATATATATATATATATATATATATATATATATATATATATATATTAACAAAATGCATGTATTTAAGTACAAAGTGGCCTAAAGGTCGCCGAAACAGATGCTTATAGTCTATAGCTAGATTTTTGGAGAAACATTGTCGACACCCTAATATGGTACACATGAATTGCCGATTTAAATATTTTGGAAAAAGGTGCAAAATGACGAAATTATAACCATGTAATGGTCAACTAAAGACAAACTACCCAAAGGAAAAGGAGTGGTTGAGTATTCGTTAAGAGTTGTTGAAAAAAAAAATACTATTGTTAAGAGTGTGATTCATGTGCGTTTTCGTTATTACTCGGATTTTAAGAAGAAAAGAAGAAAAGCAATTACTCATGTGAAGGAATGGTTTTTCTAACTTGTGTCATAGGGGCACAAGTTAAGCACACCATAAGTACACCAAAAGTACATATGGGCCCATATAAAAATACACTTGTATGTACTTTTATGTAAATCCCTTTGTACTTTTTCGTGAGCCCCTGTGTACACAAGTTAGAAAAACCCAATAAAGTCAAACAAGCCTATCGATCTTTCTTTTTCAAAAGCTTCATATACGCTACGTATTTATTTGCCCTAGAATAATAACTATTCACAAGGCTTCAAATTTTCAAAAGCTTCAAATTATTTGCAACGTTTGAAGCCTCGAAATTCACTTCAAACAATGACACATGATTTTATTTTCTAGATATGTTAAAATTGAAAGGAATGCTATCTTTTTTTCCTTAGAAACTTGGTATGATATGTCTATGATCATCGTAAATAATTATTACATAAAACTTTGCATAAGAGCATTCGGTGTGGAGGAACTCATCACTCGCCACAATGACATGACATTCTCGCCATTCCTAGCCACAATACCGGCTCTCTTCGTCGTGCCTTGCCACAAAGGACCTCGTCACGCAGACGACGAACCAAAAACAGTGACAAAGTATCCGTGTGTGGGACCAAGGTCGAATATCAAACTATTAAATTTAGTTTTCTTCTTTTTTTATTTTTTTGATTTTTCAAGTGTGTACACGGGGAAGAAGAAGTTCTTTTTTTTTTTTTTTTTTGGTTAAATTTGGGCCGGATGAAGAGGCATTTATTGGATTGGATATGGTACATGAAGCACATAGTAATTTCAAGTAAATAGGCAAAAGTTTTTTTTTTTTTTTTTTTTTTTTTTTTTTTAATTATTATTATTATTATTATTATTATTTTTAATAAAAAATGTTATTTGTATTATTTGTATTTGAATGAAAGAAATTTTTTGTTATTTAGAAAATTGAATAAAAAAATAAAATAGAAAGTGGTGGGACCCAAATGAGTAAGTTGTGGTTAGTTGTGATAAGGGGGTTGTAGAAGGAGATTTGTTATAGTGATGTAGCGTCCCGTGAGACCCAAATGAGGAGTTTTTAAAACTCACTACACCCATTGCTCTAAGGTCTCCATTAGATTACCTACGACACTCTTAAAACCAATTGTGTCATCAGAAACCGATTTTGAGATGAAAAAAAAAAAAAAAAAAAAAAAAAAACTACTGATTAAGCTGATGGAATCGAGAGCTCAATTAGTCAACGAGATCGAATAAGAAACCAGAATCGGTTTGATTTTATCCAGGGCCGTCTCATGGATTTCGGTGGTCACGTGTCATCACCACAAAGAGGCCATTAAACACACACATAAAATATACATGTATCAGTAGTGCCTGAACTAATTAAACGCAATCCTCATGTTGTGTGTATATATATAATAAAAGTGGACGGAATTTTGTGCCTCTTGTCAAGCGGTAACCCTGTTCAATGACACATCTTGCACTCTCTTAAAAACGGCCGTGATTCTATTTATGTTCCTTCCGTTTGAAGAAAGGAAGGATCTACATTAAATACCTTGAAAAGGACTAATTAGATAACTAAAAAAATTTAAGTTTAAAAGAAACTATATAATTTTGGACTATAACATCCCCTTTACAAGCAAGCATTTTAGAAACGTATACCTTCAAGTCTCCACACACACAAAAAAATGAGTTTCAATGATGACGAACCATTAACACCAGCCGGCCGATTATTCACACAACCCGCAACTCACCAAATCATCAACTGTGCACTCGGTCTCGATCGTCCCATCGAATACGATGCCGTTCGAACCGTCGTATCAAATTCTCTCATGATCAAACACCCTAGGTTTACAAGCCTATTAGTAAAAGACAACAACAATCATGAATATTGGCGTAAAATCGATCTAGACATCGACCAACACATCATCATGCACAATGATCCTATTATTCAAGATTACGATACCGATGAGTCAGCAATAAATGAATATCTTGCTGACTTATCAGTATCATCACCTTTATGCACTGATAAACCATTATGGGAGATCCATATTTTATCAGTGCATAAATGCATAGTGGTACGTATACACCATGCACTAGGTGATGGTATATCCCTCATGTCCTTAATGTTGACATTATGTAGAAAGTTGGACAAGGCAGATGAAGTTCCAACGATCGAGCCGTTGGTTTCTTCATCGACGGCTCGATCTGGAATTTTGTTTAAGGTTGTTAGGTTGTTGAAAATGATTTGGTATACTTTGGTTTACATGATTCAGTTTATATTGAGGATTACGGTGATCAACGATGGTCAAACTATGATAAAAGGTGGTCAAGGGGTGGAATTATGGCCTAGAAAATTGGCTACTGCTAAATTTGGTATTGATGATATGAAGATTGTGAAGAAATCCGTTAAAAACGCAGTAAGTTTAAATTTCTGTTATTTTTTTTTAGTTAACCATGCGATATGTTATATAGTTATAATTATAATTTGGTTAACCTAACCGCAAAAACTAAAACCAAAATAATCGATGAGTTATGTTTTTCTTTTAACGATAACCAAAACTTCGTTTTCAATTCAATTTTGGTGGAAATACTGGACCATGAGCAGGGGAGGTGTTAGATTTGCATTCGAATGGCATGGAATGAATTAGAATGTTCATTTAATATATGGATTTAAAACCACACAAAATTGTGGATGTTTATGCTACTTTTTTCATGAAAGTAGTATACGTAATTGAGTATGTAGGATTGTAGGCCATTAAGTGTTGACATTGTCCAACTAATGGGCTTACTTTATAAAGGTAGGGATAGTAAGTAGGAACTTATGGTTTTTCAATTTTGAAAAAAAAAATAATAATAATAATAATATATATATATATATATATATATATATATATATATAATATATATATATATATATATATATATATATAGTGTAATTTTCAAACGAGAACCATTTTATCCGCAAGAACTGAGAGAACCACCAAAAACATACATGCACGCCTTCAATAATTGTATTTTTGCACATATGTTTTCAAAACAACACATATGTTTTAAAAAAAACATAGTTGTTCTAAAGAATTTGATAAGAAATTCGAAATACAAAAATTTTCTTTGAAGGTGTGCATGTATGTTCTTATAAGACGTGCAACGACAATATTGCGGCCGTGTGTAAGGTTTTTATGAAAAAAGAGGATGAGTTCATAATGATATTGAAGAACATAGGTGGATGTTTACGATTATTGATGATTTGCATGTATTTTTATTTTATTTTAAAAGGCGTGCATGTATGTTTTTGGTGGTTCTCTCAGTTCTTGCGGATAAAATGGTTCTCGTTTGAAAATCCCCCTATATATATATATATTATATATATATATATATATATATATATATATATATATATATATATAATATATATTGCATAACACATGGTATGATCAAATATCATTAAGTTTAGGATAATGATTTTAGGCTTAAACCAGAAGCTTAAAAGTAGACCTAACAACTATATATCTACACTTGATATAAAGATAGATATGAGAAGTGGGAAATTCTGTATGACACGATGTTCAAATTTGCACTTATTAAACTTATAACTAGGTCTATTTTAATAATCAAATCATTTAAAGGCTTAGGATAAAATGAGAAAAATAATTAAAATGAAAAGGATATGAAGTAACCACAAACATACATTTTAGATGCACCTACAAAAGTCGATGCATATTCGCTCAAATTTTCCCTCCTAATTTAAAATATGTAGCTAGAATTACTTCTCACTATTTTCATTTAATTATTCTTCTCGGTTGATCCACTTTCATCATTTAAATGCCCGTAGGAGAACAATAAATAAATTTAGACCATATAGTAATATGTTATCAATGATGTTAGAGTATAGTTTCATCCCATTCATCAACCCACCTATTGTTGAATGGGGAATGATTGCATCTACGGTTGTTAATAGATTCACCTATAGTTAGACGAATTCTTAAACCTTCATAATTATGTGGATCGATGTCCCATCTACGATCACGAAAAGTAGTTCTGCTAGCATAGTGTAACTCTTTTCAAGATCTTTCATGGATTTGCTTAAACCATGATCAATGAAAACATCTAGATCTACATCATGGGTTTTGATAACATCTACATCATTCACCATCGAGGATACTAACAAGCTCTTGATGTCACCTGACGCAGGACGCGGAGGCGAATTTTGTTAACCATAATCCAAGTGTTGATAAACGAGGGTAAACCTCCAAGATAAAATCCTAACATGAGTAAAGAAATACTCAGTTTTGCACCGAATCCCCTCAAATGCGACGCATCCAAGGGGATGCGGCGCATCTTCTAAACAGGCTACGGCCTTGCTCCATTTGTTGGCCAAATACGGCGCATCCATGCCTGATGCGGCGCATTTGGACTTTTTCCGACCAATCTTGTTTTGTTCTTCTTCGTATAAACTCCTCTAGGCTCGGTCTCGATTCTTGTTCCGATCAAAACTATAAATAAATTTAGATCATAATATTATCAATGATGTTAGATTATAGTTTCCTTATATACCTTGTAATAAATTTTGATTGGTTTTTTTATTTATTTATTTTTTTATTATTTTATTTATTATTATTTTAATTTTTTTTTTTTTTTTTTTTTTTTTTTAAATGTATATGATTACATAAGTAGGTGAAGGCTATGAACTATTAACATGGTCCATGTACATTGGTTTTTTTTTTTGGGTAGGGATCAAAGTTTAGATCTATAGGTGGGTAGTAGGTTTATTTCAAGAAATGTTAGGTTACAGGATATTTGGTTATTTTTCTGTATAATGAAAGAAATATGCTTAATAGTTTATGTCTCGGTCATGTTTCGTGTAAACTGATTATTTACGATAATTAGCTCAGAACACGTAAACCTAGCGCAAAAACTTATAGTATCAAGACAATACACGTATAATTAGACGATTGTCCCTAAAACGGAGTGGGTACCGTTGTTGTTGTTGTACATTTCAACACCGTTGTACATTTCAACCATTAAGACTAGCCTAACAACTTTGATTATTGAGGTTGAAAAAACCATCTTAGTTTGAACATTTGCAGACGTGATAATTAATCTTTACAAGTTGGATGAGCAAACTTGGTTACTAACTGTTAGATAATTTCGGTTAATCTTTTTCAATACTGGATACAATAAAAGCGATAACTCAATGAAAAATATTATATATTGATCTTTGCTAGATTATCTATTCCATTATAGTCATGGGCATAAACTTTAACATATTACTGAATGCAGACGATAAATGATGTTCTTTTTGGCGTAATATCATTAGGACTATCAAAATATTTGGACAAGCGGTCACCAGGCTGTAAGTTCTTTTAACATTTCTTATTAAATTGTAACAAATTATCCAATTTCATGTTCATTCTCCGTGTTTACCAAGTTAATTACTTGTATTTGTATATCCTAGCTCTTAAAGAGGGACTCCAAATCACCGGTGTCGCATTGGTTAATCTAAGACCATCACCAGGACTTCAGGTTCCATATCTTAACCCGTCAAATACATGCCGTCCTAAAATATCATTTTTTGGATTTAATATTATACGGTTAAAGCCTAAACTTATTTGTATTTTTATACAGGATATGAAAGAGTTGATGAAGAAAAATACAGGGTTAAGGTGGGGAAATAAGTTCGGTATTATGCTTCTACCAGTTTACTACCATAAAAATGACTCTGATCCACTTCAGTATTTAAAGAGAGCCAAAGCAATGATTGATAGGAAGAAGTTGTCTTTGGAGGCCTTATTATCATACCAGATTGGATACTTTATTATGAAATTCTTAGGAGCAAAGGTAAAATTACTTAATTTCTTACGTACCGTTTTCTTATTTCTTTTGTTCAACAATTTTGTAGCGTTTTGAGGATGAGTATTGCTTAGAGGTGGCAAATTATACCTGTAAATTTATTAATAGGCCAATTTGGGTAGAAAAATATCAGATTAACGAAAATGTTACAAACGGGTTGGATAGGTCAAACGGGTTAAAACTTGAAAGTGACTAGCCCATCTTGTTTAGAGGATGAGTATTGCTTAGAGGTGGCAAATTATACCTGTAAATTTATTAATAGGCCAATTTGGGTAGAAAAATATCAGATTAACGAAAATGTTACAAACGGGTTGGATAGGTCAAACGGGTTAAAACTTGAAAGTGACTAGCCCATCTTGTTAACTATGCTATAATAACTGTTGGAAGATTATATAGCTTTTAGGTTCATAATAATTGAAATGTTGATATGACACTACCTGCCAATTAATTTTAGAAAATTAGTTAAGGACCGAAAACAATATTATCCATTTATATCCATTCTCATTTTTTGCTATGTAGTTCCGACTGATAATTTTTAATATTGTTTTTGTAGTTTGCTAGCTTGGTTAATTACAGGGTAGTTTGTAACACGTCTTTCACGATATCAAATATTGTGGGCCCTAGAGAAGAGTTCACGATTGCTGGCATCCCAGTCACATACATCAGAGTGACATCAACAAGCTTACCACAAGTACGAGAATTCTAAACTAGTTTAAACGACCCAGCATTGATATTTATGAATGTGTGTTTATGATTATGTTGTTTGGATGCAGGCAATCACAATGCATATGGTGAGTTATGCAGGAAAAGCTGATATGCAGATTCTAGTTGCTAAAGATCTCATTCCTGACCCCGAAAATTTAGCAAAATGTTTTGAAGATGCGTTACTCGAAATGAAAGAAGCCACGGTACAAATACGAGAGAAATCCCTTTAGATTTCTTCGAAAGTATAGAAAAATAGTCAATTATTATTTGCTATGTTTACACCATTTGATGCGTAATATTCTCACTTGGCAAAAACATAGGCTTTGTATATCTTATCAATGGTTAGAAACTTTAATCCTCTGTAACAAGAATATCCAGTTAGTTTGTCTATCGGTTACTGGCCTAGCGATATTCATGTATGATAAATGTAGCTGAGATAACTTCTTAACCAAAAGGTTAAGTGTTCAAGTTCCATTTGTTTAATATTTTGATCAAGTCATAAACAAACACTTTTTCAGATGACTTTTTAAAGAAACCTATTGTGATAACATTTCTTGTTCACTCATTATGAGCTTTTTGTTTTATAGTTTTTCTTCATTTATGTATTTATGTTTATTTAACGCCTTAATGAACAAACATAAGCGAACACAAAAAATCTCATTATCTTAACGAATGAACATGCACTAGTAAAAGAACGAACACGAACAAAGCTCCATCTGTGTTCAGCAAGGTCGTTTACTGTCCTAGTCTTGATCACTTGACCGTTTCAAAATCCAAAGTAACGCGGTTTCAAAATCCAAAGTGACGCGGATTCTAAAACACTTGCATTTCTCAATCTTGACATGGAGATTCCAAGAACAGGCTAGGGCAAAAGAATCAGAATCAGATCTCACCGACAAAAGAGATCAGACCAAACATGTCTGTCAATAATCTCTATGATATTACTTGTTACTCATGCTAAAAAAAAAAAAAAAAAACAAAATAACACAGAAACAGCGGGGAGCCATAAAATATTCAAATCCCGAAATAAAATAACGCAGAGAGCAATCCATCAAAGCCAACAATCTTCAACACAGAACATAAAAAATCCGACTATCCAAATCCCAAACTAACATCCAAGTCTCGTCACAAACCTTCCAACTCCATTGCTTCTGAAACGCCACCACAAATTTAGGAAACAATACCGTCATTCAATGAGAGGCCTCCCATTTGGTTTGCCACACCACTTGCCTGCTGTTGTTGAGACACATTCCTCAAGACCTCCATAGCCTCTGCAACCTTTGCTTTCAGAGCTTCGGGAGACTCCAACAAGTGAAGAACTTCGGTCTGATCCATCTCCAGAAGCATCCCAGTCACCTTTGCTGCAGCTTCAGGCTCAAGCTGTTCCACTAGAGGGTACAGATTCTCTCCCAACATCTACAAATTGTTTTCACATAAAACAGCGGAAAATTAGTACCCAAAAGTGAGATTATAAATGAGTTATAAGTAAATTAGATTAGATGAATGGTCCTTGTTGTTTGCTCAAATCACGGAATTGCACCTCACGGATACTAATTACATTATGGTCTGTCACACTTTACCATTTAAGGACCATAATTTAATTACTCTATCCGTCCAAAAGTATTGTCCACCTTACCAATCAAGTATATTCCAATATAAAATGAAAACATGTATATTTCATATATCCATGACTATAATATTGCAAAACTCAAAAACATTTGATGATTGGTCACTGAGTGATACTGTCATTCTGCTAACATTGTGTTTCTAAATACCGTGACTGTATTAGTATTGGGGAGAAACCAATTCCGTAATTTTGAGCAAACAAGAACTGTTTATATAATTTACTTTTAACAATGTAAAACACGAAAACTTTTCTATCATAATCAATTCTGAAGCAATTCTTGCGAACTTAATGACAATTTGTCATTTTGTGGATATGAACAAAAAGTAAAAGAAACATACCGTCCGCTGTTCAGTAGGAGAAGCATTTGCAAGGGCAGAAGCCAGAGCACCAATAGGAATTGGTTGTGAGATTGCAGCATCACGCAAAGGCATGACTCCACCCATGTCATACGGAACAGGAACCATTCCTCCACTTCCAATACCAGTCATGGAACCATCAGGTGCATTACGCCCAGGGGGATACCGATACATCCTCCCGCGTGGCATCATCTATAATTTGAAAAATAAAATAAAAATCAAACAGAGGTAAACATGTCGTATAGACCCTTTACATATTCCAAGTATGTACCAAAACATGTTTTGATGTAACAAGTCATCATTAACCAAGACACCAAATTTACAAATCATAGAATAGTGAAATAAGCTAAATAAAAGTTTAAAAAATCATCTATAAAATAGTATATTATCAAAAAGATCTCTTTGATACCTTCAAAACGAGTCCAATATAGATATGATACTTGGTTTAGTCTTCACCCAGTGTTTTTAAATAAACAATTAGCCAGTAATTTAAATAGTTAAATTATTATAAGGTGGCTACAAAATATTTTGTAAAAATATAATAACAATAAAATAACATATAATATACATTAATCAATTGGATTTGACACATAATGAAACAAGATGAGACTGGAACAAACCGGCTGTTGCAGAGAGGGAAGTGGCGGCTGGTTTTGCTGACCAGGACCAGTAGCACGTCTGCCACCCGGGCGCTGTCCTTGCTGACCTTGCTGAACCATTGGCATGAAAAAGTTTGGCATTGGGGCCCCACCTGGTCTCATCCCTGGCACAAGTTGTTGTTGATATCCAAATCCAGGCTACCCAATATACAAAGAGGAATCCATTAGTTGGTACACGTTGTACTCTTAAATTGCCATACAATATCAAATCTAAAACTTTCAACTGAGTTTAACGAGCCAAATCAATTTATGAAGCATCAACAAAATATAAATCATGCAAGAGGGATTACTTGTGGAGGAATGAATGTAGGCTGTTGACCATAGAATATTTGTTGTCCCATGCCTGGACCACCAGGTGGGTACATAGGCATGCGAGGTGCAACAGCAGGTGCCATTGCAATTGGGCGCATCTGTGAGAACTGTGCCTGCATGGAAAAATCAACTTGTCACACAAACATTTATTTGTATATGGTAACTCGAAAGAAGATATAAAACCATGAATAGGGATATTATGCACACATATTTAGTAAAGTAAAAAAAGCATTGATCATTCAGATACATATGCCCATTAAAAATGGATTATTGAAGTCCGTTCATTCATACTACGATATCTAGTAGAAGTTTTCAGCTAATAAGGTCACATTATCTTGACCCTTCCCATACTGTTAACATAAAAATACACTGGGAACATACCTGTAACCTTGCCCTCCTGTCTTCCTTGCGTTGTGCAAGTGCGACATAGAGAGGTTTGCTACCAACCATCTTCCCATTCATCTCAAATAGCTATAAGAACAGAAAAGAAGTTAGCGTTTTATACTTCAGATAAAAAAAAAAAGAATGATTAAAGAGATGTTTGCTTACAGCTCTAGAAGCTTCCTCGGAGGTCGAAAATGCAACAAAACCAGACCCTTTGCTAGCTCCATTTGGATCTCGCATAACCTGTTAAAAAAATTAGAGATATTGGACAAGTTTCAGCGTAGCCAATTCCAAAGCCTAAAGTTTATGTAGAATAAGATGCTTTCAGACCCACAAACCTTGCATGAAGTTATAGTACCATAAGAAGAAAACAACTCTTTCAAGCCTTCATCGTCAACTGTATCATCCAAATTTTTTATGTACAGGTTCAGCCCTTGTGATTTGTCTACTGCCTCCTTCATACTCTGCTCAAAACGTTGTTTTAATTCCTGTTCCCTCTCATGTTTTTTCTGGGCTTTTCCAACATACCACTCTTTATTATCAATCTTCTGACCATTAAGAGCTTCAACGGCTTTGGCAGCATCCTCAGAATTCTCAAAGTTAACAAATCCAAAGCCTTTGGAGTTTCCATCAGCATCTCTCATCACAACAGCACTTGTGACAGGTCCATATTCACTAAATATCTTATTAAACTCCTCATCTGTGGTAGACTCTGACAGGTTTTTGACATAGACATTGGTAAACTTTGTCTTGTCCACAGCCTGATCTCTTTCTTGTTTGCGCAAGAAGGGTCCCACGTATACTTGTTTGTCGTTCAGAAGCATGCCATTAAGTTTCTCAATAGCTTTTTGTGCACCTTCCTCACTGTCGTACTGCACAAAACCGTACCCCTTTGACTGACCAGTTTGATCTGTGGCTATCTTGCAAGAGAGAATGTTCCCAAATGCAGAGAAGGTGTCATGTAGTGCCTTCTGGTCGATCGCCTTATCCAAATTCTGTTTTATTCATATTTGCCAAGAAGAGTCAGTCAGTAAAGAAGACCATAAGTAAGTTGACACTGATCGATAATGAAGGGTTTTGATACCTTGATAAATATGTTCCCAGATCCACTTTTGCGTACACTAGGATCTCGATGAGAATACATTATTCTAATGGCCTTGCCGTTCAAAGGTGTGAAGTTCAGAACCTCGATTGCCCTTGCAGCTGTCAGAAACATAACAGAAAGAGTAAGGGAAACTGCAACTGGCTTAAATTGCGGTTAATGGATAGCAACAATGTCTCTCATGCAGATATTGTTATTCCTTTTCTTGATAAAAAGAAAATGATAAATGATAAAAAAATATATAGAGAGAGACGAGTGAAGAGAAGAGGGCATGTCAATTACCCTCGTATTGCAGAATGCAACCAAATATACATGTTTCTACTACCATGAAGGATCCATAACCACGTCACATATGTTCAGCATTTTATAACTGTACAGCACAATATAGTAAATGTACCGCGTTTATCCATTGACTAATAATTAACCAGATTGTCAGGTTAAGTCATACGTTCTAACAAGGTTAAGCCACAGGTCATGTGGTTTTACTAGATTATTTTCAGCATGCCCTGTCTCTCTTGTGCTTACTCTTAAATTTAGAGACCCAATGTAACCATGCATCCCTAGAAGTGGATCTAAAACCCGTGCCTCAAGATGCAATGAGTCAATGACAACCCTGCTATTATCCAGCTTACATGTAAATAGTTTTAAGTCAAGATAAGAATCTCATATGTTTTCACTTTCAAAGAAAAACCCATAATAAAGAATTCCATTGAATTCATTAAAATACCCCTCGTCCCTTTTTCCAAGATGACATTAGAGAAACGTGCAGACCAAACATAGCTTAACGTTCCTTATATAGAAATTTATTAGACGGTTGCGCCTTTTGTCATTCTATCTAAAATAAGTTCCTTATCATACTGCTAAATGGTTGTTTACACCTTTATGTTGTCGGTACTCGGTAGCAAAGTAAAACAGAAGTCCTGATGATTAAACAGAGAAGTAGTATTTGTTCTTTTGAGCCTTAAGCAAAAATCAGTAAAGATCCCATAAACATCTTCAAGTTGTGAATGAAGCAAATTTCAACATCTTAAACCAATTAATCATGCAAACATACCAGTATCAGTTCCTAAACACACAATGTTGATTAGAAATTTAGAATAAAACTGACTCGATGGCAATACAAAAAGCATTTAAATGTTTCTAAGAAAAACTAACCATCTTGTAGTTTGTCATAATTAACAAAACAATAACCAAGCGACCCTCCAGTTAAAGAATTGCGACAAACCCGAACTGAAACAACTGGACCTAACTGGACAAACAAATCATACACTTGCATATCAGTCACAGTTGTCTCCAGATCACCAACATACAACGCAGTCGGCACATGCTGCTGAGCAGCACCACCACCACTCACCGCCGGAGGTTGAACTTGATCCTGGGCCGCCATTTTTCAACCCTAGAAAACTAAACTCCAAATTTTATTTTTTTTTTTTGTTTTCTTTTTACTTCCCTCCCCCTTATTGATGTATATAAATACCTAAAATGGATAAAAGTACCTTAAAAACAACAACCAATCGAGTCCTAAAAAACTTCAAAAAAAATATTTTTTTTTTTTTTTTGGTTTTGATAGATAGATAGAGAGGAGAGGGAAGGATCTGATAAAAGGATAGATTAGCCAACGATACAACCAAAGATTCAGGTGATACAAAATATTTGTATAACTGAGAGGGTTTGAATGAACAAATGTTTATTAAAACTGTATGATCAGAAGTTGAGGGGTTAAGGCAGTCTCGTATTATAGTGGGGCCCTAAGTTGAAACCTATGAGGTAAAGGAATGATCTAAGCCGTCTGATCAGTTGACAACTGGGATAATGACCTCACTTTTACTTGGTCAACGAATTTAATCTCCTCAAGAATTAGTCTCCTTTGACAATATAACCTTATTTAACTTATTTTATTACAAACTAATCCTATATTTCATAACTAAACTAAATAAATAAGTGCACTTTTTCTTATTTAACTTTTTATAACCATTGACAAGCAAAGCTTAATTTATACGCCCCGTGCCAAAGACACAAGCCGGGTAAAACCCTCCCCTTTCTCGAGAAGATTTCCGTGGCCACTTTAACTTGAGACTTGTCACATTTCAGTGATGATATATATTAATGCGGAGTGTTTCTAAGGTTTGTCACAATGTATCATTGCATTTTAAATAACAATAACTACCTATAGACACAATGTACATATTAACAGTGTATCATCTCCAATTTATGTCCACAAAATCAATATGTTAACGCGAAGATTTATTTTAAAAAACTACGCACTAAACACAATGTACATTCCAAAAAGGCGTAAACTACGCACCATTGTTTCTGCCCTTTTGGCCGACTAATCCAAGGCGTAAACTACGCACCAGTTAGATTATTCTACCTCCTGGTGCTACGGGAAAGAAAACTAATGTTAAATGTAGCACAATCATTATTTTTCTTTTTATAACTCATTTTCCTTGCCATATCATTTTAGTTTCTGAATATCCTTTGTAAATGGCTAGAGTTTGTGCATAACTATACTTAAGGAGTCAATTGCAATTGTCTAGATGTATATGGCAGCTCAAGTGTCTTCAATTTAAACATTTAGTAGAAGTTTCCGTTTCGACTTTTGTAAAAATTTGGACTTGAACAAGTTTCAGTTTAGTCTTGCAAAGATTTGTGGAAGTTGAAGATTGATGTGTCAAAGTTCCTTGCTTATTCTATTGTACTAAAAAACTTTTCACTGGTCTTATAAATTTTGAAGTTTGTTTGTTTGTTTTAACTAAGGCCAAGTTTTGTTTGCAGGTACTGAAAATGATTACTTGGCTTGAAGCTACAACTTAGGTACTTCGTATATAGAGGTTTTGTTTGTTTAATTTCTAGATGTATCATTTATTTATCCAATCAAATTACTTTTTGTGTGTTTTGTAAATGATGTAATTTGAGTTTGTTGGTTGCAATATATTGTTATTAGCCATTCTAGAAAGCTAAACTTTCTTAGCCCTTCAGTTTGCTTATTCTTCGAGTGTTGTGTTTGGTTTTTTGTTTATTGTGCTGCTTACATGGTTCATGATCTCCTAAAGTAGATTTTTTTAGTATGTGTCTGTGAGTTTTGACTAAATGAATAGCAATATTTTTGATAATTGATACTTACAGAAGACGTGTGATATTGTCTTCTAAAAACTTGGATGTTTCGTTACTGAGTCCTTTTTCTAGCCCGTGTCTGTGACTAAATCAGTTGGGTTATGAACTAGCATATCAATCATTCTAAACAAAACGACACAAATCATTCTTCATACATTTTAGCGTAAACAATATTCATCAATCCCTATCTAAACACACAATGCCAGCTATTTTAAAAAAATACAAAAAAGGCGTAAAGTAACTAACCGTCTTGCGAATTAGCATAATTAACATAACCGTAACCCAAGGAGCGGCGCGTACTCAAATCGCGACAAACACGAACCGAAACAACTTGACCCAACTGATTAAACAAATCATACAACTGAGAATCAGTCACATTCCACTCCAAATCACCTACATACAACGACGTAGGAACCGGCACAAACTGCTGCTGCCCACCGTTACCACCACCACCACCACCGTTCACCGGAGCACCTGAAACTTGAACCGGAACTTGCGCCGCCATTTTTGACTTTTTTGACTTTTTTTTTATAAATAGAAAACAACTTCCCTCTCCCCTTATTAGATACTAAATTTATATAAATTTGAGTTTTGGAACCCTAATTTTGACTTCTTTTTTTTATAAAAGGGGAGGAGAGGGAAGGGTAAAAGGATAGATTGGGCGGAACACCGAAAAGGGTCGCCGGATAAAGAGATGACGATGGAGATTCAATTTTTTTTTTTTTTTTTTTGTGTGTGTGTGATGAGAGGGTTTGAATGGGGTGATTAAAAAAAAAAAGTGATGTGGGTTAAAGTGGGCCCACTTTCGTGTCTGATGATATGGGCTTCAAGTTCGTTTCTGTGTCAGCCTATTCGGTTTAGTTTAAAGTTTTTTTTTTTTTTTTTTTTTTTTTTTTTTTTTTTTTTTTTTTTTTTTTTTTTTTTTTTCTATAATGTTTTTCATAAAACCTAAAAAGTCTAATATCAATCACACAATGACAAAAGTTCGGTATAGATCTCATTTTTAGTCTAGACCCATTGAGCCCATCCCAGCCTTCTATTCCAATCTAATCCAACAGTTGGGATTAATCTGATTTTTTTTAAAAACATTTCATTTAATTGTGATAGAGGTATACGTGGAAAGATTTTATTCACACATTTGACTCCCCCATTCAAACAAACACAGACTCTAATTCACACTCATTCATTTTCTCTATCTCCCTCACAAACTACTAACAAGGATGAATCACCGTTACTGCTCAACCTAATCCATAATTAGGGTTTGATGAATCATCATTACTGCTCGAGTTAGGTCGAAATTGTGTTCACAAGGATTCTATTTGCTTCCATCAACTGTACTATAGACTCATACTCTCTTCTATTTATCATTCTTATTTATTCATAGATCGATTAAAGTGCTTAAGTTAGCTTAGTTTTCATGTTGATTGTTTCTATGTTGATTTTGTTTGTTATTTGGAGACGTGGTGTGTGTTTGCTTGAAGGAAATGTGGTGTATTATATACCCGTACACCAGGTGTTCGAAGAAATGTGTGAATGTGTTTTCTGTAGTTTTTTTTGTTTAAAATGTTGTGAATTGTATGTTTAGAGTGTAATCCAAGTGTTCGTTGAAATGTTTGACTCAATTTGTGTATTTTGTTTTCGTAAAAATGTTGTGGATTTTATGTGTAAGACAAGTGTTCGACCAAATGTGTGACTGAGTTGTGTGTTTGTAGACCTTAGAGCGCCAGTAAATGTAGTTTTGTCAATAAATTATTAAGTTAGTGAAAGAAACATACTCACTTGTTGGTAGGTGTAGTTTACGCCACGTTATGAAAACACATGTAAGCTGTGGCGGATCCTCAAGGATCGCCCCGCATGGTTTCATGACTGCCGAGCTGTTGATGTTCTTGACGGGCTACCTACTATATATCTTTCATTTGTATTTTTTGTGTCAAAAAGGAATAAAATGTGTGCTTGTGAGTGTCTGTTAAGTGATAAGTTAGTACTTATAATAAAGATCTATTTTGGAATAATAGAGTCTTTTGTTATATATGTGAAGGTTGCTCGAAAGCGGTGGAGATTGGAGATTAATTTTAGCCAAGATGCGACATTGATGCTTTCTTCAATGAATTTGCCTGATGGCATCGAGGTATACTTACTACTATCAAGGTGTATAATCTTTGGATTCACACATTATAACCAGTAACTATCAACTTCATTTTTGTTTTATCTCCAAACTTGTCTGGATTTGGACCGGTATGTATTGCCCTTCTCATTTTGTTCCTGGAATTGACAGAGGCGACGAAATGCAGTTAAATGCGATTTGTTTGCAATCATATGTGATTTGTTTAGAATCACATGTGATTTGTTGTGAATCACATATGATTTGTTTTGAATCACATGTGATTTTGTTGTATAAATCAAAGTAATCAATTCAAATTACATGTGACTAACTACAAGATTGTATGTGACTAACTACAGGTCTTGCTTAAAAAGATTGAAGAGAAGCCTAAGCCGAAGGCTGAGTCTAAACCTATTCAGAGAAAAAGGAAGTTATTAGATTCTGAAAGTGATGAGCGTATGAAGGTGTGAAATAAACTCACACGGAAGATGATTAATATAACACCCTAAAGTTTGGTTAACATTTTATTCAATTGTTATGATTATAACCTAAGTATAAGTTTGGTTAACATGTGATTTGTTGTGAATCACATATGATTTTTTTTGAATCACATGTGATTTTGCAGTATAAATCAGAGTAATTAATTCAAATTACATGTGACTAACTACAAGATTGTATGTGACTAACTACAGGTCTTGCTTAAAAAGATTGAAGAGAAGCCTAAGCCGAAGGCTGAGTCTAAACCTATTCAGAGAAAAAGGAAGTTATTAGATTCTGAAAGTGATGAGCGTATGAAGGTGTGAAATAAATTCACACGGAAGATGATTAATATAACACCTTAAAGTTTGGTTAACATTTTATTCAATTGTTATGATTATAACCTAAGTATAAGTAATCAAATACATGTATTATATATATGGGCCGATTGAATTTTTTAATAAATAGGGTTTATGGACTTTTTTTAGTTACCAAATTATAAACTCATTGATCCGTGCTGAATACACCTATAAATAAATGCAGACAGCGGATACGCGTGAATAATTACAAATTACCCCTTTTGTGAAAAATGATACTTGCAAAAACTCACGTTCGTGTGTAGTGTGAAGACAGGTAAGTAATTACCCGAATCGTTTCCCAACGAGGTGTGAATGGGCAAACTGTGAAAAGCTAGGATTAGAGTGATTGATGATTAGATATTTGGATTTTGCTTTTTAACAATTCTAAATAACAAATGAAAAACAGATATGCACAAGAAAATAAAACGCGAATAAAAATAAACTAAAACGCGTAACAGGAAAGCTAAAATGGGATTAAAAATGAAATTTATGAAATTTAAAACCTAAAAATGTAAAATAACTTAAAACTTAATTAAAAACTTAAATTATACATTTTTTTTTACTTTTTATTTAATTATTTTTAATTATTTATTATTTAATTACTTATTAAACTATTTAAATTTATAAAAAATACTAAATGGACAAAGAAAAATCTAAAACTTTTTCTAAAAATATTATTAAGTAAATAGAAGCTAAGAAAATTATAAAAATGGAAATTACTTATTTAAAATTTAAAAATATAAATTCTATTAAATAGAAGCTATCACTATTTTTCTATTTTTGATTTTCTTAAGGTCTAATAATATAATTATATTTTTCCTAGATTAAAAATGACAAAAGAAAATTATGAAAATTAAAATTATATTTTTCTGATTATTTTTCTATTTATTATGATTTAATTACTATTAGAAACTGATTAAAAATATTAAAAATAGTAAATGACTTAGGAAAATTATGAAAAATTCTGAGTAAATCTAAAATATTATTAGAAAGCTAGGAAAAAGTGGAAATTGTCTAAGCCTGAAAAGCAGATTTGGGCTAATAAGCAGTTTGCTAATAAGCCCAAATTAAGCTAATAAGCACAAAAATTACCCAAATGCTCAGGACAAGTTTAATATACTTATTAAAGCACAAAATAACTTAATATGACCAGATAAGCACTAAGGATCAGCAGATAAGCACATGTACAGTAGTGGAATTTAAAACAGAAAGAGCAGGAAAATAGCAAACTTGCAGACCTAAATTAAGCAGTCTAATAAGCTGAGAAGCAAAATATTATGGGGGAAAAATCTAGCCTATATTACTGGCTATCTTAAAAACTAAAAAGCCCTATGACTACAACCCCAATTGAAGTCCAATTTGAGCCAAGATCAGCAGCCAAGAGCACTCAGTATTCACTGAGTGCAGATGTGCAGATGTGTGTGCAGAAGAGTGCACAGACCAAGGGACCAAATGGGATTTTGAGAATACACTATAATGACCTAAAGGAGCACAGAAATGCCAAAGAAAAGTTCCAAATAAGCTTGAAGCTTCTAATGGCTTAATTGGTTGACTTATTGACTGAAAATCCCACAGGATGCTCAAAACTAATATGTCTAACTATGAGGCTGATCAGATCTTGAATTTAGCTTATAAGGACTGCTAAAAGCTGGAACAAAGATTAGCTTATGGTCAATCTACAGTAAACATGGGTTTTACCTATGTGACTGCCTAAACCAAACACCCCTTCTAGGGACTGTTTTGGATTTCAAACTAGCCTAACCTAATTTATCTTATAATTTCTGATTATCACTGAGTAGTTGACTTATTTTGACTATATTAAGCTACTTTTAAAACATAAATAAGCAGTGGGTTAAGCTATACTACTTATGGCTACTTTTGGCTATTTTTGGTCTTTTTTATGAGTTTTGAAGTAAAATAAAGAAAATGCTATTAAACTACTGATACAACAGAAGAAATGAACTTAACAACTAATGATAAGTAATAAGTAACAATAAAAAGCTACTAATAAGCTATACTACAGTAAAATAGAAACTTAAGCAAAAACTTAGAAAAGCTTACAACTGAATGGTTAAGAAATAGGATAGAGCTAGATCAGAACTGAGCTTGGCTTGTCACTTACCAAGTTTAGACCCCATTCCAGCTAATTACCTCAGCTTAACTCCTCCCAATTGCTTATTTGCTGAAAATGTTGACTTTGGTTGACTTTCTTGATTTTCTTGGAACAGAACATATAGAACTAAAATAAGCTCACAAAAAGCTATATTAAGCTTAAATGAGTTTATATAAACAGATAATAAACTTCTTAATTGATACTCAACTTGATTCGAATTACACAGGTTACTTGAAAACTTTGAAATTGCATTACTTTGAAAATTATTACAATACAGAGATAATTAAGAACAAACAACTTGAAACAAACTTGAAATTGATAATAAAAACCTTAATTGAACTGAAATAACATTAGCTAATTTTCTACACTACTTTTGGTCCTAATCTACTGACATCTTGTTCTCTGTGGCTTCTCTTCCTTTTATAGCACTCTCAGAAGACTCTCTGATGAATTCCGAGCTAATCCCACCATTCAATTAGTTGTAATTCAATCTTGGTCGTTGAAGTCAATTTTGGCGGGAAATGGTGCAAGTGTGTTTTTAACTTCTACTGAGCATGTGGAAGGGTAAACTTGTGGAGGGCTCTCATTGGAGGAGGGGGAAGGTGATGGGATAAAGATTGATGGTGGTATTGCAGGGAAATATTGTGGGTTGAGGGGTGGTATTGGCGGCAAGTTGGGGAAGGAGACGGGTCAAACATAAGTTTGACCCTGATATTTAGTTAGGGTGAGTGGGCCGGGTTGGGTAGTTAATGGGATTGGGCTTTGGGTTTAATATTGGATGGGTTGGGTAGTGGATAGGAGCTGGGTTTAGTTTTTATAATTATTGGAAAAAATTACACGGATGGTCCCTGTGGTTTACACCAATTTCACGTTTGGGTGCTATTGCATTTTAATTACGCCAGACATACCTAATTTGGCAAACGTTTAACGAGTTTGGTCCCTATCATGGATGGGCGTTAACTTTGACTGTTAAGTCTTTAAATTGCGAGGGCATTTGCGTCTTTTCAGGTTCTTCTCTTACAATACTCAGCCTTATTTATTCAAACGCATCCCTAATTAAAGACCCTAATTAACACATCCACCCACCCACATAAAAAAACCCTAGAACACATGTTCATACCCAAATTAAAAACCCTAAATCACGAATAAACTCCTTTCCAATCATGGTTTATTGTAGGTGTGGTCGAGTATGCAAAATCAAAACTTCTTGGACAGATGGTCATCCAGGTCGTCGTTTTTACAGTTGCCCAATTGAGGTAAGTTATAAAAATCGAAGTAAGTGGTTTAATCAAAACCCAAAAAACTTATTCATCTTATTTTATTTCTACAGGGATCACGATGTGGTTGGATTGATTGGTTTGATCCTCCAATGTGTGAGCGTGCTGTTCAAATTATCCCTGGATTGTTAAGGGCTAGGAACAGGCATGAAAATGCCATTGAAGAATTGAAAAGTCAAGTTAGAAAGATGAAGATGTATTTGTTGTTTAGTTGGTTAGGTTTTGTTGTGGTAATGTACATCTTGGCCTAAATTGGTATGTAAAGGTCAAGTAATGTAGTATGTAAGATGTCTTTTGGGTTAATGAATGAAGAAGATTAGATTTGGGTAATTTTGTGAGTTTCTGATGATTTGGTTGTTTGACTACTAAAAAGTCTACTGTATTGATGAGACAAAAAAGTAGTTTGACTACTAATAGTCAAACTTAACAATTACTAAACATATGCATGTGATTTGTTAGTGAATACATAAAGTGAATGGAATATAGAAAACTAGGTTTGACTAGTAAAAGTCAACCTTAAGTTTTAATAATACTGCATTACATAAAGTCAGTACATCACAAAGGTTTAACTAGTCAAATACATGAAACCAAAACATAGTGCATTACATATAAGCTAACCAAAACATACATCACAAACCAAAACATATCAGCTAACTAATACTGCATTACATATCAGCTTGCAACTTTCTTTTTCTTCTTTGATCTTGTACCATCAGCAACATTGTTATTTGAACTTGTACAAGCATCCATTGTAGATGAGGTCCTTTTTTTCTTCTTTGAACCTGTAGCAGCATCTTTTGTAGATGGAGTTGTACCAGCAGCCTGTGTAGTAGACCCCCTAGTTGATTCAACTGGTTCCTTCAATTTTTGACCTTTACAAGATCTGCTGTTGTGACCAAGGTTTCCACACTTGTTACATGTAACAGTTTTATATGCCCTGGACAGTTTACCATCTCTAATCATTGCCTTCTCTTCCTTTGTTTTTCTTCTGTTCTTTCTTGGCCTGCCCACTTGGGTATGATGTTTTGGTGGAATGAGCTTTGAAGGAATTTGCGATTTCTTCCACATTAGCTTTCCATTTATACAGCCAATCTTATGACTGTAAGCCTTCTTCCAAGTAGCTAACCAATAACACTTATGCACCCACTCTTCTGGTATACCCACATGAATCCCATTAAGTGACATATTGTAGTTGGTTGCCACAGCATGTACACAAGGGATGCCTGTTAATTCCCATCTCCTACAACTACAATCCCTATTTACCACATTCACAACACACTGATCACCATGTGGTCCTTTGACCTCATATTCTTCCCCCCCATTCCAAGCTACTGAGTAATTATTTGCTTGGTCCATGTTAGATTTCAATAGTCTAGTGGCAGTAGGGGTGAGTGGGCCATCAGTTTTGTCTATCACAGCTAGAACATTCACAATCCTTCTAGTCAAGTACTGTCTAATGTATTCTAAGGCACTGATTATAGGTGCATCCCTAGCATCCAATATCTTCCCATTGAAAACCTCACACAAATTGTTCAATAAGATATCAGATTTAGCTCTACCTGTTATCAGGATAATTAAGGTACTTAAGTAAACTGCAAAAACTAGTAAGACCCAATTATGAGCAACTTAAGTAAAATACAACAAGTATTACCTGAGAAATGGGATCTGGACCAAGAATGAGCAGGAATAGCTGATAACCAGTCAAATGCATCACTGTTATACTTTTTCAACTCCTCCATTGCAAGATCAAAATGAAAAACTGTTGTTGCAGTGGCACATCTCCAAAGGTGATCTTTATATGCCTGTCCACTGAACTTTTGCTTCATATTTTCATGTATGTGCCTAAGGCAAAACCTGTGCTCAGCACAAGGAAATACCTTAGCCAATGCAGGTATGATGCCCTGTATCAAATAAACAAATGTTAGAATATTAAATTAGCATTGGATTCCTTCTGTCTATAGGGACCATAGTTGATATAAAAAAGTCAAATGTGTACCTTCTGTCTATCACTTATAAAAGTGTAGTTAGATTCCCTATGCAGATCTAGATCTTCACCAAGACACTCCAAAAACCAAGTCCAAGAATTGGTTGTTTCTTTCTCCACAATTGCATATGCAACTGGATATATGCCATTGTTGCCATCCAATCCAACAGCAGTCAAAAGCTGCCCAGGGTATGGACCCTTCATAAATGCACCATCAAGTCCTAACAAATCCCTTCCACATTCTTTGAAACCTTTCTTCAGTGGACCTAAACATATGTAGATCCTTTTAAAAACTCTTGTATCAGGAGCTAGTTCAGGATCTGTGTGTCTTTCAACTTCAATCCTTATGGTTGTATCAGGATTTGCCCTTCTCACCTCCAAACAGTAGTCTCTCAACATTGAATATTGTTGTTTGTAATCTCCCTTTACTTGATGTTGTGCAGTTGATTTTGCCCTAAAAGCTTTCATCAGAGAAACTCCAACCTCATATTGCTTTTGCAGCTGGTCTTGAAGTGCCCTAATGGGAACATCAGGGTTTTTCTCTATTTGGCTAATGATACTTTTGGACAAGAATTTTGAAGTACAAGCCTTTATCTCTCTGGATTGCAGGCACTTGTGATTGGGTTCATATGTTCTAACCTCCCATGTCTCACAATTCTTTATCTTTGAGACTAGTAAGACCCATGGGCATTCATCTTCTGCTAATGGTTTGGGCCTCCCTCTACCTCCTAAACTAATACCTTTCTTATTGGGCTTACTAGGCCCAACTCCTTTTTTACCTTTTCCCTTTGCTGGTTTCTTTGTTACAGGCTGACTAGGCCCATCACCTTGTGTTGTAAACACTGGGATTCTTCCCATACACTTTGCCCTCACCCTCTCCTTATCATTCCTTATCATCTTCAACTCTCTCCTAGTTTCAATTGAGTGCAGCCTTAGTCTCTCTTTCACTTCAGCACCACTACCAAATTTTTGACCTAAATAAAAGAAATGTTTATGTACAATGTTCTCTGCAGTCTTGTTTGCCTTTTCTATTTCTTTAAGCTTCTTCCTCCTAATCTTTTCAAGATCATCTGCTTCCTCATCTGAACCACTTTCAAAGTCTTCATGATCTAACTCCTCAACTGCTTCTGCTATTGGTGCATCCTCCTTTTCTTCTACTGGCCCTCTGTGTCTCACCCACTCAACATCTTCATCTATATTAAAATGATAATCATGCATATCAACATTAATTTCCTCTACATGGTTCTCTTCATCAACAAAATAGTCACTATCATCCTCATCTGAATTACTGTCATCCTCATCTGAACTACTCTCACCCTCATCTGAGTCAGTATCTTCATGCTCAACCAATTTTTCCACAGTCTCAGGCACATCCAAAGGTTCATTCTCCCTTTCAGTCACAGGCACACTAGGCCCTTCATTATCCCTATCATTCACAGTAAAACTTGCCCCATCAAAGGGATCAAATTCATAATAATTGTTCAACAATTCTTGAACAATATCTTCCACAGTCTCAGGCACATTCAAAGGTTCAGTAACATTGGGAATGTTGGGAGTGGGAGCATTATCTTCTTCTACATTGGGAATGTTGGGAATGGGAATGTTGGGAGTGGGAGTATGAGTGTCAGAGGTAGAGGGTTTATGGTATTCTAACAACAACATTTTTTGGGATGGGGGCCTTTTCTTCTTGGATGGGGTGGGAGTGGGAATGGGATTGTCAGAGGGTAACTCTTCTATCACAACATTGCTTATAACTGGGGGGATCAAATAAAGTAGCAGTTTTGATGTCTCATGTTCACAATAAACACTGATCATCTTATCATCCTTGATATACTTAGCCATACCAATAACATCAATGTCATTTCCTAAAGGTCTTAGTCCAATTTCTAAGTCAGTCCCAGGTATCAAATAATGATAGAAAATAGGTTCTTCATCATTAATGTAACCTAGTTCTTCCATTACATCATTCAACTCATGTACTGAAAACTTATCCATATCAAACCCATCCACATACGCTACTAACCCATTAACATACCTCCTTTCATCATAGTCTTTAAACTTTCCAGCATGATATATTTTCATAGAAAACATGGTAGGGTGTCCATCTGAAAAATGCAATAAGAAAAACACAATTAAAACACCATTAATTAACACAGTAATTTTCAAAAAAATCAAAATAGGTAACTGAAGTCGTTTCTTTTTACCGTATGCTTTCAGAGGTGCTTGGCCCTCATGCTTCTCTCGTATTCTCCAACTTTTAGAAACCATTGATTTGAAAGAGATGATCAATTTCTTGAATTAGATTTTAGGGTTCAGTGATTTAATAGATTTGGGTTGAGTGTTTTTTTTTTGGAATTAGATTTTTTGGGGTGAGTGGTGATGAGAATGGGAGGGAAATAGAGGTCAACGGGGTTGGGTAGGCATTAAATATTGAATATAACCTGAAAAGACGCAAATGCCCTCGCAATTTAAAGACTTAACAGTCAAAGTTAACGCCCATCCATGATAGGGACCAAACTCGTTAAACGTTTGCCAAATTAGGTATGTCTGGCGTAATTAAAATGCAATAGCACCCAAACGTGAAATTGGTGTAAACCACAGGGACCATCCGTGTAATTTTTTCTAATTATTGGGTTTAGGGTATTAGATTGATCCGGGTTTTTATAGTTTTGGACAAAATGGGATTAAGTTTATGATAGATTTGGATTTTAGGTAAACCTTGGGGACCAATTGTGTAAATACTGAAAATTCAGGGACCATTCATGCCAAAATCCAAAACTATTTCCAAGGGTACAATTTGTCATTCTTTGATTCCTGGGGACTGCTGTTGACTTTACTTCAAAATAATTTATCCAGGGACCATTTCTGACAATCTTTGAAAGTTCAGGGACTAGACTTGCCATTTATGCAAACTTTGCTCATTTTCACTTGATTTTAATCTTTTTGCATCTGAATCACATAAAAACACATTTTAATGATATTTTCTGTATTATTTGACTTTTCAAAGTGTTTTTGGCTGTTTATGTGGGTTTAAACAAGGTAAATATATGTGTATTTAGACACATATCAAATCCCCCATACTAAACTATTGCTAGTCCCTAGCAATCTTTTATGAAAATTTAATGGATTTTATCTCTTTACCAAAAGCCATTACTTCTGGAGTAGCCAATGTTTTAGTATGTGATACTTTGGTACAATGATAACCAAATGATTTTGAGCAAACCATCAGCTGTCAACGGTTTTGATTTGTCTTTACCAAAAGCCGTTTGCTTCTGGACTAGCCAACTCTTAGATAAATTATCAATATTATCTTTGGTGAGCTGATTACCAATCATGGCTTTCCACTGCCTTTACCACAAGCCATAACCTTGCGGGCTAGCCAACTCTTCACTTATAAGGATATGGTGAGTCGAACACCATACAATTTTGGGCAAATTGTAAGCCATAAACGGATTTGATTTATCTTTACCAAGAGCCGTTTGCTCTCGGATTAGCCAATCCTTATGTGGGTTAGACATGGCGGACTGATAACCATTTATTGCGTTCTAAGTGAGAAAAAAAAATTTAAAATTTTGGCCAAAAATGGGGGTACTAGATGGTACATTTGATCAAATTCGCTAGAATCCCCCCCACACTTAGAACTGAATATTGCCCTCAATATTCAAAGTACCGGTTGTTAAACCAACACTTAGAACGTGAAAGGGAAATACTAATAGCCATTATTTTATATACATACACACTTTTTTTTTTTTTTTTTTTTTTTTTTTTTTTTTTTTTTTTTTTTGAATTTACATATATACAACATGTGGGGCATCTCCCCCACACTAGGGTGAAACATGGGTGAAAACCCATATTTTGCTACTGTTTTTATTAACCGAGTCGCTAGCTTGACTCGACCCCGAATTCATTGGTTCATGGGGAAGTAAGTGGAAGAAACCATCTCCATCGGACTTTCATTCAATATGTTTAGATAAACACTGAAGTATTTGAAAGTTCCACTCCGATGAGATATACACAGAGATCCGGCTCATAAATGATAAATGAAAATGCCGGGATCAAAAATAGTGTCTTCATTCCCTAAGGAGTGAAGAACAGGAGAGGTCACCGTGTAGGTGAAGAAAAGAAAGAAAGTCATGATAAAAATCATGACTAACTCATCATCAGTAGAAGGAGAATTCATGATTTCCACATCATGAATCTCATCATTTAAGCTCGGCTGATCAAGACATATTCTGGGCGGGAGGGATGGGATTTTGATAACAATCAAATTCTCAGTGTTGAGAATATTTCCCTCCGGGACATAAAGATAATCTTTGTCAAGATCAAAGTAAAAGTTATCATACTCCGGCGGAGATATGATATGAGTGAGTTCTTCAGAGAACTCCTCGAAGGCAAATGATTCATATTCGGGGAGAGAAATATGAGAATGAGAAGTGGTATTGCCACTAATTTTCTCTCCCATCTGATCAAAACAGCAGGCTCCCATTTCCGGAATAGAATCATCGGAAAAAATTGTCACTATCCTTTATGGGGATAGGAGATGAAATGGGTTTTTCTTTGAAAGCCTCGATTTTAGAAATGAGAAGACTGACATTCAATAATGTTGCTCGAAGAGCTTCATCTTTGATTTTAGTGTCAATTTCTTCATCATTCTCTTCTTCTAAGCTGACTGGCTCAGAAGGAAATTCTTCAATATAATCGATGTCCTCACAAAATAAAGAATCATCATTACTTGAAGTATAATCATCGTCAGAATTGGAAAACATCTTAACACGATCATGTGAAATGTCAAGAAGAGGCAAATCACACATATCATCAGAAATACCCTCGGACTTACTTGGGATTGGGACAAGGTTTTCAGCACTAGACTTTATGAATTCGTCCGATTCCTTTTCAGGAATAGTGCTAATATGCTCATCCCCCATAATAAGAGAGTCCTTGGGTTCCAAAGCTGGAAAGAACGATGGGATTGTAATAGACTGAGGGAGTTGAGAAATGATGCCACCCAAAGGAACAACACTCTCCTCGTCTTCCTCCTCATCAATATTGCTAGCATAAATGGCTTTCATTTGCTCGTCGGCTAGCAATTCTGCAATAGTCTTGTCTTCCTGCCTTTTCTGGACAGGTGTAATTGCAGCTGATGAATTTTCGCAACCTTCGCACATAGAATCATCATCATCGTCATCGTAAATGAAAGTTCGACGATAATTGGAACTCATTCTAGCTGTTTGTTCTTCTTCAGCTAGAAGCTCTCCAATGGTTTTCTGATGATGATCTTCTTGGGTATTTTTAACAGCCAAATCATTAAGTGTATCCATCATATTTTGGAGTTTTTGAGATACACTTTCAAAATATTTTTCAAAAGGAGATGGCTGAGGTTGAATCATTTGATACTGTGGAGGCTGGTCATGACAAGAATAGTCGTAATTGTTACAAGGGACCTGCTCATAGACAAGCGGGGACCTTGTTTGACAATCGGATTCATAATGTGGACCACCACAGTACTCACAACAATACATTTGTTGTAACTGATTTGATGAATCATATGGATATTGGTCATACCCGAAGTTTTGATTACATGGATCTTGTTCATAGACAGATGTATTTCCTGCTTGACAATCAAAACTTGGGTGAGGACCTCCACAATATTCACAAGGATCATTTGGCATATTTTGAAATGATATATCATTGAAGTTTTGATTAGACGGCTCTTGCCAAAATGAATCCTGAGAAGGGGTACTGAAATCGTTGTGAAAATCTAGATAATCAAGTGTGGCTGGCTGATAAGTGCAAAAACATTGCTTACACTGTGAATCATCCCCCAACGGATTTTCACACATACAACAATTAAGCTGAGTGAGTGAAGATGGCTGGGGTTGTGGAGAGTGTTTGGAAAAAGAATCCAGAGGTGGGACAAGTAGTGTGCTCTGAGAGCTAGGAATTTCCACCACTTCCGTTATGGTCTCTGGTTCTTGTTCTTGATAAACGTGAAGAGTAGGCAAGTCGTTCTTTTTAGTCACCGTTCTAAGCTCTGCACGTTCTCTTGACAAACTTTTAACCGTAAATTGTGACAGGTCTGGATTAATTCTTGACTGTTTGCCATTAATAGCATGTATCTTGGGCTGTGAAGGGCAGTCGGAAGAACTTTGAGAATCATTGATGGAATTAAGCACTCTTTTGAGGGCTTCTTTACACCAATAACAAGATCCACAATCCTTTGGTATGTGCTCTCCACACAGCTCACACGCACACTTTGAACAACGAAGGCTGTCAATCAACGGGCTTTCACAATTTAAACATTTGTACCCGAGAGACGCCATAGAAGAGAGGGTATACGAAGTTTAGAATCAAATGGATAGAGGGTAAAGGGATAAAGAATCAAAAAGGGTGAGAGGGAAAAGATGAATATTTTTGGGTTTTTTTTTTTTTTTTTTTTTTTTTTTTTTTTTTTTTTTTTTTTTTTTTTTTGGTTTTTCCAATCAAAACAAGATCAAAGCACAACACAAGGAACTTAAACCTTAAATCAACCAGCGTACGGTAGCTCTCTGACTGAAAAACGCACAGAGTGGCGGAGAAGCAAAGGTGGGCAATTAATGCTCCTTAAAAACCCGCTTCTTTCAGTTCGACAATTTAATGTCAAACTATCGTTAAACCTCCGTTATAGTTTGTTTATCAATCAAAGGTGAGCCGAATTCGCAAGCGACACAAAGGCAAGTTTTAATCTTAGGTTTGGAAACTTATTATGGTCGTACCCCCAGTTAGGTAGTACTCTGTCTTGGTTTTCGATGGTAAATTTTATTTGTATTTATTAAAGAAAACGGAAAATGTTTTTAGGTTTTTAATTTTTTATATGATAATAATAATAATAATAATATATAGAAAAGAAAAGAAAAATATTTTTGTATTTTATATGGTTTATGGGAAATAGGAACTTCTGGAAGAAGGATATCGAATCACTAATCGCTAAAACTTACACAACTGTCGCAGCACACCTCCCCGGCAGCGGCGCCAAAATTTGATCCGTGCTGAATACACCTATAAATAAATGCAGACAGCGGATACGCGTGAATAATTACAAATTACCCCTTTGTGAAAAAGGATACTTGCAAAAACTCACGTTCGTGTGTAGTGTGAAGACACGTAAGTAATTACCCGAATCGTTTCCCAACGAGGTGTGAATGGGCAAACTGTGAAAAGCTAGGATTAGAGTGATTGATGATTAGATATTTGGATTTTGCTTTTTAACAATTCTAAATAACAAATGAAAAACATATATGCACAAGAAAATAAAACGCGAATAAAAATAAACTAAAACGCGTAACAGGAAAGCTAAAATGGGATTAAAAATGAAATTTATGAAATTTAAAACCTAAAAATGTAAAATTACTTAAAACTTAATTAAAAACTTAAATTATATATATATATTTTTTACTTTTTATTTAATTATTTTTAATTATTTATTATTTAATTACTTATTAAACTATTTAAATTTATAAAAAATACTAAATGGACAAATAAAAATCTAAAACTTTTTCTAAAAATATTATTAAGTAAATAGAAGCTAAGAAAATTATAAAAATGGAAATTACTTATTTAAAATTTAAAAAGATAAATTCTATTAAATAGAAGCTATCACTATTTTTCTATTTTTGATTTTCTTAAAGTATAATAATATAATTATATTTTTCCTAGATTAAAAATGACAAAAGAAAATTATGAAAATTAAAATTATATTTTTCTGATTATTTTTCTATTTATTATGATTTAATTACTATTAGAAACTGATTAAAAATATTAAAAATAGTAAATGACTTAGGAAAATTATGAAAAATTCTGAGTAAATCTAAAATATTATTAGAAAGCTAGGAAAAATAAAAGTGGAAATTGTCTAAGCTTGAAAAGCATATTTGGGCTAATAAGCAGTTTGCTAATAAGCCCAAATTAAGCTAATAAGCACAAAAATTACCCAAATGCATAGGACAAGCTTAATATACTTATTAAAGCACAAAATAACTTAATATGACCAGATAAGCACTAAGGATCAGCAGATAAGCACATGTACAGTAGTGGAATTTAAAACAGAAAGAGCAGGAAAATAGCAAACTTGCAGACCTAAATTAAGCAGTCTAATAAGCTGAGAAGCAAAATATTATGGGGGAAAAATCTAGCCTATATTACTGGCTATCTTAAAAACTAAAAAGCCCTATGACTACAACCCCAATTGAAGTCCAATTTGAGCCAAGATCAGCAGCCAAGAACACTCAGTATTCACTGAGTGCAGATGTGCAGATGTGTGTGCAGAAGAGTGCACAGACCAAGGGACCAAATGGGATTTTGAGAATACACTATAATGACCTAAAGGAGCACAGAAATGCCAAAGAAAAGTTCCAAATAAGCTTGAAGCTTCTAATGGCTTAATTGGTTGACTTATTGACTGAAAATCCCACAGGATGCTCAAAACTAATATGTCTAACTATGAGGCTGATCAGATCTTGAATTTAGCTTATAAGGACTGCTAAAAGCTGGAACAAAGATTAGCTTATGGTCAATCTACAGTAAACATGGGTTTTACCTATGTGACTGCCTAAACCAAACACCCCTTCTAGGGACTGTTTTGGATTTCAAACTAGCCTAACCTAATTTATCTTATAATTTCTGATTATCACTGAGTAGTTGACTTATTTTGACTATATTAAGCTACTTTTAAAACATAAATAAGCAGTGGGTTAAGCTATACTACTTATGGCTACTTTTGGCTATTTTTGGTCTTTTTTATGAGTTTTGAAGTAAAATAAAGAAAATGCTATTAAACTACTGATACAACAGAAGAAATGAACTTAACAACTAATGATAAGTAATAAGTAACAATAAAAAGCTACTAATAAGCTATACTACAGTAAAATAGAAACTTAAGCAAAAACTTAGAAAAGCTTACAACTGAATGGTTAAGAAATAGGATAGAGCTAGATCAGAACTGAGCTTGGCTTGTCACTTACCAAGTTTAGACCCCATTCCAGCTAATTACCTCAGCTTAACTCCTCCCAATTGCTTATTTGCTGAAAATGTTGACTTTGGTTGACTTTCTTGATTTTCTTGGAACAGAACATATAGAACTAAAATAAGCTCACAAAAAGCTATATTAAGCTTAAATGAGTTTATATAAACAGATAATAAACTTCTTAATTGATACTCAACTTGATTCGAATTACACAGGTTACTTGAAAACTTTGAAATTGCATTACTTTGAAAATTATTACAATACAGAGATAATTAAGAACAAACAACTTGAAACAAACTTGAAATTGATAATAAAAACCTTAATTGAACTGAAATAACATTAGCTAATTTTCTACACTACTTTTGGTCCTAATCTACTGACATCTTGTTCTCTGTGGCTTCTCTTCCTTTTATAGCACTCTCAGAAGACTCTCTGATGAATTCCGAGCTAATCCCACCATTCAATTAGTTGTAATTCAATCTTGGTCGTTGAAGTCAATTTTGGCGGGAAATGGTGCAAGTGTGTTTTTAACTTCTACTGAGCACGTGGAAGGGTAAACTTGTGGAGGGCTCTCATTGGAGGAGGGGGAAGGTGATGGGATAAAGATTGATGGTGGTATTGCAGGGAAATATTGTGGGTTGAGGGGTGGTATTGGCGGCAAGTTGGGGAAGGAGACGGGTCAAACATAAGTTTGACCCTGATATTTAGTTAGGGTGAGTGGGCCGGGTTGGGTAGTTAATGGGATTGGGCTTTGGGTTTAATATTGGATGGGTTGGGTAGTGGATAGGAGCTGGGTTTAGTTTTTATAATTATTGGGTTTAGGGTATTAGATTGATCCGGGTTTTTATAGTTTTGGACAAAATGGGATTAAGTTTAGGATAGATTTGGATTTTAGGTAAACCTTGGGGACCAATTGTGTAAATACTGAAAATTCAGGGACCATTCATGCCAAAATCCAAAACTATTTCCAAGGGTACAATTTGTCATTCTTTGATTCCTAGGGACTGCTGTTGACTTTACTTCAAAATAATTTATCCAGGGACCATTTCTGACAATCTTTGAAAGTTTAGGGACTAGACTTGCCATTTATGCAAACTTTGCTCATTTTCACTTGATTTTAATCTTTTTGTATCTGAATCACATAAAAACACATTTTAATGATATTTTCTGTATTATTTGACTTTTCAAGGTGTTTTTGGCTGTTTATGTGGGTTTAAACAAGGTAAACATATGTGTATTTAGACACATATCACTCATACAAGTCCAAGTCCAAGCCCAACTAGAAATTTATCCAACCCATTTTATACAATATATATATATCTACATAATATATATAACAGGATGCGTATGACGTCATCAAATGCATGATTGATGAATAAGCGTTGGATTGATGAGTAATCATGCTCTTATTCCACCTAAGCATGCCATGTCAGCAATGTTTGACCAAATTAATTCGGATGTTGACCTTTAATTACGAAATTTTAAAAAATGACACTAGAGGATTCGAACTTGGGTGAATTTAAGGTGTTGGTAACATCAACAAAGTTGATTACCACTAGACCAACACATTTTTTTGATTATATCTTGCAAGCCCAAATCTATAAACCTTAGCAACCAAATAATTATATGAGATAAGTAAGGAGAATCCCTAAAACTTAGCAAACCCTAAAAACATATACGTAAAAAAAAAAAAAAAAAAAAAAAAAAAAAAAAAAAAAAAAAAAAAAAAACTGCCCCTTCATTCATAATATACTTTCTCTCAAAAACATTAATATCTTTTTTTCTTTTTCCTCACAATCTCTTCTAATGTTATTTTTGTGTTTTCTTCATCACAGGTTTGCAAAACAACCTACTAAATCATTCACAAAAGCCTAAATGGTGTGCTAGATCATTCACAAAAAACACAGATAAAAAGGCGATCCAAAAACAAAGCTACTAAACCGGTATGTTTTTCTTTTTAATTTTTATTGTTTAAAACACGATTTTTGTTTTTCTCTTATTTGATTTTCCAGGGCTATGAAGAAATCATCCATCATGATTATTTTGTGAAGGTATTTAAATCATTTAACTACTCATTGTTCTTGGGTACCCCTCTTCTTATTTGGATTATTGTTATATATTTGTTTCATTAGTACTGCTGGCTCAAGAAAGTTAATACTGTTAGCTTTATCGGATATATTGTTAGTACTGCCAGCTTTGTGATCTCGGACAAAGTGCATATTTGGATGTAATGGAGTATGTTTTTCTTTTTAATTTTTATAATCATTTAAAACACGATTTATGTTTTTTCTCTTAATAACAGTTCAAAAAAAAATTGTCACCCTATACCTGTATTTGAGGTTGTGCACGGTGAATCAGGTTGTGTAGGTTGACATTGAAAAGGAAAATGAGTTGCTTATAGGAAGGCCAACTGATCGCAAATCTTTATTGTTATATACAGGTATGAGATCCAAGTTATAGCTGTCGAAATCGTTCATAAAGATGAATATATCCGTCCAGCAGTCATTCGCGATCACATAAAACCTATCCATAAACACTCCAATGTTACATTCCGCCCACGGGTCATTGGTATGTGATGAAAGCCTTTTCATAAATATACATTCATTAGTTCGCTTTCTAAAGACATTGTTTTTATAATAATTGACGTGTTGGTTGTGTTTATCTGTTAGCATTGGCGGCAAGAACTCCGAATGTGGTTTCTGCTACTAACGCCGCTGCCCGAACAACTGCTTATGAACAGCCGCAAAGTATTCCAGGTTTTCCTACTAACTGTACCAGATTACTTTGTTTTAGCGCAGGAAATAGGTTTGATTATGAAATTGGTAGATATTAAACAGAGATCATATTTGTTTTATCGATTCATGGTTTTAATGGTTTTACATTATTCATTTGTTGTTTTTCATGTTTTGTGCAGCAGCGTCAAAAGTACTGCTATGATACTGAACAGCAAGAAATATATGGACACAGATTATTTTGGATTATGGGTTAAAATGGGTAAGTTTGTTAAGGATAAGGTAAATAATCAATTACTTGCTACAGATAGTTTGTTAAACCAAACACTAGGTAATTGCTGATCATCTAACTTATTTCAAAAATGGTTGTTAGTATAACCGTGGTTGACGCGTCCATTGACCTTGCTAAGAAGAAGCTATTTCCAGCACTTTTGTGTACTCTTTTTTTTTTTTTTTTTTTTTTTTTTTTTTTTTTTTTTTTTTTTTTTTTTATTTTTTGCAGCATTTCACTATTTTTGAATATGGTAGATGATCCAAACACTCCTTATTGTTGCAGTAACCTAATCCAATTGTTCGACATGAGTAGCAGACATAAAGCATTTGCTTCCGCAAGCTGTCGAATGCAAGAGGAGAAAACTATTACAACTTCTAGGTATGTAAGAACAAATTATGTCTGTCAATATGTATTATTTTATGGTTGTTTTTTCCTGTAATGTATCGAATAACAGGTATAAAGCGTTGCATAAGAGGGGTAAGAAAATTATTTATATGATGCATACGACTTACGACTAAAAAATCATACTAAGCAAAATTCAACAAATAAATTGTAAATCATTAATGGTCATTATAAACTATCAATTGGATCAGTTATGACTTTTAGTAGAACATGGCTGAATGCTCTTACTTGCAAACGCTACCAATACTTGAACTTGAACCAAAATGAGCTTAACATGAAAGCAAACAACCCATTTTACTTGAACTTGATGGAGTAACTACGTGAGAAAACCGTAGCTCTAGATAAAACAGTGATTATATTGTTGCAAAGATAAAATTCAATGGATTATTTCTGTTGTTATTGTTTTAGATACTCTTTTTGGTTGACTCAACATAGTTTTAAAACGTCGCCGCACAAATAGCTGATCACTGTGCAGCAGAAAGTTGAATATAATGATTGTGCATCAGCAACAGCAGTTTAAAAGAGGCTAAATAGGCTTTTCCAAATGCCCCGTGTATAAGTCCCTGAGTTTAAAATTACCTCATACTAACATTTATTGAATTATTTATAAATGGACATTTGTTAATTTAATATGGTGTTTGGTTTTGTGTTTTTAGGTATCTCCAACTTCGGCCATTATTGAAGGTCCAAACTTTCTTTGTGAAGGTCTTTTTGCGACTGAATGCAGGCGAGAGTTTACAGGCAGAGAAACAGACGATTGGTAAGAAATACAATGAGGTTTTCTGATAAACTGTAAACCAAAAGTTTTGCATTCATAGCGAATGTGTTGGCATAATATATTTATTTACCAATATTTCTTGAGTTATCTTATTAAGCGCAGTGGTAGGGTACGGTTCGTGGGTAGTACAGGAAAGATGCAGCAACAGAGGTTACACATGTGGGTGGGACAAACCTTTTCTCAATTGTAACCTCTCCTTCTGAAGACTGAGCAACTCAAAAAAGCCTTTGCAGGTAATTTATTACAATATGTGAATTTGATAATTTTTTTAGATCATAACATATCATATCATATCATATCGATATTTGTTGTTGTTTGTATCTGGCCTAGAAATATATGTCTCTCATTACACATGGTTCTTTAATATTATATTGACCTTTGATCTATCTGTTCGTGTATAATAATATCGTACATAACTATATATAGGTAAACAATTTTGTCAAAGATTGTTGCTTACATTGGATCATGTTTGATCACATTAAAATTAAATAATTTAAGGAAGAAACCATCTTTGGTTGATAATTTTTGTTCGACTATATGGCTTTAATGTCAATGCTTTATCTTATGATTATGTCAATGCTCATGGCTTATAGTGATAAAAAAGAAGTTAAAGAATTCTCTTTATATTTGCTATTTTATATATATCAGACAACCTATGGTCGTGACAAGAAAACGTAAATGAGTCGCTTTCAGTAACATATTATAAATCACTTTTTTTTTTTTTTTTTTTTTTTTTAATAATTAGTTCATTTATATAAGAACTTAAGCATTAAGATATGGTTAAAAAGTCTATTAAACTTTGACCGTAGAATAAAAGGACAAATATTCGTGAGATGCGTAAAATGGATTTAAAAAAAAAGTTACAGGAAAATTCCTAAAATAGTCTATTAATCACTTTTCTTATGCAGCGCAGCACAATGAAAATAGTGTGGATCATTTTATGTTTACATATATACTGTATTACAGTACGTGTTCCAAGAATGCCACTGAAAAAATTTTATTTCACTTAATTTTCAAGCTAGATACGTTAGAATCATGAATCTTGGTTACACATATGCAAATGAATGAGCTATTCTAATTGATAATGTGTAGGTTGGGGAACAAATGAGGTATTGAACATTCAGATTCTGGCTCATAGAGATGGAGCTCAGCGCAAAAAAATTCAAGAAACATATTCTCAAACATATGGTGAAGATCTCCTTAAAGATCTTGACTCTGAACTTGCAAGCGATTTTCAGGTTACTTTTTATCTACAAAGTCTTCTGACAAAAAAAAAAAAAAAAAAAAAAAAAAAAAAAAAAATCCCATATGATGGTTCTCTCGCTGTTAATCAATTTTATATGGTTGATTGAACCTTAAAGAAAATTTTGTGGGTTTATGTTTAATTGTTTGGTTGCTGAAATTTGCGCACAATTAATCGCATGTAAATTAAGGATAGCAGACGAGCTAAGCATAAATATGGGCCACGTTTTCTTGAAGGATTGAATTAACAATGAAAATTGTCTAGTAAATCAAGTATAAATTTTCACAGTTTATTGAGCTCATAAGCATTTTAAAAATGTTCTATGCAGGCCTTATTCCGGATTTCAAATCACCCCATTTGAAACAAGCCATCTCCACTGTTCTATCAGAATCAGAAGGCTCTTGCATCAGCAACCAGCGGTGCCAAAGTCGAGAAACTGCCATAAGGTAGAAATTGAGGAAACATGTATGTCAGAAAGCCAATTTCACATGGTGAACCATCAAAATATAAAGGCGCATCTGCTTAAAAGTTGATTGTTGTTCATGTGCAGGTAAGATCACAAGAACGGAGGCCGCACCATAAAAGTTGAGATCCATGATTTAATGGTCACTATCTGTTATTGCTTTATATCCTCATATGGGGAATATGTCATAAGAATTAGTCTATTTACTACTTTACACTTGAAATGTTTAAATGATTTTTTTTCACAAACCAACATTGTAAAACTATATTTCTATCTCTTGGTAATTAACCTGGTAACTAATCTTGAGATTATCTTATGATCAGGTATCATCCTCTTCACTTGAAGTAAGCGTTGTCCCATACCACAACGCCACCATGGCAGATGTATATAACAATCACCTCCACCACCAAAACCAGTCATTAACAAAGATTCACCCAACGCCATTAATTGGCTAAGATTGCGAAGCCAGGGTTTTAAGATACAAAGACAAAAGGAAGAACAGTAAGTTTATGAAAACAGTTTGATACGCTACAAGGAAGGCTTATGCAGAGACAAGACCAAAAATTAAAGGAAGATTTGCTAAGCGAACAACAGGTGAGTCCTTAGTCTCACAACATTCTTCATGTAGTGTCGTTCCAACTTACTGATTATGTTTTTCTATATGCTTTTGATGTGTTTAATGACGTGAGGTATAATAAAAAGTATCATGAATGCTCCAGAAGGCATCAGTTGTAGCCGCCTTAAAAAAAAAAAAAAGAAATAAATATTAAAAGGAAGGAACCATATGATTGCGATGTTCAACATAGGCATAAAACGGACAATGGGTTTAGAGAAACCATGGACAGAAAGAAGATGGTAAATGATTCAGATGATGAATATCACCACAGTAAGAGGAAAAGGGTGCACTAGAATAACAAACTGGTTTGCTTTCATGGTAAATATGTATTTCAAGCTTCACAAATCCACCTGATATACTTCCTTTGCAACTTGCGAGTGGCTTTTTATGTTTGTATTAACCTGATTTTGGTAAGTAGTTGTGGTCTATAATATTATATATACAACTATATAGATAGTTAGTTGTGTCAGCCAATAAAACAATCTAGACAGGGGGCACATTTAGGTTGGTTGGCATCTGATTTTTAATTTTGTTTTGCTTTCTGATACATATCTTATGGTTGGTCAGCTGTCAAATATTAAAGTCGTCACTAGCTTTATTAACTTGAAGTCGATTGAAGGAACCATCTTCATGTTTTTACATATGAAGTTTGGCCGAGCAAATTACTCGGTTGATGATACTTACAGTTTCATCTGCTGCATCAGAGACATCATTAGGTTCTGAGACATCTGATTTTGATGACGATAAGTCGAAGTTCAAAAATACTAAAAAGGGTGGAGGTTTATCCACTCCTGCTGTTCGAAATCTTGCAAAACAGCATAATATTGATTTAGACGATGTCATTGGAACGGGTAAAGATGGAAGAATATTAAAGGAAGATGTTCTCAAGTATGCTATAGAAAAAGGAATTATTGAAGATAAACCTGCAATTTTTAATTCTTCAATTGAAATTGCTTAGATTTGTAGTTATGTACAATAACAGTGATATGCTTGATATATTCTTTAAATGGTCTACTCATCTTATGTGATTTTTATCACTATTGATCTGCCTGATGTCAAAGACGTGAAGCTTAAATTCGGGCGTGAGGGTAAGTTATCAAGTTAGGCGAATAGCTTATAGAAGTTCATAAACTCAACTTAATAACTTTATAATTTATAAAAAAATATGGCGTATATATTTATTTGGTATGAAACAGGTGATTGGTTTTGTAACTTTGCGTACAAGGGTCAAGCATGTAGCAGAAAACAAATACTTATGCATTAAAATTTGATATAAAACATCGTCTACGTGGTTGATTCTTTGATGTGTTTTATGTGTTGTTTTAGGTGTCTTTGTTAAATGATGATGGGGATCCTATTAAAACCAAAAGGTGTGCATAGAAGAGTGCTTGACATGGTCCATAGTTTCTACAATGCGCATGGCAATGGAAAGACTTTGTTACGTTTTTTTCCCGGGATTATAACTTGGGTTCACTGTTTTGTTGGAAAATAAGTCATCAACCACATAGACAATGTTTATACCTTTTCTTTTTTTATTCAAAATAAGAAAACTCGAGACTACTTTATACCTTTTTCTTTTTATTGAATCATGTATTGGTGACCAGCCATGGGAGGAAAGGATAACAGGTTCTGAATGGTTCACGCAACATGTGAGTTATTTATTCTTTATAAATACTCTTGAATCCTCGCGCATCATGAATTGGATCTTCAATTGAGTGCTAAACAGAGCAATCAATAATAGAACTTTCATATATTTTTTCTTCTTCATGTTTTAATGATAGTGTGGGCTAATCATGGAGACAATATAAGCATCCAGTATCCAGGCACGCCGACTTTGAAAGTATACTTTTTCAGGTAAATTTACATGAGTTTGAAAGGAGATTAGTTATGAGGGGTATTATAAAGGCATCTTGCATGTATCCTCAATGAAACTTTGTTGATATCATATTTAGGAATGTGTAGCATTTTTTGTTTGATGTAATTCTTTTTCTGTGTTACTTTATAGTAAGAGGACACCTGAAGGGATTCTTAAAGATGGCTGGAATGCCTTAATGCGCTATTACTTGAACAACTTTGTCGATGGCACAAAGCAGGTCAGCAAGTTTATTTTTTAACCATAGCCACAAGAATGTTCATTTGACGTACCTATTACTTTTTTTTTTTGGTATATAGATATTAGTCCTTTGGTAGCCAAGTGTGATGATCTGAATGCCATGGAGGACAAAGATGTTGCTGAAGTTGTTAGACTTCTAGATCAGGCTTGTAGAGAAGCTGGATTATTTTACATGGTAATTGCTATTTGTGCTTCCATAAGCTCCTTCGTTATAGATTATATGTATTGTTACACCTTGCGATTTATTTTACCTATACTTGGTTTCCTTTTGTTGCTAATAGTTATTATTTGTACAGAAAGGTCACAGTATTCGTGAATCCTTTATTAAAGAGGTTAGAGATATGACACACGAGCTCTTCAATCTACCTTACGAAGAGAAACTCAAGTTAATATATATATATATATATATATATATATATATATATATATATATATATATATCTCTACATTATATATAACAGGAGGCGTTACACGTAGATAATGCCACATAAATGCCACCTCAATGCCACATAATCAATTTATATGCCACCTAATCACATTTTGTCCACCTAAGCAACTATTAATCCTATCAAAATTTCGGAATAAATCTTTAAAATTCGGATTAAAATTGTGTAAAAATGCAAGCTAATAGATTCGAACTTGGGTTAGTAAGATTGCCATACATCTTTACCACTGCACCAACACAATTTTTGTGATTTATCTTGCAGCATATTATTGATAAAGGTACCCTACTTGGATAAAATTTAGTCGGCTTATTAGGTTCTGTAAAACATATCTATTCCTTATTAAAAAAAACATACGCATATTTTTCCAAGAAAAATCCTAATCATCAAAACTCTGAACTCTCTCCAAGAAGAAAACTCTATTATGATTTTAGGGTTTTAAATTTGAAGATCCTTCTTTAAAGAGTCAACCCATGTGAGATCTTTTTCCTATCATATATGATTTTAGGGTTTTATTTATTATGTGATTTGTTCGTTTGAATCTTTCTTCGTGTAAGGATTTTTAACTGGATTGTTATATGCTGATGTTCAAGAAGCTATCCATGCCAATGTCACGAAACTTGATCATACATGGAACCGTGTAGGTAATGTATTCTATATATGGATTGCCAAAGCCCTTATTCTATTCACTTGCATATGTTTTTAGAATTCGTATATATTATTCTGTTACTTTTAATTTGTTATAATTTTTATTTAATTTTTCCTTTATTTTAACGGTGTATTTGGATGGTTGTTGCAGGTGATTTGAGAAATAGATATTGAAGATGATCGCTAATAATGATATCTGATGGTAATCATTCTATTGATATTTGAATAATCTCTAATGTTCTGTGTGTTTTCTTTTAAATACTTTTATCTATTGTAATTAGGTCTATTTAGTGTTCTATTTGTTTGTGTAATATGATTAAGAGTTACACCACAACTGGAGAATATAGATGGAACAACAAAACGTTAAAGAATAGTATTACAGCCAGCCAATTTTTCAAGTCAGTAATATTATCTCTGATTTTGGGGATTACAAATACATAGGAAGTGTTTTTGTGTTTTATTATTGGTTAATTGACGAGCAAATAAGTGTAAATTGAGTATCGAGTAGTTTAGTTTGAATATGTTAATTAGATTTACATTCAAATATTTGATTTGATTCGTATTGAAGATGATATATGGTGATTGTGTGGATTAAGTGATTATTCGTGATTGTTGTTATTGTTGGTATAACTGTAGTACCAGATGCAGGTTGTAGTAATTTACTTGGAAATACAAGCCTCGGACAGTCAGCTGTTTGAGGTTAGTTCACTATTAGTTTTTTCTTTATTGTAAATATTATGGTCCGTCTATATCTTTGAAATCCTATTTGGTTATTCTTTTCTTTTTAACCACGTTAAATTTTCCCTTTCTATTATTCTTACAGGTGAAGACGATAGCCGAAATAACTCACAATCTGTTCCGAGTAAGTCTCAGCTTCAAATGTTTTTGTCATATGCAGGCTGAAAGTGACATGTGCTGTTTGGACATGGTCTTTAGGTGAACGGGTTGTTTTTTGCTATTGGGCATGAGCTAGCGACTAAGTTTTTGGATAAGCAGTTACGGGTTGATCCGGACGGGTATGTTCTCACTAAACCAGGGAGTACGGTTATGGGTGTGAAGGGTGTGTTTTTGCTGTTGGTGATGTTCTAGATAATAAGTATAGGAAAGCTGTTACTGCTACGGGTTCTGGTATCAAAAAATTCTGATTACACAATTCTATTTTCGGGATAATGTCAAATGCTACATAATGTAATCTTATTTCAACAATTATTCAATGTTTCAAATAAAATGTTTTAGACCAATTTACCCCATTTCCTTCTAACAGCTATTTTTATTGCGTCCTTAGAAAATCAAGTGTAAACCTGATCGACCCAGTTATTAGTACATCTTCGATTCTTCAGGAGTCTAAACATAGACATAAGGAATCATTCATATTCGTGATATTTAACCTGGTTCTAACTACATGTTATCAAAAAAAAAAAATTGGTGGTAGATGTATCAAGGTCATTGGTGATTTGTTGCTGATTCCATATGTGCTATTCGGGACTAAAGAAATATTATTGGCAATTATTCCTTTGTTCAGGTATGCTTGAATGAATATTTGTTCAAAAATTGCTTATTGCACTTTTTTACAATGTCAGTCTATCAGATAAATCTGGAAATACTTCCACTGTGCGTTAACACTACCAATCATCCCCTTAATCTGATGCTATAACTGCAGATGAGCAAGTAAGCTGTAAACATTATTCTGTTTACGTGTGCAGAAGTATGAGTATCACGCACTACTGAAAATAAATTTAAATGGTGGAGTCATGGTTGTCATAAGGATTGGAATCAAAATGATCTTTTTTGGGCTGTTTATGTGTCGATTATCTGGGTTCAGTACATGGGGCCTACGGCATTGGTCAGAGGGCTACAGAATGCGGGATCTGGAGCCTTATGGCGAGGTTGGCCTTTTTCCGCTGTTCATAGGTGACGACACCCCTGCTTCTATTCATTTACTGATATCGCATTAGCTATTTAGTCAACTTTTTTTCCCTTATGATAATTTATGATTAGCATATTTTCATATCTATTTAGTTTACATTTCTTTCCTTTCTTAATACATTCAATAAATATGTTCATGTTGATTTTAACTAAAAAGGCCCAATGTATTGTGGATTTAGGGTTGAAAGGCAACAAGTGTTTCCTGTTGGTCAAGCTCAGATTAACGATATTGACCTGTCACGTTATGTGGGTCTCTAAAATCGATAAGCAAGCTGCAAAATTGAGATTTTTTGGGTCTTTGACAAGTATGTTTGAACATGGTCTCGATGTATTAGATAGTATGAACATCCGTACGCATTTCTTGATCCTATTCTGTTGCCATAAGCATTATGCATGTGGTGTTTGGAATTGCTTACTTATCTGCTTAGAAAATAAGCATATACCAACCAGCTTTTTTCAGTGCTAATTGTTTCTAAATAGGCAAATAATCAGTTTCAATCAAACATTCAGAACTCACCTTCAGTGAGCTTAAAAACGCGATGAGGAACTTCCGGCCACATAGTATACTTGGAGAAGGGGGTTTCGGTTCTGTGTTTAAGGGTTGGAGGGATGAGCATTCGCTTGCAGCTTCAAAGCCGGAAACCAAGCTACAGTTGCAAGTGTTATCAATGGCATTGGTGACGTGGTTCTGTGCTTATTGTTGGGCTATGGTATTGCTGGAGCAGCATGGGCTACAATGGTGTCACAGGTATGTTGTATGATATTATTTTCAAAGTTCATCCTTGAGCTGTCCTATCAGTTTGTATCACACTTTAAACACATATTGTAGGTGGTTGCAGGATTTATGATGATTGAAGCTCTGAAAGATAAAGTGTTTAATGGTTATGCCATTGTTGTTCCTACAGCTACTGAACTGCTATTCATATTCAAGCTTGTTGCTCCAGTGTTTATAATGATGATGTCAAAGGTTTATATGCTGCACTTACTTTTGCATTCGTTAGGCGCCCACTTCCCTTCCCTTAAAAATAATTGGTAATAAAGAATATTAACATTCAGAAAAGAAGACCCTCATCTTATGGTATCTGATGTTTTATGTGGCATTATATTTATACCCAATTCCAACCATATACACAATATTTCTTTGTAATTTAAAACTGGATTTTTTATTTTTATTTTGAAGTTAATGGGTCAAAAATTGTTGTTGTCATAGTGCCAAATATAAGCAGGCACTTTTGTTACAGTTTCCCAAACACCCCTTTAAGTGCTCAATGAACTTTCTATAGTGGCGCGTGTGTTTATTCCTGTTTGTGCATTCTTGTGCAGGCTTCCTTTTCCATTTAGAACATTAAAATTGTATGTTTCCTATTATAATGAAAACATGGTACTCTTAGTGCACTTGTATTAAGACTTTAATGGACAAAGCCTGATCTAAATATGTGAAATCTGGAATTCGCCAAAGTTAGATCGTTATACTCATAGAGAAATATAGAAACAAGTATTGACTACTTCACCTCATTTATCTAAGTATTTGGTTTGTCTCTCATCTCTGTTAATGGGTCAAAACTGGTTTAACGGGTCAAAACTGTTTTTTTTTTGTTCTTTTCTTTTCTTTCGAAGTTGACTGAAAAAAAGAGACCAACAAGCTTATTAGAATAGGATTTGTACTGATATAACTGATTATCGTTATGGTGAAGTTGTTTTTACGTGTAGAACATGGGTAAACACCTACTGAAACAATTTTATATATCTTGCTTTGTTGTTCATAAATAATATAAGTACTTTATCTTAATAGCTTCCTTTTACATTACTGTTGTTTATGATCAGTTTCGAAGCACTAGCAAAGGCATCGGAATAACTTCCATCGTGCTCAGCGCTCTCCAGGTTTAAACCACATTGACAACTCTTTTAATTCTCATATCAAAGACATTGAAGTTTAATTCCAGTATCAAAATTGTAATTTGTCAAGGCTCTTTTTCTGAGTTCAGTTTCAATAGGATGATTAGGAGGCGTTTTGTTGTGACCATATAGACTTTGGGTGTCTGCTAAACCATTTGGCCTATTCCATTTAGCTACGAGCATATCAAGATAAACCCATTTATAAGTAAATGGGTCACAACAAACCAATCTGTGTTGGTGTTTGGTATTGCTCATTTTGTTTGCTTATTAAAAAAAAAGCTCCGCTCATGCATGTCCGATGCTCTTAGTATTATCTCAAGGATAACCTATAGATACTGGAATTTAACATAATCAAAGTATTGTCCTTATGTAAGTAAGATTTAGAACTAACTATGAACCATATGTTTGAAAGTTTATGGATATTATAGAAACGTAATATAAAAGTGAAAAGGTAGATTGATCACGCAATGGTCAAAACACGTTCGGTGCGATTATTTATTTGTATTTTATGTACAAGTCAAAACGTGTTGGATGGAGGCGATTTCTGTAACACTATTGTTCTAAAAGATAAGATGAATACATTCCTTCGGTGAAGAAAATGTTATATTTTTTACGTCTCTTTATTGTTTTGAGTTTCTCACACATATGGTTTTTTAGATTATGCACCAGAGGAAGTTGTGGTGCAACGCAAGAGACGTTTTACTGTCACTTTGGCAGACCTTAGGGTACAAAATTACGTGCGTATCTTCGTTATGTGAAATGTGAGTCAACCCGTGTAATGGTCTCAAGCTTGAAGCAAGTATTAAATTTAACTATTTTTTAAGGACTACAGTAAAGATTATATGTTTTTTTTCCAGATTATGATATCATTATATATACACCTCGAACATGCTATTTTGGAGGTTACAAGTTATGCTTTAAAAATTTGGGCTAAGGTACTTATGCTGAGGTAAATAACAAGCAATATCTAATAAGCAGATTGGTAGGATTTGCTTATTTCAAAATATGCAATGGTTAGGATAAAATTTATGAGTTTTTAGGATTTATAAATGAGATTTGATTTGTACTGAAAGATGTTTTTTTAAGCATAAGAAGAAAGAAAAACACCATTTATAGGCTATGAACTGAAAGATGATTAATTTGAATGTTTTTTGTTTGGCATGAATTTTGATGGCGGGTTGATAAGCTGGAAAACAGGCTTGGACGAGAATTACTTGAAAGAGATAAGATAGTTGTAAAGATTTGTACTTGGGTTAAAATTAAGGATATTGAATTATGTGTAGTTGTTCTTAAAGAAGTCGTACATTTAGAGGAATAAATTGTTCGTGTATTAGAAACTTGTGGTAATATATGGAATTAGGCACTGAGATTTGTTTAAGAACAACAAACAATGCATGAAGACCTTTTTTCCAAGTTGGAAAAAGATGGCCACAAGCATCATTAACAGGTGTAACTGACCATATAACGTAGTCCTAATAATTTATTCCATGTATTGTCGTGTTCTTGATGCTCTTTTTCCCTCGGTGCTTCGTGGGACATGTGCCACCAATGGTGCATTTGGCTGTGGAAAAACATTTACTAACCAAGCTCTAGCTATCTAATTATAGATAAATGTATATATCTTAAAATATTTTATCATACAAATTGTTGATAAATTTCAATAATAAACGATAACACCCACATAAATGAATCAGTCAAGTAAGCGGTTACAGGATAAAATCTACATTAAGATCATGTAACGAGTTGGTTCGTAGCCAGACAGAAAGTCATGTTAAGGATCATTATCAATATCGTACCATGTCCATGGATGAAAGAATTCTCATAGAGATTCATAGCCTTGGACTCTACCCATCACAGGTGAAAGACAAAAGGAATTTCAGTTAGTCGTCATAAATTGAATTGTTCACATATAGATTAATCATTGAAGGCATCTGTCTATTAATAGCATATATGTACATGATTAAACGATAATAGCCACGCCACCAGAGTAGCTTAAACCCTTTGTCCTGAACGCTAAATCCTTTTTAGGATTCCATTTCAAAAGACCGATCTATGTGAGAAATGTTTTAATTGAGACATGTATGCATACTTTTAGTAGATTACGAGTATTAAACCTTTTTGTTTCTTTCGGTGCTAATCCTATTCAGCATTCACAGGCAAAACACCCGGAAAATGACGGATTTAACTCCTACCACCAGCCAAACTGATGATCAAAAACCAGACACACTGGAGAACATAGAGGATCGAAAGCCACCCGCGGCGGGACAACCAAAAGCCGTTAGCCGGAAGGAGAAACCAAAGGCGTTAAAGAAAGACAAAAGGAAGCAAATAAGAAAGGAGTTAGCTGAGAAAGCACGAGATGATGAGGAAGCTCGACTTAATGATCTAAAAATTATCAAAATGTGCCCCCTCGAGCAAAAATTTCTGGCTCCGTCCCTGAGTATGAGCATACCCGACGTAAACACGCATAACCTCTGGCGTTTTAGAATTTACCGAGGTACCACATAATAGCTTCAGAAACCCTCATCAACTACAATACCAAAATAAATAAATAAATATATAAATAAATAAATAAATTATTATGTCACTGAAACATATTGATGAGAAAGTTTTCAACGGTTTGCATTCATTTGTAGTCAAAAGTTGCATAAGATCTAAATGACTAAAAAATTGATTTGTCGTTGCAGGTTCACGGTCCCAAACACCCTCTACACTTGCAAGACTTGCAACATCATCGGAATGTGTCGAAAAAGAATGCCAAGAAAAATGTATTGTTATATTAATTTGATTCAGTTATCATTTTTAAGCGTTCATGTATTCAGGTGATCTTATATTTGTAGGGAAACTAATGTAATAAACGTTGTGTATAACGAAACTTTATTTCGCATTTGATTTAAAATCATATACTATGTTCTTAAGAATAACTTTGTAACTTTTAATTGTCGAATAAAAGTTAATGTTCATTTATTTTCATTGATAATGCATTCAATATAGAAATTGGTACGTTTATACCTTTTTTTTCGTTAACTTATTTATTTCAACGATATTCATAAGTCATGCCCGCCCATCGGGCGGGCTTCGACATCTAGTATATATATATATATATATATATCACTTATATATATATATATATATATATATATATATATATATATATATATATATAAATGTTGTTTACTATGTTAACATATAAGTGGCTATTGTGCTTTCGTACAATATTGCTAACATAATTTAAAACTGATCAAAACCATCTAATATATAATCTATATTTTTCTCTCGCAATTGAAAAGACCATGTAAAGCCTAACCTAACCTTCTTTTGAATAATAATGATTATCTTGAAATCTATTCATTATAAAATATTATACCTATAAATATACAACAAATCATGTTCAGAGATTATTAAGATGTAAAATGCATTTTCGTACAAAATTATTAAGATGTAAAATATAGTTGTCCATATTCTATTGTGTTTTTATATAAGTAGTTATATTTTATTGTGTTCTATGTAACAAAATTAAAGCGTAATTTAAAATTGATCAAAACTATCCATATTCTATTGTGTTTATATATAAGTATTTATATTTTATTGTGTTCCATGTAACAAACTTAAAGCATAATTTAAAATTGATCAAAACAAATCAATCTAAAATTAAAAGTCATGCCCGCCCATTGGGCTTTTGTCTATTAAATTTAATAATAATAGTTATTCTCTTGAAAATGATGGAATAAAATAACTTGCTCACATCAAAATGTATAAGCAATGTTATTTAATGTGTTAACATGTAAATGACTATTGTGTGCGAATATGAAAGAGGAAAATATTGAAAATAAAAAACAATCTAACGGCAGTGCGCGTTCTATTGCTTTTGTATAAAAGTAGTTATATTTTATTATGTTAAATGTAACGAAATTAAGGCATGATTTAAAATTGATTACAACCATCCAGTCTAAAATTACAAGTCATGCCCGCCCATGGGGCGGGCTTTGAAGTCTAGTATATATATATATATATATATATATATATATATATATATATTCATATTCGGTCCTCCTCCCTCCCCTACACCGAATATATATATATATATATATATATATATAAACCCCTAACTCCTTTTGTTTGGCTCTCAAGATGAAGGAAGAAGAAGGTTCGAGGTTGTTTGATCGTGTAGTTCTTGAATTGTGTTTGTGGGTTTTGTTTTGGTTCCCTTTTGGTCTCGTTAATTGCCTTCAAGGTATCATCCATCTTTTGATTCTTTTATGTCCAATTCGACACTTATATATACATGTAATTAAACCTATAAATATATGGATAATAATTGGATTAAAATGGAATTAGTTTGGTGATTGTTTGATCTCGTTAAATTGTACCGAATTGTATTAGGGTTTTGATAGGGTTTACGATGGGGTGATCTTGGTGTGAACATATGAACATGTTAAGATTATAATTAATTCAGGTCTCGTGTTATTTAAAGGTCACGTGGGCGTTTGTATAAGTAAACATGTTATTTAATGGTCTAAAATGGAGTTCTGAATTGGACAGTTTTGAAACCTGAATATGTGTGCTTGATAACATGAGTTTCATAAGTGTATAATACTGGTTCTTTGCTTGTAAACCTAGTTTAATGTCCTAATTAAGTTTTCCAATTGGTTTGGAGTGAATTGGAGTTGTTTTGGTCATGCTTTTGAATTTTATGGGATCATGTGTCAGACCTGAGTTTTGGGAACTTAAAAATCAGTTGGTGTTTATGAATTTTAGTTTTCAAACCACAAGGAACTGAGAGCTCTCCTTTTACAGGAGTGATATTTAGGTTATGTTTGACTTCCTGGAATTTTTGTGGATTTTTCTGAAGTGTTGAAATGGGTATAATAATGGTAAACTTTCTGTGTATATCTGCAGTTAATTTTCTGAACAGGTCTGGAAAGATAATTTTTAAATCAGTACTTTTGCTTGGAAATAAAATCTATAAAAATTTGTGAAGGTACTTAACTGATATGGGAATCACTGAGAATTATTTCAGAATTTTCTAAGCTTAGTTAGCAGGCATGAAAAATCATAGGAATGGGGTTCAGATTCACTAATATGTCCTAGTTAAGTGATATAATATGGCGTGTGGTTGTGTGTGTCGAGTGGCTGGAAAAGAGGTGGTGTTGTGTCGTGTATGTGATTGAAATGGTGTGATGATGTGTGACGTATAAGCTAGAAAAGGGTGTGTTTGCATGTGTGTTCGAGAGGGTGTTTGATGTCGGGTTTAAGGGTTTTAAACACGGGAAAACATGGGTCAAATATGGTTAATTGTTTTGGTCGAAATTGGGTTGTCAATAGTGGTTTTGGTCTCGCATGGTATAGCTAATGGAAAGGGTAAAAAGGGTCAAGTTTGATTCGGTTTTATAAAGGGAAAAATGAAGTTGTATAGGTCGTGTATAAGAAGGTATGTTAGTGTGGAGTGCTCGGCTAAATGAAATGTAAAATGGGTCGATTAAGAGAAAGTGCACAAGAGGGTTATGAAGTTGTATTTGTTGTCGAATTAGGGTCTTTAAAATGAATAAGGTGGAATAAGTTGCATGGGCGTGCTTAATAAGATGCATGAAATCTACAAACGTGAGAATTAATCATATATTTACAATTTACATCTTAGACCCTGAACTTTGCTAAAATGACATTTTAAACCCTAAACTATTATAAGTTGCAATATTAAATCCTAAACTATAATATTGGTCATATTAAGTCTTTAAGTTGACTTAATTGTCATTTATAACCTTAAAAGTTATTAATCGGGAAACTTACTAATTATGAAAACTTGCTAAATCAGGAAACTTACTAATTATGGAAACTTACTAAATCGAGAAACTTACTAATTATGGAAACTTACTAAATCGGGAAACTTACTAATTATGAAAACTTACTTAATCTGGGAAGTTACTAAATATGGAAACCTTCTAAATATGACAAGTTACTAAAAATAGAAAGTTACTAAAAATGGAAAGTTTCTAAAAATAGAAAGAAACCCTAAATATGGAATCTGAAAATACTATAAGCAATAAACTTGTAAAATGAGCTTATAAGTAATATGTGATCATTAATTTGTATAGGTTCTGTGAAGAAGGAGTAATCTCTATTTCCGAGTGCTTTCCTATTTTGTTTGAGTTGCTTTGCATAAGGTACAGATATTCTACCCTTTCTCAGTAAGGGTGTTCTCTCATGACTTCTCGATCCTTGACTTTGATTCATTTGTTTGATATGATCCGTTGATATGATTCATTTGATATGATTCCGTTTGGTATGATTCGCTCTGATATGATTCCGTTATGTTGATATGATCTGTTTGGATATGATATGATTATGGATATGCTTTGATATGATATGTTCTGTTCAGTGCCCGAGCTAACTAGCCATGGAGGTACCATGGCCATGTCATTGAGGCACCAATGGCATGACACTTTCTGTGGAGGTGTGATTGATCCACGACGTCCCCTTTTGATATGTATGATTATTTGCGCACTTTGGCCATTATGTATACATGTGTATAGTCTAGTACTTGCATATGTATTTTGTTTTGCAGGGGGCGTATGAATGCATCCTAGGCTTTGTAATATTTTATGATATGGCATTTGTAGTGAATGGTATGTGTGTGCCATACACCCCATTTCACTTTTGGGAGCTAGCTACTCCATTTGGTACTTAGAGGCCTCCCCTCTTCGTGCACTTATGATTTGATGGATATGTATATGTGATTATGTGGTCTATTCGAGTGTCTCGTTTAGACAGGCTCGTGGCTATCCTATGTGATTCTTTGGTCTATTCGAGTGTCTCGTTTAGACGCGTTCGTTGCCGTTCTTATTTGATTCATTATGATTATCTAAATTGTATTATCTTGATTCCCTATTTCATTTGACTCATGATATCTATGCCTTTGATTCGTATGATTCATCTTCGTTTACATATGCTTATTACCTATCTGCTTTGTATATATATATATATATATATATATATATATTTTATATATATATATATATATATATATATATATATATATATATATATATATATATATATATATATTTTATATATATATTTGTTCACTGGGCTTTTTAAGCTCAGCCGCATTTCTTTTCCTGCGGCAGGTTTTAGGTTGGAAGCTGGGTTGAGTGAAGAGTGCATAGGAGCTCTTAGTGGACTACCCCGACGATAGATTCCCTTTGCATTTGGATTAGACTTTGGAGTTATCTTCCATTTAGATTTGATTCAGACTTGTATTCTAGTTTGATAGTCATTATTGTTTAGACATATTATGTCCTTAGTTTCATTTTGAACTTTTGTGACCTTAGTAATTATAAAAGTCTTCCGCTTGCGTTTGTTTTGTTGACACCATAATGTGGCATCTTGACCTTTGTCGGGTTGGGGTGTTACAATTATGGTATCAGAGCTCAGGCTGCGACTTGTAGTACATAAGTTATGGCCTGTGAAGACTTGGACCCTTAGGTTTGCACTGTAGGAGCTTATAGAATAACCTTGGAAGGAATTTCTTTAGGTTTTCCCTGCAGAACTTTAGTTATGACCGGTGAGGATTGGGTAGATTATGCGATAAGGCATTGGTTAGTTATCTTTCTTCCGCACCACTCTGATTTATGCCTCTTATTTCAGTTAAACCTTTATAAGATTTTTCGTTCTGGAGATTTAGAAAATTTAGCAAGGTACGCAACACAAGTTTAGTGACCAGATAAGTTTAGAATACTTTGAGAATTTGTTGTAATGCCCTACTGGTTTTACTTTCTGAGGTTATCACATTCTTTCAAACTTCGATATTTGATTCGTTTGATAATCGTTTAGAAGCCTTTTCGTTCGTTCAGAGAATTCATATATGTATGGATCCGATGTGTTTGACACATTCTGTGGTTTCTTTTGCTTTTGCTAAGCAATTAAAGTCCCCTCTGCACTATTAGAATTTGTTATACCTAGTTCCATCTCTACAAGGAATCTTGTGATTATGCATCACGAGTATCAGAATTGTTCAGTACGTTTTGATGATATTTGAAGATAAGTTTCGTTCTGCTAATCTGTTTCCTTTTGGAAAGTTTGATTCGGTATTATTCTGGATATGGATTTGTTGACTGAGCATCGAGATGCTAACAACAGTCATATTAGATTTGTCATCTTTGGCGATCTGAGAAACTCAAAATTCTGTACCATGGTTCCCAACCTGGTAAATAATTATGATCACTTCTGTTTTAAAAACTCGTACGTTAATCCGTCGCGGTTGTGAAGATATTTCGTTTGATGAAACTCGCCTCGAGAGTTATTCGGTTGTTTGAAATTTTCGTAATGTATTCCTTAACGAACTACCAAGATTTCCATCTGGGTGTGAATTTGTTTTGATTTGGTTATGAGGATTTGTTTAGTCACGACTCGAGGTAGAATGTGATTGCAATATAGGCATGTGTATGTGATGCAAGTATTATGACGCCTGGCCAACATAATAATAGTTACATCATATAACTTGAACTTATTGGAATCATAGGATATCTTGAGCAGTGCCTGAGAACAGTAAGTTGAGTGTTGTGTTTGGTTTTTTGTTTATTATGCTGCTTACATGGTTCATGGTCTCCTAAAGTAGATTTTTTTAGTATGTGTCTGTGAGTTTTGTGTCACACCTCGCCAAGGCGGAAATGCGAGTGTAACTTCATGGATATCATCACAACACATGGTGTCTAAATAGAGAATTACTACATGCACATAAATAGAGCAAAGTACAGACACAAAGTGTCGTAACGATACCCCAAAAGAAAATAACCAAAACAAACCTCCAAAAGGTATCTTCAATAGAACATAAAGTACTAGTCGAAAGACATTAAAGTATCACAATCAAAATCAAACATATTCAAATCAAAACATAAAGATAAATCGTTCTCAAATGCAACTAAGTCTCGTCTAGTCGCTTCCCTCTACCTTAGCCTTAGAATGCTCACCTGAAAATGATGCTTAAAAACGTCAACATAATGTTGGTGAGGTTCATAGGTTTAAACACACAATATATCTCAGGCAACCAGTTCACTGTGATTATAAAACATAGCAGGACAGTAAAGATAGTTATCATACAACTAGCATGAAATCATAAACAACTAAGCTAAAAGCATAAAGATAAATCGTTCACAAATCTATATAACAAAATAAGATCACATTACACGCAACCAAGCTAAAAGCTATAGTCCATGTAACACACATACGATGGATGTCTAAGGTTCATGTAAACCACCATGGATCACCTAGACTCCATACTAACCACTACCAAACACTTACACTCACTAAATCCCTTGCACACGTTTTTTCAGAATACGCAGATTTTTGGGGTACATTTACCCACATGAAATCACAACAAAATAAGCTCCAAAACTCACACCAAAAATTCACCATGGTCCTTCATGAGCATACAAGCTTATCCCAGAAGGCCATGCACTAAAAACACACACAAGTGCTCTTTGAAAAATCAAACATAAAAACTATCCAGATTCGGATCTGAACGCACACCAAAATGTTTTGACCTAACAAACATATTTGCACAACTTATTAACGCATACCCTTCGCGTGGAAGTCAAAGGGAATATAGAACTCAATTTTTCCAGAAGGGCTAACCCAAATTACACTTTTAAAACCACTTTTGACCTCAATACTTTTAACCTAAATCTGTCCCGGTTTAACAGTTTTGACACCTTTACTTGCAAAAATCATTAGACTGACTTCCGGACCTCGAAATCGCTCGTGTCCGGACTTTTTGGAAAGCACGTTCTCTGAACTACAATTTCGACTCAATATTCATGTAATAACTCATCACCAATCATCATAATGTTACTAATTATTGATCCCAACATGTTATACATCATAAATTTACAGAAGTAAACATAAACCCTAATCCATCATATTCTTGTTACATGAATTATAATAATTAATTGAACACATGCATTGAAAATTATACCTTGATCTTGATTTTTAGGCTTCAATAATAAAACCCTAATTTTTTTCTTCTTGCTTTCTCCCCTTGGTCGACCGAATTTCACAAAGAGAGGGGTGAGGGGTTTTTGTTTTGTATTTATAATACCCTATGGTATATTCTAGATAACCCTTATTATTAGGAATTGTAATTGGGATCAAATTTGGTTTCCTTTTTCCCTCCCCTACAATATTCGGCCCCCTATAATATATATATATATATATATATATATATATATATATATATATATATATATATATATATATATATATATATATATATATATATATATATATATATATATATATATATATATTATTAATATTAATTATTACACTTAAAACCTTGTGTTTTTGTTATTTTATAAAAGCCTATACCGAAACCTAACATCTTACGGGTAATCCTTCATTTTACGACAATTCGAATAATTATTATTTTCAAACCAAAGTTCTCAAAAATAGAATTTCACGCTCATTATTAATATAACCCATAAAACCGATCACCACTTAACTTACCAACGCTCAGAAGCTTGAACAAAATTCGTTACACAAAAACCCCGAACACAAAACCATACAAGTCATTTCCACGTCACCAAAGTGAACAAAATGAACTTAATCAAAACAACACTACTCAAGACACATCAATAGAGTCACACAAAGGATTTAGTGCCAAAACACGCGTATATTACACATATGCCACACTTAAGTCACGCCAAACAAAAATTAAATTGATCGAAACTAATAGTTAGACTAACCTGCTAAAATCACGGTTGTTACATCATCCCCCACTTAGGGAAATCTCGCCCCGAGATTTAGCTACTTGTCTCACCAACCACATCATCAAACAAATTTGGGTAGTTAGACCTCATCTGATCCTCGCGTTCCCAAATAAACTCATGACCACGCTTCGAATTCCAACGCACCTTTACTAAAGCTATCTTACCACGCTTCAAACTCTTGACCTCTCGGTCCATAATCTCAACAGGTTCTTCGACAAAATGAAGGGTCTTGTCAACCTTAATATCATCTAATGGCACATGCAAACTAGCATCCGCCAAACATTTCTTTAAATTAGATACGTGAAACGTATCATGTACACCACTTAATTCCTCTGGTAACTTTAATCGATATGCCACATGCCCAATCCGTTCCGTAATCTCAAACGGTCCTACATATCTCGGTGCTAATTTGCTTTTCTTACCGAAACGCACAACACCCTTCCAAGGGGACACTTTTAGCATCACAAGATCACCAACACTAAACTCTAAAGGCTTACGACGATTATCCGCATAACTCTTTTGGCGATCCCTTGCTGCCTTAAGTCTTTCCTTAATCTGAAAAACCTTATCCGTAGTCTTTTGTACTAGTTCAGGACCAATTAGTTGGCTTGTCCCAACCTCTGCCCACAGAACAGGTGATCTACATTTCCTCCCATACAACATTTCAAACGGCGCACACCTAATACTGGAATGATAGCTGTTATTATAGGAGAACTCAGCTAGAGGTAAATGAGTATCCCAGCTTCCTCCAAAATCGATAGCACATGCTCTAAGTAAATCTTCTAGAGTCTGAATTGTTCGTTCACTTTGCCCATCCGTCTGTGGATGATAAGCTGTACTCATATCCAAACGTGTATCCAAAGCCTTCTGTAGCGACTGCCAGAACCGCGAGGTAAACCTACTGTCGCGATCAGATATAATAGACACTGGCACACCATGTCGTGCCACAATCTCATTTATATAAATTCTTGCCAACTTCTCCATCTTATAATCCTCACGAATGGCCAGAAAATGTGCAGACTTTGTCAGCCTGTCCACTATGACCCATATCATGTCATGCCCATTACTAGTTCAAGGCAACTTGGTAATAAAATCCATCGTTATATTATCCCATTTCCACTCAGGGATCGGCGGTTGTTGTAGTAATCCAGAGGGTTTCTGATGTTCAGCCTTAACTTTCAAACAAGTCAGACACTTACTAACATACTCGGCTATTTCCCTCTTCATTCCTGGCCACCAATAAGCATCTATAAGATCGTAATACATCTTGTCAGATCCTGGATGAATTGAGTATCTCGTTTTATGAGCCTCGTCCATGATCAACCTTCTTACATCTCCCACCATCGGAACCCATATCCGATCCAAGAAATATAATCCACCATCCTCCTTTTTCTCCATTTGTTGATCCAACCCACGCAGCATCTCAGCTATTGCGTTTTCATCCTTGAGGGCTTCCTCTTGTGCTGCCAATATCTTCCCCTTGATTCCCGATTGCAAGGTCATGCACATAGCTCACACACGCTTAGGCTTAATCCTTTCCTTCCTACTCAACGCATCAGCCACCACATTCGCCTTTCCAGGATGATAGCGAATCTCACAATCATAATCACTAAACAATTCAATCCATCTTCTCTGTCGCATATTCAGCTCCTTCTGACTGAAGATATGCTGAAGACTCTTATGATCCGTATAAACAACACTCTTTGTGCCATACAGATAATGTCTCCAATTCTTGAGGGCGAACACTACCGCACCAAGCTCTAAATCATGAGTGGTGTAATTCATCTCATGAATCTTGAGTTGTCGGGATGCATAGGCTATCACCTTCCCTCTCTGCATTAGTACACATCCAAAACCTTGTTTCGACGCATCACAATACACCACAAAGTCATCTGGTCCGTCTGGAAGCGCCAAAATAGGTGCATTGCACAAATTATCCTTTAATGTTTGAAAAACCCTCTCTTGCTCCTCTCCCCAGACATACTTCTTATTCTTTTGGGTCAACAATGTGAGGGGCTTGGCAATCTTCGAATTTTTTTTGATAAATCGTCTGTAATACCCTGCCAATCCTAAAAAGGAGCGTATCTCTAACGGCGTCGTAGGAGCCTTCCAATTCTTGACCGCTTCGACCTTTCCAGGGTCTACATGTATACCTTTGCTATTAACCACATGACCAAGAAAATGTACCTCTCTAAGCCAAAACTCACATTTTAAAAACTTAGCGTACAACTTCTCCTTCTTCAGCAATTTAAGGACCAACTTCAAATGCTCTCCATGCTCCTTCTCAGTATTAGAGTAGACTAATATATCATCGATGAACACTATCACAAATTTATCCAAATAAGGCTTACAAATGCGATTCATTAGATCCATGAATACCGCAGGTGCATTTGTCAACCCAAATGGCATAACCGTAAACTCAAAGTGTCCATAACGAGTCCTAAAAGCAGTCTTCGGAATATCCTCCTCATACACTCTTAACTGATGATAACCAGAACGTAGATCTATCTTCGAAAAGAATCGAGAACCTTGCAGCTGGTCAAGGAGATCATCGATTCTAGGAAGAGGATACCGATTCTTAACAGTTAACTTGTTCAATTCCCGATAGTCAATACACATCCGGAACAAACCATCCTTCTTCTTAACAAACAACACAGGTGCTCCCTACGGAGAGTGACTGGGTCGGATAAACCCTTTATCCTGAAGTTCTTGCAACTGCGCGAACAACTCCTGCATCTCAGAGGGTGCTAAACGATATGGGGATTTCGCCACAAGTGCCGCTCCAGGAATCAATTCAATACGGAATTCAACTTGATGGATTGGAGGCAACCCAGACAAGTCTTCAGGAAAGACGCTAGGAAATTCACACACCACAGGAATCTCTTCTATTTTAAGTTCTTTGGACTTCGCATTCTTAAGGGATTTCAAATCATTCCCTAAGCATTCTCCTTGTATCCGAAGTATAACACCACTCTCTAAAGGAATACGAACTACCTTTTCATGGCATACAACCTCGGCCTTATGTTTAGACAACCAGTTCATCCCTATCACCACATCAAAACTCCCATGTCCAAAAGGTATAAAGTCAATCATAAACGGAAAGCCCTCTAACACTATAGTACACCCACGAATAACCTTGTCAACCTCTACCTCCCTACCGCTAGCTATCTCAATCACAATACTAGACCGAAGTTCACTAAGTTCAATATTCAACAATTCAGCAAATTCAGTGGACACAAAGCAGTAATCCGCACCCATATCAAATAAATTAGTAGCATAATGACCATTTAGAGAGAAAGTACCAGTAACGACGTGCAGGTCTTGACGCGCCTCGTTTGCATTTATGGTGAACGCCTTTCCTCTAGCTGTATTCTTGTTGTACCCTTGCCCTTGGCCTCCTTCAATGGACAACCTGTTTCCCGCCTGGCCAGGTGCTCTGTTCAGCTTGGGACACACATTTCGGAGATGATCCGTACTTCCACACTCATAACACGCCCTACGATTATACCTTGCGCCAACCGAGTCGATTGGAGTTGCTTGAGTAATCACCGTACGACATTCACTAGCAAAGTGTCCAGGTTTGTTACACCTGAAGCACGTACGACACGCAGCCTGCTCATGATGATAACCATTGCATTTAACACATTTGGGAGCAGAACTAGTGTACCCCCTTCTGTCTGTGTTTCCTGTTACAGCCGGAGTAGCTGCCATTGCAGGACTCGCTGCCACCACAGGATTCACCGCTACGAACCCTCTCCCATTCCTTGTTCTCTTATTGTCAGCACCAGAACTAACCTGCTTACCTGCTTCAGTCTCCTCCTTCCTCTTCTCACTTGTCTTCGCGAGTACCCCACTCCTAACCGCTTCATCAGTTAGTGCTCCAGCCTTCTGAAGAGTACTCTGGAGTGTCATGGGTTCTGTAGCCCTAACCATGCTACGAATCTGTGGAACCAACCCACGAATATATTTATCGATACGTTTTGACTCAGGAGTTACCAAGTGAGGGACCAACTTAGCTAACTCATGGAACCTGTCGGTGTACCCCGCGTGATTAGCTCCAACCATTGCATGGTTCCAAAATTCTTCCTCTAATTTCTACATCTCATTTCTTGGGCAAAACTCCTCCACCATCAAGGCTTTGAAATCTTCCCAAGTTATTCCCATCGCAGCAACTCTACCCTTAGCCTGGACTTGCGTGTTCCACCAAGTAAAAGCCTTATTGATCAGTGAACTTGCTGCATACTTGACTTTTTGGGCTTCAGCACAGCCACTAATATCCATTACTGCTTCCATCTTCTCTATCCATCGAGTGAGCGCTATCGCACCACCCTTACCATCGTACTCTTTGGGCTTACAAGCCATAAACTCTTTGTAGGAGCATCCGTTGTTGCCACCCCCACCACTTCCAGCACCATTAGGTTGAGCACAATCACCCATCTGTGCGCTCACATGGCTAACAATATCTGGCAGTAGAGCTTCCAGTTGTTGATTAATCATTTGCTGGAAGATGGGGTTACTGTCTCCAATAGTGGGCGTCTACTTTCGCTTCTTCGGCGTCCGGTAGGCTCCACTCATTGGTGACTTAGTAAAAGGGCGTCTCGGTCTTTTTGGTGCCATTTCCTGGACACACAGAACGTTGATACCATTAGGCGCCGTTCACGAAGTTCACGAATACACATTCATACTTAACACAAGTACTCCCCATCAAATGGGACGATTAACACAAATATCAAGGTTAAACTAAATCCTACTACACGTAAGCATGTCATCATTGGTCAACGTAGCATTGGTCATAAGTCCACATGTGTCGTGATACATTTATAATTATGTTGGCCACCCATAATTATAGATGTATCCTTTCACATGTGTACTCGCTTCCAATACCACGCCTAACAATAATAACACCTCACAATTATAGATACACAAACTCAAAAATTAATATAATACACCCATTAATCACATATCACACACATAAAATATTCAAACTCGCTCAAGCCTTATTATTAATTACTTGGGTAAAATCCCAGAATTCAAAGGAATTCGCGATCCAACATAACACCAAACATCAAAAGTCAACAAAAGACATCCCAAAACATAACACTAAACCAAACAGAATCGCACATGGCTCGAGCTCCACCCTAACGTTTGCCCCTCTCATTCAACTCGAATTAAATCTACTACTTGCCGTAGACTCTAGATCTGAATCCACTTCGTTCTCTTCCTCTTCACTTATCCATCCATTCCGGTTTCCCTCGTTCTGTGGTAGTGGACGACTGGAAAAACCACTCCTGAGGTTCCTTTCTTCCTCCTCTATACGGTCCACAAACCCATACAGATTATGACGCTCAGCCCAAACCTCTCCTCCATCTTCTAGGAATTTGGGGCACTTTCTAGGGTACCTAATAATGTAGCCGTCCTTATTGGTCACCTTCGTCTCGTACCTTTCTATCTCCTTTCCACCCACGTTCACTAAAGTCATCTTCTCCTCGATCTTACATGGACACATGCTAGCAGGAACTAAGATCCTCTTGTTAGCCCGTTTCAAGCTACCAATCCTCTTGCAACCAGTAGCGACAACAATAGTCCAACGAAACTTGTTATGCGCGAGAGGTGCCATGCTAAAAGTGACATATATAATGCTAAGTATAGGGGTTCAATAGGCGTCCAAAACTCGACAAAACCTCTCATAAACTTAAAAAAATAGACATATAAAATACCATACTTATACATAAGCCCTAAATGCAACTATATGAGGGACTCCTAGGTTATAGTCTAGGTTCAACCACCTACTTCTCTATAACCTGGCTCTGATACCAATCTGTCACACCTCACCAAGGCGGAAATGCGAGTGTAACTTCATGGATATCATCACAACACATGGTGTCTAAATAGAGAATTACTACATGCACATAAATAGAGCAAAGTACAGACACAAAGTGTCGTAACGATACCCCAAAAGAAAATAACCAAAACAAACCTCCAAAAGGTATCTTCAATAGAACATAAAGTACTAGTCGAAAGACATTAAAGTATCACAATCAAAATCAAACATATTCAAATCAAAACATAAAGATAAATCGTTCTCAAATGCAACTAAGTCTCGTCTAGTCGCTTCCCTCTACCTTAGCCTTAGAATGCTCACTTGAAAATGATGCTTAAAAACGTCAACATAATGTTGGTGAGGTTCATAGGTTTAAGACACACAATATATCTCAGGCAACCAGTTCACTGTGATTATAAAACATAGCAGGACAGTAAAGATAGTTATCATACAACTAGCATGAAATCATAACCAACTAACCAACAAACGGGATGGAACGTGCCCACGATCCAAGTTCACATTAATGGGTAATCATTACCCTCCAATCGGACCACACAGAATAATAGTGAGTAGAGCTACTACTCTCCAACTGGATAATGGGAGCATAGCTACCCTCCAAATGGACCACACAGAATCACCACACAATAATCTCATAACATGCAATACACGTATAATAACACTTACAAGTCCATGCATTTACGACCACATAATCACAGTAACTCAAAATATTTCAACACAAGCATCATTCCCATCCCAAGTTAAAACAAAGTAAAAATGGGACTATGAAACTCACCTCAAACTTTGCAGCTTCCAAATTATCAATCACAAATCTATATAACAAAATAAGATCACATTACACGCAACCAAGCTAAAAGCTATAGTCCATGTAACACACATACGATGGATATCTAAGGTTCATGTAAACCACCATGGATCACCTAGACTCCATACTAACCACTACCAAACACTTACACTCACTAAATCACACACTTTTTCAGAATACGCAGATTTTTGGGGTACATTTACCCACATGAAATCACAACAAAATAAGCTCCAAAACTCACACCAAAAATTCACCATGGTCCTTCATGAGCATACAAGCTTATCCCAGAAGGCCATGCACTAAAAACACACACAAGTGCTCTTTGAAAAATCAAACATAAAAACTATCCAGATTCGGATCTGAACGCACACCAAAATGTTTTGACCTAACAAACATATTTTCAGACCTTATTAACGCATACCCTTCGCGTGGAAGTCAAAGGGAATATAGGACTCAATGTCTCCAGAAGGTCTAACCCAAATTACACTTTTAAAACCACCTTTGACCTCAATACTTTTAACCTAAATTTGTCCCGGTTTAACAGTTTTGACACCTTTACTTGAAAAAATCATTAGACTGACTTCCGGACCTCGAAATCACTCGTGGCCGGACTTTTTGGAAAGCACGTTCTCTGAACTACAATTTAGACTCAAGATTCATGTAATAACTCATCTCCATCTATTAAATATCTTCGTATCTTTACAGCCTTATGAATATGTCCAAACCCTAACTCAATAACTAACATGCTTTATACCCTAATCTCTTCACCAATCATCATAATATTACTAATTATTGATCCCAACATGTTATACATCATAAATTTACAGAAGTAAACATAAACCCTAATCCATCATATTCTTGTTACATGAATTATAATAATTAATTGAACACATATATTGAAAATTATACCTTGATCTTGATTTTTAGGCTTCAATAATAAAACCCTAATTTTTTTCTTCTTGCTTTCTCCCCTTGGTCGACCGAATTTCACAAAGAGAGGGGTGAGGGGTTTTTGTTTTGTATTTATAATACCCTATGGTATATCCTAGATAACCCTTATTATTAGGAATTGTAATTGGGATCAAATTTGGTTTACTTTTTCCCTCCCCTACAATATTCGGCTGCCCCCCTATAATATATATATATATATATATATATATATATATATATATATATATATATATATATTATATATATATATATATATATATATATATATATATATATATATTATATTAATATTAATTATTACACTTAAAACCTTGTGTTTTCGTTATTTTATAAAAGCTTATATCGAAACCTAACATCTTACGCGGTAATCCTTCATTTTACGACAACTCGAATAATTATCATTTTCAAACCAAAGTTCCCAAAAATAGAATTTCACGCTCATTATTAATATAACCCATAAAATCGATCACCACTTAACTTACCAACGCTCACAAGCTTGAACAAAACTCGTTACACAAAAACCCCGAACACAAAACCATACAAGTCATTTCCACGTCACCAAAGTGAACAAAATGAACTTAATCAAAACAACACTACTCAAGACACATCAATAGAGTCACACAAATGATTTAGTGCCAAAACACGTGTATATCACACATATGCCACACAAAATACTTAAGTCACACCAAGCAAAAATTAAATTGATCGAAACTAATAGTTAGACTAACCTGCTAAAATAACGGTTGTTACAGTTTTGACCAAATATTTTCTTATGTCTTATAATAATGCGACTTCCAAGACTTCGGATTCAATTAATGTTATAATTTGTTGGCTATCTGTTATTCGAAAGTGTAAGAGTATATGATGTCAAAATGTCAATTCAATTACTTATGATGATTTGGTCAATTGAATAATACTCCCTCCGTCTCAATTTATTTGTCAGGAGAGAGAAAACACAAAGTTTAATAAAAGTGGGGCCACTTTAATTTTTAACCACTAAAATAGAATATTCCTCTACTAGATTCTCTAGTTTTTACTAAATAAGGAAAGTGGACAATTAATTTGAGACATCCATAAAAAGAAATATGGACAATTAAATTGAGACGGAGGGAGTAACGAGGTTGTGTTGCCCTCGTGTTGTAACCGGTTACGTTAAATCAATATCTTACGTGCAAGATTTTAATTTATATGAGTTTAAACACAAAATAAAAGATTAAATAAAGTTTATGACGATATATTTTTATTTCTTATTTGATCTTTACTCATGAAATGAATAGTAAGATTTTTGATAATTGATATTTACAAAAGACGTGTGATATTGTCTTCTAAAAAATTGGATGTTTCGTTGATTGTTTTAGTGACTATATTTTAGTATCTGCTTTTCTCCCTCATCCACTATATTATAGAAATTGGCAAATTGTATTCTCATTAATTATTATATAATTTTGAACACGGGTTATGAACTAGTACTATGTTATTGCGAAGTGTTTCTAAGGTTTGTCTCTAATCATATCAATCATTCTAAAAAAACGACACAAGTCATACAAAAGTCCTCAAAACGACACAAATCATTCTTCATACATTTTAGCGTAAACAATATTCATCAATCCCTATCTAAACACACAATGCCAACTATTTTATAAAAATACAAAAAAGGCGTAAAGTAACTAACCGTCTTGCGAATTAGCATAATTAACATAACCGTAACCCAAGGAGCGGCGCGTACTCAAATTGCGACAAACACGAACCGAAACAACTTGACCCAACTGATTAAACAAATCATACAACTGAGTCACATTCCACTCCAAATCACCTACGTACAACGACGTAGGAACCGACACAAACTTCTGTTGCCCATCGTTACCACCACCACCACCACCGTTCACCGGAGCACCTGAAACTTGAACCGGAACTTGCGCCGCCATTTTTGACTTTTTTGACTTTTTTTTTGTAAATAAAAAACAACTTCCCTCTCCCCTTATAAGATTCTAAATTTATATAAATTTGAGTTTTGGAACCCTAATTTTGACTTTTTTAATATTTGGAGCCCTAATTTTGACTTTTTTTGGGTTTTTTTTGGGATTATTTTTTTTTTCTTTTTTTTTTTTCTTTTTTTTTTTTTTTTTTTAATAAAAGGGGAGGAGTGGGAAGGATAAAAGGATAAAAAAAGGATATATTGGGCGGAACTCCGAAGGGAGGGTTTGAATGGGATTGAGATTCAAGTTTTTTTTTTTTTTTTTTTTTTTTTTTTTTTTTTTTTTTGTGTTTTTTGTGTGTTTGATGTGAGGGTTTGAATGGGGTGATAAAAAAAAATAATATAAAATGATGTGGGTTAAAGTGGGCCCACTTTTGTATAGTTTTTTTTTTTTTTTTTTTTTTTTTTTTTTTTTTTTTTTTTTTGCTATAATGTTTTTCATAAAACCTGAAAAACTAGTTATAAACGGGACTATAATATTTAATATCAAACACACATAAAAGCTGAAAAGTCTATTATCAATCACACAATAAGTTTATAAACATACAATCCAACACAAAACACATACAACTCAATGAAAATACAAATTTATAGTAACTAGTTTTTAGCCAAACACTGACTGCTCACTTTCTTTAAAACTAAGCATATAAATTAGGGGTGGGAATTTTCGACACGACACGCTAACCGACACGGACACGACACGAAGATAAACGGGTTTGGGTCGAGGATAAACAGGTTTGGGTTGAAAACAGGTTAACCTGTATAACCCGTTTAATAAATGGGTCGTGTATGGGTTTAGTAATTTTAAACAGGTCAACCCGTGAACCCGTGTTAGTCATTTTACTAGGAACACAACAAAGGCAGATATCATTATGTTATATGAACATGAAAGAAACAGACTTCGTGGTGAGTTGATTAGGAGTCCTGGTAGAATATCCTTAACTTCTGATGCTTGGACATCTATTGTTACAGATGGTTATTTAAGCTTAACTGCACACTACATTGATAGCAATTGGGTCTTGCAAAAGAGAATTCTGAATTTCTCTTACATGCCCCCTCCACATACTGGTGTTACTTTAGCTGAAAAAATTAGTGGGCTTGTAAAAACATGGGGTATTGAAAAGAAGTTATTTTCTCAAACATTAGACAATGCTTCTTCAAATGAAGTAATTTTGCCCCCGAGTAGGAGATTGCCGGTCTCTTTATTGATCTCAAATAAAGTACATTTGGTCACGTTACTGTAACACAAAGGGGTCGTCACACCCAATAGATCTATTCACTATATTCGCGCTCACCCGAAGGTGATTAATGGTCCATGATGGGGGGGTCTTTAAGGCAACAGGTAACTTAGGCAATATTAATCCGAAAATCATACAGAAAATACTTGTGTTCGATTTTGTAGCATGTATCTCCCCACAAATTTGGAAAACGTATAAAAAGTGGGACTATAAACTCACCTTAGCAGTCTGGATGGAAAACTAATTAAATACAGTTGATAAACGTCTCCGGCACGCGACCTGGGTTGGTATGTCAAGTTTCAGTAATCGTATTCCAATATATATAAGTCTTAATATTCGTTTCGTAACGTTTTGGTTGATAGTTAAAAGTTTAATTGAGACAATATGAAGTCTCTTCAAAAGTTGGATAAGATTTTTTCTTATTTTTTATTTTTATGTTTCTGTTCATTTGTTATCGAGATAAATGTATTTTGTTTACTATTTTTTATTATAAATATATTCAAAATATATTTCTAGCAATAATTATATAATGTTATGCTTTTTACCCTTATAGTTTCACATATTGACAGTTTATACCCTTGAACATTCATATATTGACAATTTTTACCCCTGTATTTTCGTAAAATGACAATTTTTACCCCTCAACTTTGGTGAAATGACAGTTTTTACCCCTGTAGTTTCAAAAATGACAATTTATACCCACAACTATAAGTCGTTGGCAAAAATAGTCCTTGGTTTAATATCTTTGAGATATTTACATTTTTGGCCCAATGAAACTCCATCTTTCGAATTTGGCAGGTTTCACCCCTAAACTTTATGTCGATTTCATTTTAAGTCCTAGTTATAAAATTAGTTAGAGTTTTGACAGTTTTGGCACTCAAAGCATTTTTGTCATTTCACTCGACATCCTTTTTTTATTTTAACGCGTTCTAAGTTTCGGGAAAAGACACGACTTGCTACGACTCCTTTGTACAAGTTATTATCAGTTTACAAACACCTTATTTATGGCTTATTAGCTTATGATTCGAGCTTATAAGCTCGAACCAATTAAAAAGGGTGCGTTCGAAACAGTTTGCGAAAGGCCTCAAAAGAACTCGAATAACTATGGGTCAAAGCAATCTTTTTACGACGTTCTTGTTCCTACAATTAGCTAGCTGGGTGGTCTTTAATGCGGCAAGTTTTCAGAATTTTTGGGAGTCGTTTAGTAGTCGAAACAATTGTTCAAAGCTGGGGTTTTGGGGACTGTCGCGACAAGAAAAGGAACAAAAAAAAAAAAAACAAATGGGTTTTTTGTTTCTAAGTGTTCCAACTAATTTTTAATGCATGTTAATATGATCATAAGCATATTTAATCTATCTTTTGAGTATTTTAGAGCTCCTTAATTAGTTATGCTAAAAAAAATAAAGTAGGGTGCGTTTGGTGTTGCTCGACAAGAAAAGAAAGAAAAAGAAAAATTTAGTTTTTGATCTTGTTGGCTATTAGAACTTATTTAGAATCATTTTTAAGAGTGTTTAAAGTGTATGAGAGTAATGAAAAAGGGTTGATTTACTTACTTGTCCCCTTGTTCGATTATAGAAAGTTTTTGGGCGAAAAAGGCTTGAAACTTGAACACTAATGCTTCTCCTCTTTCCTAGGCTTCTCAAGACCTTTCTTTAGCTCTAAATGGACTATAGGATCAGTGGAATAAGTGAGAGTGAGCTGTTTGGTGTGGTTCGAATGGTGGTGATGAAAAATGAAGATGTATAGGTCGATATTTATAGAGAGGATGAGTTAGGGTTTCCAAGGTGCTAAATCACCTTGTTATAGTAAAGAGGGGACATGATGATGTGGTTTTGGGCGTTTGAAGACAATTGCAAGGAGGGGGAGGGAGTTAACGTGTGGTTTTATCCTAACCATATGTTTTACCTTCAAGTTTTGACCTAAAGTAAATATCTTAGGGTACAATATGATGTAGAGTTATTTAGGTCATAGAAGAGTGTTATGGTGTGTTATTTACTTAGGGATAAGTGAGGAATTAGTTTATTTTAATTGTAGTTAGGATCAGACTAGGTTAGTTCATTATGGTTCGAATGGCTCAAATGAATGGTACCTAGGGTATGAAATGTTGTACATTAGGGTTTAAAGGATGTAACAAGTTAGGTTTAGGGTTTTGTTTAAGTATTTGTTGGTTAGAAAATATTCTAGGGTTTACTTACTAAATATGTATGTCGAATTAACAAGAAAATAAAAGGAAATGGATTTGTGCTTTAAAGAGTTGTACAATAAGCTTAGTAGGGTTGTACTATGGTTTAAGAAATATGAAAAATATATTTTTAGGGTTTCCTTAATTTAATTTAATTATATGTAAATTTTATTAGGTTTAAAAGTAAATAAATGAGATTTTAGGTTTCTATGCATTGGACACTTGTACATTAGGTTTAGAGACTTGTACTTATATTTAGTAAGTTTAAGAAATTTTTTTTTAAGGTTGGTGCATAAAAGACATGGTTATTGTGCTCTAAAATAGGTACATTGAGGTTTATAATGGGATTTTTATTAATATTATGTTGTTATGCATAAATGACTTTGTTAGGATTCGACACACGGTTAAGGTGGTTAAACCTTTTGTACTTTGTGTGTATGATATATTGAGTTAATATGATTAAGAATGCGGAATCTACTTAATCACACTTAGAAGGTTATTTGTGTTATGGAAATGGAACAGTTGTGTTTGTTATATGACAATGAACAATGAAAGATTATCACCAAACGATTCAATATTATTAAGATAATAATACGAGTGATCTTGAGTTATCACTAGGGTTACAACCTTGAATCTTAAGTTTTTCTTACTTGTGATATTTTTGTGTTTGTTCTTGTTCTAACAGTTATGAAAGTTCTAAGTATTTAACAATCACTTTAGACACACATATCTCTAGACTAAGATCTTTCTTTTATATCACAAGAAAGATCTTTTACAATATTGTTAAGTCTAGTCAAACTACTTGCTAACTTATCTTGAGTGTGTCAGTACATAAGATACAACATGTATCTGAGTACACAACTTGTAATTGATCACTTTGTTAAAAGATATTATCTACCGTATATACTTGACTTTAGTACACAAATATCTTTTCAATACTTATCCAACCAGCAGTTGTATATGTGACAATTATCCACTCAGCAGTATCAACTAGCAGTACCTTCTTTGTAACTACCAGTTAGAACGGTTAGTTATAACTTGAACAGTCCTAAGATATACACCAGCAGTTGGAACTGTTAGAGTATTTTTCTTAGCAGTACTAAAATATACACTAGCAGTTGGAACTGTTAGAGTATTCTTCTCAGCAGTACTAACCTTCAATACTTGTAATTCTTGATACTTAATCTTCAGAACATTTAATTCCCAACAATCCTCCCCTAAACATGTGAATCCATTTCAACATGTTTCTGAATTAAATTATGGATTGTGAAGATCTTTCAAACACTTCATAGTCAGACCCTTGATCTGAACTTTCTTCTGTTCTGTGAGATTGAATATTTTTCTCAGTAGCTCATCTGCTTTCTGATCTTTGACTTCAACAATATCAATACACATCTTCAGTCTTCAAACATTGACCTAAAAGATGGTGCAATTTCCTTGGATGGAGGAATTGTAAGAGGAAATGGTGTTGTGTATCTTGGATGCTTGTTTCAACAAGTGAAATAATCTATTAGCATGCCTTTGCAAGTGATGAACAAACGTGGTAAACTGAAATTGAAACTTTTCTTCATTTGACCTAGATAGAACTTTCTCCTTTGAAATGCTTCATCCCTTATATATATATATAATACTCCAGAATAAGCTCTATTCTTGTCATTTTCAACCTCCATGTCATCATCTTGTATGCTCTTGTCTTTTCCTCCCTTTCATTGGTTAATCTTCCAAATTTATTTCCTCCCCTGAGATGCAAATAACATTTTATCCTCCCCTGTTTGGAAGATCTCTCACCATCATCCCATCATTATCTGATCTACCAATGTGAACTTGTTTTCAGACAATGTTGTACATGAAGCCATCAATTCCTTAAGAGTTTAAGTTCCTGCCCTCATCACTTCTAGGTGTGTTAACTCCTATGAGAGGTGATTCATTGGACATTTGACTCATGGTCCATCATGTGATGGTTTTTGTGAGTCTCTTTTAAAATCCTTTTTAAGAAACTTTTGCCTTAGCAGTATGTACTTGATTTTATTATGAAAAACCATACTGCTTTCAACCATTTTGAAGGGATTAAGTGTATAACAGACATTTAATCAAAATTTCGGTTTAATGCAACCTCTGGTTGTGTGAGACCCAATGTTGTCAGTTATAAATAACTGCCTGTGTGCAGATAAACTCATTCAAAGAGTTTTCCTGACAGGGTTTCCAGCTCATAGTAATTGTTGCCTCTAACACAAGTGTTATATTCACTTTTACTAGCTGTTCTTTCTATCAGATGTCCTTAGACTTGCTCATTATACTTAAAAAGTATAAAATGATAGAAAGTGAGTTGAATCAGTTACTGTCTGATCAACTAAGTCATCAATTCAATGTGAAATATGATAACCAGGTTTCAAGAAAGTAGTTTTAAAGAATTAATGAACTTAGGTATAAACCTTTGTTAAGAATTCTCAAACTCAGTCCATCATAAACCTGTTATGAAAGCAACTGGAATCACTTTTCTTCTGCTTCCATTTCACTTGAAATTTCCTTATTGCTCAAAGTTCATACCTGAAATTGTTAGTCCAAAACCATGAAACAAAATGCATAGCATTATAATATATGACCAACAGTATGAACTGTTTAAACAAAATATGAACTAGCAGTACAAACTGTTCTATTTAACAGTATCAATTTACATAGATATCAGTACAACCTTAACATATATAAAAACCACACAGATTAGAAATTTTAAGAATTAAGCATTCCAATACTTGCTACCAAGTACTGAAACCTTCCAACATCAAAAGCTTTTGTTAGCAGATCTGCAAAATTGAATTCTGAAGCAATTTTAAGAACTTGAATTAATCTTTTCTCATTGCAGTCTCTTATAAAGTGATGTCTAATTTCAATGTGTTTTGTTTTAGAATGTTGCACTGGATTTTTTATAATGCAAATAGTACTACTATTATCAATATGAATAACAGTGTTTAAGAAATTGTACCCATAGTCAAGGAGTTGGTTTTGAAGCCATAGAATTTGACCACAGCAACTTGCAGCAGCTACATATTCAGCTTCAGTTGTTGAATTAGCCACAATTGTTTGCTTCTTACACTGCCATGAGACAAGTCTACACCCAAGGAATTGACATCCTCCAGTTGTTGACTTCCTGTCCAAGCTAGCACCAACATAATCACTATCTGAAAATGCTACCAAATCAAAAGGTGATTCCCTTGAATACCATAGACCCAACCTAGGTTGACCCTTGAGATATCTAAAGATTCTCTTGACTGCTGTTAAATGAGAAACCTTTGGAGTTACTTGAAATCTTGCACAAGCACAAACAGAGAACATGATATCAGGTCTTGATGATGTAAGATACATCAAAGAACCTATCATAGATCTGTAAGTGTGTACATCCACATTTTCTCCATCTATATCTTTAAGAAGTGGCTTCTCAGAGTCCATTGGTGTGCTTGCTACCTTTGAATCAGCAAATTTGAACTTCCTAAGTATTTCAGCAACATATTTATCTTGACTAATAAATATGCCTTCACATGATTGCCTAACTTGCAGACCCAAAAAGAATGTAAGTTCTCCTATAGAATTCATCTGAAACTTATCATGCATAAGTTTCTCAAAATCTAAACACATTTCCTTCCTAGTAGACCCAAAGATAATGTCATCCACATAAACCTGCACTAACAGAAGATCCTTCTTGTGCTGTTTGATGAAAAGTGTCTGATCAATCTTTCCTCTTTGAAATCCATTTGCTTTTAAATAGGAAGCAAGTGTTTCATACCAAGTTCTTGGTGCCTGATGAAGGCCATATAGAGCTTTAACTACTCTGTACACTCTATCTGGATGTTCTGGATCAATGAAACCAGTAGGTTGTGAGACATAAACCTCTTCTTCAATAGTACCATATAGAAAAGCAATCTTGACATCCATTTGGTAAACTGTGAAGCCTAAAAATGAAGCATAAGCTAAGAAAAGCCTAATTGCCTCAATTCTTGCTACTGGAGCAAAAACTTCATCATAGTCTATCCCTTCTTGTTGTGTGTACCCTTGGGCTACTAATCTAGCCTTATTCCTAATCACTATGCCCCTTTCATCCCTTTTATTCTTGAAAACCCATCTAGTGCCAATTACCTTTGCATCATTTGGTAAATCAACTAGCACCCAAACTTTCTGAATCTTGAACTGAAGAAGCTCTTCTTGCATAGCTTCTACCCAGCTTGAATCATCTAAGGCTTTCAGAATGTTCTTTGGTTCATCTTGTGAGAGAAAACATACAAACAAGAAAGAGTTTGAAAACTCATGCTGTTTTGAAGCATAAAGGGCATCAAGAAGCCCTTGATGGTCTGAAGACATCAGTTGTTGTCTTGTCTTCACACCTGATTGTACATCTCCAATCACATTATCTAGGGAGTGGACTTTGTGAATTCTTGTTTGTGGAGTAGAAGGAACTTGATAATTTGATGGAAGATTGTTGAAATCCACCTCATTGTCTGAGAATTCTGCTTCTTTCGTTTCTGAAGGGCCAGCAGTAGAATCATTTGACCTAGCAGCAAGAACATTAAGTCTAGCAGCAGAATCACCAGCAGAAACAATTTGTTGTTCCTGAGTTCCATCTTCTTTCCTTTCATCTTCAACACCTTCTTTAGCTTTTTCAGAAGAAGATTCATCAGTTTTTGAAGTTGATTCCACACTTGTACTTGACCATATTGGCATCCAAACATGATCTTGGTTTGTCTCCTTTTCTAACCTTGCCTCATCTGATGCTTGTGAACCTGAAAAATCATTAGTTTTTGCAACAACATGCACATAATTCATTGATTTGGTTAGAGATTCAAGATCAAATAGCCATTTTGGTCCTTGACCTTCTACATTGGATTTATTCTCTAAAAATTCCACATGTAGATTTTCCTCTACAATCCCAGTTCTTGTGTTGTATACTCTAAATGCTTTGCTATTAAGAGAATATCCAACAAAGAATCCTTCATCTGCATTACCATCGAATTTTCCTAAATGGTCTAAGGTATTGAGAATTATCACATGACATCCAAAAGGTCTAAGAAATCCTATTGCAGGAGTTCTACCTCTAAAAAGTTCACATGATGTCTTATTGTGAGGCTGTACAACTAAAACTCTATTTTGAACATAGCAAGCAGTGCTAACTGCTTCAGCCCAAAAAGTTATAGGTAGCTTAGAATAAGCTAACATAGTTCTAGCAGCTTCTATTAGTGTTCTATTCTTCCTCTCAACAACACCATTCTGTTGTGGAGTTCTAGCAACACTAAATTCTCTCCTAATACCTTTTTGTTTGCGGAAATCATCCATAACTCTATTCTTAAACTCTGTCCCATTATCACATCTAATGACTTTCACTTTCTTGTCTACTTGGTTTTCTATCTGTGTAATGAATGTCTTAAGGATGCTTGTAGTCTCATCCTTAGTAGATAGAAAGAAAACCCATGTAAATCTAGTATAGTCATCAATTATAACAAGACAATATCTCTTATGCATTATACTACTTACTGAAACAGGTCCAAATAAGTCCATATGAAGCATAGACAATGATTGATTAATAGAGTTAAAAATCTTGGGCTTACAAGTGGCTTTGTGTTGTTTGCCTTTAAGATAAGCAATGCATGTTTGATCATTTTCAAATCTTTTGTGAGGTAAACCTCTTACCAAACCATTCTTAACAATTTGATTTATGGTTTTGAAATTAATATGACCAAGCCTTCTATGCCATTTCATTGATTCATCCAATCTGGCCTTTGCAACAAGACAAGTTAAATCCTTTTGGGGAACAATGTTCTTCATGTCAACACTGTACATATTGCCCTTTCTAGGAATTTTAAGAAGTACTTGACTTTCATCAGGCATCTTAAAATCAAGAGAAAGTACAAGACATTCAGTCTCACAGAAAAGAACATTGTTCTTTTTGTCACACATTTGTAAGACACTAAAAAGATTATAATTTAGCTCTTTTACATAGAACACATCTTCAAAATCTAAATTTCCAGTTTTAATGGTACCTTTACCGGAAATTTTGCCACCAACACCTCCTCCAAAGGTAACATAGCCTCCATCTATTGATTGAAAATCTGAGAGATAAGACTTGTTGCCTGTCATGTGCCTTGAACATCCACTATCTGAGTATCCTTGATCCTCTTGTTTATCAGTTGAATGTTCCTGCACAGTAATAAGGAGTATTAGTTTCCTTTTGGGACCCAAGCCATTACTGACTTGGATCTGCCCCTTGCATCAATGTAATTTAATCTTTTAAGGACAGTTGATGCAACATTGGATTTAAGAATCCAACATGCTGAGGTCTTAACAGCATTTGCCCTGTTTTTCCAAGCAGCAGTATTAACTGCTGGACTAGTAGTATTAACTGCTGGTTTTGCAATTGAACCCTTTGGTTTCCAAACTTGTTTTTGGACCACTGCTTTTGTTTGAATGGGCCTGTGAATAGTTTTTGGTGCATGTTTTGAAGTTATTTTTGCACTTTTAACTGTTGGTCTTGGGTTAACAGTCTTAAATGGTCTAGCAGTTGAAACTGCTTTTCAAACTGCTCTGGGTTTTGTTCTATTAAAATTAGAAATAGAGTGAAAGTGAGTTTGAGGAGTTTGCCTTTTGAAATTCACCCTAATGTTTTCATACCCAGATACCTAATGGTTGCAGAAAGCTGCAAGATGGTCAAAACTACCACATGTATAACAAGCTTTGTTGGAAAAAGCAAAGTCATCACCTAATTGGTTAGACTTGAGGCCATTCCAATTTCTTTGGTTACCTCTGGGCTTGCTAGGGGTTCTGTATTGTTCACAATACCTAACTGGTTGCCTAACATGCTTAATGTTTGATTTAGGCTTATTAGTATTGTGTTTGACTATCTTAGGAACACTTGTTCCTACTTTCTTAACCACTTCAGGTTTAGACATAACCTGTTCTTCTTCATCACTATCAGTTGTACTATCCTCAACAACTATAGCATCTCCTTTCTTAACAAAGGACACCTTGTCCTGATAAAGTAAAGTTTTATCTAAACTTTCACTTAGTTTTTCTATCTTAGGACTTTTAGTGGCCGTAGAACCATATTCCATTATTGGTTCTTAAAACTCAGCAAAACCTGTGTGTGCTAGGTCAACACCTGGAGGTGAAGGAACACCTCTATATGGTGGAGGAATAGATTTGTATCCTAAACCAGACTTAGCTTTATCGATTACTTGAGCTTCCCAAATTTTATTCATTCCCTCTGAGGCATGAGCTAAAGCATCTACAGTTATCTTAACATTTTCAGTTTTATTATTAGCTTCATCTAATTGTTTACTTTGACTAGTAAGTAATTCATCTCTAAATGCTATGCCTCTTTTTAGAGCATTTAAGTCATCAGTAAACCTAGATTCATTACCTTGAAAATGTGCAATTTGTCTTTCAAGTACACCTATAGCTCTTTTATGATTACTTAAATTAGCTAAGGCAATAATTAGTTCTTCTCGCCTATTGGTATGTGCTTATTCACATACTTTTTCTTGACCAAAACCGGACCCAAAAAGACCAAAAACTAACCAAAATGCCAAAAGATATTGTGTTTTTGTGTTTTTAATTATGCAGGGAAGGATATTTCAAAAATAGGACAAAATCAAAGAAAAACCGGGAAAACGAGCACGAGATATGGAAAGGACTCAAAGCCGAAGCCGGGAGAGACATGTTTGGTCAAAAGTCAAAATCAATCCTTAGAAATCCACCAAATGTCAAAAATTACCCTTAGATTAACTTTGGAAAATTGACAAATTCAGTCCCTCAAAATTCTGAAAATACACAAATGGTCCCTATTATTCTAAAATCTTTAACCCTTAAAAACTATTAAACCCGGATTTATAAATAACCCAAATCCAAACCAACCCAAGCCCACTTCCTTTTTAAACATACCCAGCCCAAAACCATTAACCCATACCCGAACCCAACTTGAAACCCGGTCAAAACCTTTCTTAACCCAAGTCTCGGTCAAATAAAATAAATAAACACACACACTCAAACGCGCCAAAACACTTATCCCCAATTTTCACTGTTTGAAGAACCCTAATTACCCCGTATGAAATTTTACAACAATTAAGGGCAAAATGGTACAATCAATTCACTTCTAGAAAACCCTGACATATCAGGGAATGACAAGCTGGCAATCCACATCAAAGTTAGTGCCAATCATGGGGTAATGATTTGATCCGAGGGTTGAGATTAAAAGGAGTGGTGACCAAGGCGATCTAAGGGCTATCAAGGGACTCAAAGAAACACAAATATCACCTGGATTGCTGACATGGCAGAGTCTAGATCCTTCATGCCGAGCCTATAAATAGAGGGTTCTTCCTCATCAGAAATCATGTAATTCTTAGATAGTTAGTAGTAGTTTTTATATAGTTGTAATGCTGTTTAAATGATTTTCTGAATTGTAATTTTCAATTTCCTTTTGTAATTTTTAAATTTGATTAATGAAAGTAGTTTGATTCTCTTTTAATTCGTACCACTTTAGCTTATAATCTCATTGTTAGCTTATTAATAGTTTTAGTAGCCTATTTCAAATCAATTTCAGCTTATTTGAGTTTTGTATTCAAAGTTGTTTCAAAAAATTCCAAAAATATTGAAAAAACACTAAAAAATCCAAAAATAATTCAAAAGCCCAGCTTCAATAAGTTGTTTTATCAAAATTATAAGCTCATATAAGCTATTTAGTTTATTGTGAGCTTTTGTTGGGTTCAATTCTGTTTCTATCTCACAAATCACAAAAAGTCAACAAAAGTCAACTGGATGGTCAAATAAGCACTTCTGGAAGGATAAGCTGTTCATAAGCCGTTCTAGCATTGTAGTGGAAGTATTTGGCCTATCTAAAGATAGGCTTTGTTGAAGATAAGCCCTCTATTCAGCTGAGGGAATCTTGTAAGTTTCATTTATTTGCATACATAGCTTATTTGTTTTAAACTGCTTATTAGTGCTTATGTAAGATTGATATTTGCTTCTTAGAGGTTAATTTAGTTAGCTATGCAGTAAGGTTAAAAATTTCCTAGCTTATCTCTTAAATTGGCAGTTGAAAAGTTCAAAACAAAATCCATCAGGGGTGTTTGGCTTATTATGATATTGGCTTATACACTGTTCATTTGCAATATGTTAAAGTTTGATTGAGATTAGTTAATGGTAATTTAGTTAATTCTGATAAGTGTTAAGTTGTTTTGATTGGTCTTGAGGTTTTTAGTGTACTAGTGCTTTAGTAAGATCTAAACTGCCTCAATAAGCTCAGCAATAAGCTGAGCTAAATTAGAGTTCCCCTTTGGCATTTTTAGGTACTTTAGTGGTATTTAAGTCAGTTCCCAAGAGCTTGTTTGGTTTGAAGTAGTTTTGCACTTGTTAGCGCCAAAAATCCCCTGTCTGCTGTTACAGAACTTTAGTGCAGAACTTTGCCTTTTAGCTGCTGATCCATCACAAATTGTGGCTTATTGAATTAAGTTAAGGCCTTAATATTTGGCTTATAGGTAGACTATACAGTAAGCTAAAGGTATATCATCTGAGATCCAGGTTTCCAGCTTATTTAGTGGCTTAATTTTAGTCTGCAACATCAGCATTTAAACCTAAACTAGGCCTGCATTTTTTCTATCCACAATCACCAACTGATCTCAGCTCTAATTTGATAAGCAATTGTGCAAAACTTTTGGGCATTTTTGGTTTGATAGTAGATTTTCATATAAGCTTCAAGTAGCAGCTTCTGGATTTCCCTAATAAGCTTTTATCTGGCTTATAGACTAGTCCAAAGTAGGTGCATCTGTCATTTTGAAACTGTCATTAGCATTCAACTGTGCAGCTACTTATCAGCTTACGGCCTGAGCTTATTTAAGCTTTTTGAGTTGTATTATGCTTGAATAAGTCCCTTTCACAGTTCCTGAGCTTTTTGGAATTTATTGTTAACTTTAGCTTATATTTAGCTTATTTTGCAAGTGTTTATTTGGCTGTTCAGCTTATTATAGCTTAATCACTTTCTGAATTTATTTTTCATAAATTAGAAATTTAATTTTAGAATTACTCAAAAAATTTCATATTTTTCTAAAGTCATTTTCTATTTTTAAAGCATTTAAATAGATTAATTCAGTTTTTAATTCATAAAAAATAATTAAAAAGTCAAAAAAATAATTTTTCTTTTTCCTAAAATTTTCTTTTATCAGTTTTAATATAGGAAAATTATTTTCAAAATTTTAGGGCTTAGAATTTAGAAATTCACTTTTATTTATGTTTTTAAAATTCGTCGTGTAACGTTTTTAAAATTCAATTTTCGTTTTTAGGATCGTATGCTTAGCTTAGTTGTTCCATTAGCTTAATTAGTTGTTTTTTCATTTATATTTTAATATTCGTAGTATAAAACCAAATCAAAATCACTCACTCTTTCACATTCACTTCACGAATCACGGTCCCGAATCACATATTCCATTCAATCTTCGTCGGGACAAACGACTCGGGTTTTGCATATTTCCTTTGCAAATCCTTGGACTATAATCGACTATATCACCTATTATCAGCTTTTCTTTTAAGTTCTTCATTATCTTTAAGAGCAGAACATGATTCAGAACATTTGGTTATGGAATTTACCTCTGAATCAGAGAAGGCCATTAGAGCAGTCTCAGTGGCCACAAGAGCAGCATTTTTTGGTGCTTCCTCTTCATCAGCCATGAAGCTCCAGTCATAGTTAACCCCATCTATGGCTAGCATAGCCCTTGGTTCTTCAACTGTGACTTCCTTCTTTTTCTCTTGCCTATACCATGTGCTTCTATTATCCTGCTTCCTTGGGTTTCTACATTCTTTAGCGAAGTGTCCTAACCTGTGACAGTTGAAACAGTCTATTTTCTTCTTATCAAACCCAGCAGTTTCATTACCATCAATGGTAATCTGCTTACCAGTTCTCTGCCAGAACTTCTTAGCCCTCATGTTAAGCAAAGCAACCTGCCATTTGATGTCCATCTCTTCCAAATCATTATCATCCAACTGATCAAGATCTTCATGAATTAGAGAAGAACCACTAGTTTGACTAGACATGAATACATAGAATGCCGGATCTCCAAGTCCTGTAACATTCTTTTGTGAACTAGTAGAAAGACCACCATAAATAGCAGTAGAAACACCTTCAACTTCATCTACCTCTTCTGACTTACTAATACTAGGAGATGACAAAAATGCCACATTCCCAGAACTAGTACTATAGATTCCAGACTTCTTTAGACTTTGTTCAACAATTTTGAAGTTATTGAACAAATCATTGAGTTTCATGGTTTCAATATCTGGCTTGTTCATCCAGACAACCACATGAGTATGGAACTCATCAGGTAGACTTCTCAAAAACTTCATGTTGAGATCTTCCTTTGCTATCTCAACACTCAATACACTTAGCTGACTGACAAGCTTGTGTAATCTAGAAAACAGCTTATCAAGAGATTCATTGCTATTTGAACTGAAATTTTCAAATTGTTGTTTCAGCAATGTCTTTTGTGTTTTCTTGGTAGTTTCATTACCACCAAACCATGCACAAATCTCTTCAAAAAGAGTTTTTGCATCTGGATACTTGCTAAAGGATAACATCTGTTCACCAGGAATGGTCATAAGCAGCAAGTTTCTTGCTTTTTGATCATTTCTCTTCTGTATCCTTTCTTCATTTGAAACTGGTCCAGTATTTCTTTGTCTTACTGTTTTGCCGTCAATGATAGCATCTGAATAGCTTAGTGAAAAATAATCACCATATGTAATGATATCCCAGAGAGCATAATCTTGGACCATGAAATATTGCTCAATTCTCAACCTCCATAACTCAAACTCATTTTGTTTGATCATGGGAAACTTTGCAGCAACATGTATAGCAGTATCTTGAACATCCATTTCTTAAGCTTCTTCTTCTAAATCAATAATATCAGCCTTGCTCTGATACCACTTGTTAGGATTCGACACACGGTTAAGGTGGTTAAACCTTTTGTACTTTGTGTGTATGATATATTGAGTTAATATGATTAAGAATGCGGAATCTACTTAATCACACTTAGAAGGTTATTTGTGTTATGGAAATGGAACAGTTGTGTTTGTTATATGACAATGAACAATGAAAGATTATCACCAAACGATTCAATATTATTAAGATAATAATACGAGTGATCTTGAGTTATCACTAGGGTTACAACCTTGAATCTTAAGTTTTTCTTACTTGTGATATTTTTGTGTTTGTTCTTGTTCTAACAGTTATGAAAGTTCTAAGTATTTAACAATCACTTTAGACACACATATCTCTAGACTAAGATCTTTCTTTTATATCACAAGAAAGATCTTTTACAATATTGTTAAGTCTAGTCAAACTACTTGCTAACTTATCTTGAGTGTGTCAGTACATAAGATACAACATGTATCTGAGTACACAACTTGTAATTGATCACTTTGTTAAAAGATATTATCTACCGTATATACTTGACTTTAGCACACAAATATCTTTTCAATACTTATCCAACCAGCAGTTGTATATGTGACAATTATCCACTCAGCAGTATCAACTAGCAGTACCTTCTTTGTAACTACCAGTTAGAACGGTTAGTTATAACTTGAACAGTCCTAAGATATACACTAGCAGTTGGAACTGTTAGAGTATTTTTCTTAGCAGTACTAAAATATACACTAGCAGTTGGAACTGTTAGAGTATTCTTCTCAGCAGTACTAACCTTCAATACTTGTAATTCTTGATACTTAATCTTCAGAACATTTAATTCCCAACAGACTTGTACCTTGGCTTGAAAGACTTGTACACTTATAATTTGTAAAAATATTATATATATTAATTAGGGTTTGTGATTTTATTACATAAAATCATGGTTTTGTGAGTTTAGGGTTTGTATCGGGAGTTATAGTGAATTTAGGGTTTTTGTGCTTCAGGAGCTTGTACATTAGCTTGAATGAGTTGTACTTCAGTGTTTTAGGGTTTTGTTAGTCATATTCATTGTTAAAATGGTTTAGGGTTTCGTAGAAATTCTAATAGATAAGAAATGTTTAGTTTGTTTGTTAACGAATTAACGTAAACTGGCAAATGGTATATCGTAATGTTTTATATGGAAATGTTTATATAAGCATTAAGTAAGTTGATGTTGGTCCGCGTGAGAGCACGTTTATCAAGGATGTGAGTCACGTCACATTAGATAATAGTTATAATCAGATAAAGAAGAAAAAAAATTATACGTAGAAAAAGGATAAGTATTCTGTAAGATAGTTTATTATAATGTGGGATTTTTTACAGTGGTTACATGATGTGCTTAAAAATCAGTTTCGTTTAATGAATTCCTTAGTATATGATGGTGATCTATTTCATCTTAGATGTTGTGGACACATTCTGAATTTAATTGTCCAAGATGGTTTGAAACAAGTTGATGTTGCGGTAGATAAGATTAGAGAATGTGTGAAATTTGTCAAAGGTTCTCAAGGAAGGAAAGAAAAGTTCAGTCAGTGCTGCTCACAAACACTTTTAGATAGCAAAAAAGCTTTAATGCAAGATGTTCCTACTAGGCGGAACTTGACATATAGGATGCTTTCATGAGCACTTTACTATCGTGATGCTTTCTGTCATCTTGCTATGGGTGACTCAAATTTTCAAAGTTGTCTATCTAGTGATGAATGGGTTAGGGTTTGTGAAAATATGTGATTTTCTTAAGGTTTTTTATGAAGCCACTGTTGAGTTTTCAGGATCTCTTTATCCTACTTCCAACATGTATTTTCCTCAAGCATTGTTGATTCACTTGAAATTGGTTAAAGAGTTAAAAAGTCCTGATCCTTATATGAATACCATAGCTGAGCAAATGTAGGTTAAGTTTGAGAAATATTGGGCTGATTTTAGTCTCTTATTAGCTATAGCAGTGGTATTTGATCCTCGATATAATTATGCATTTCTCGATTTTAGCTACAAAAAGCTTTATGGTATCGATTCACCACAACTAGAGGTGGTTAAGACTGCACTTTTTGGGCTTTTCAAAGAATACAGGGCAAGAAAGGAGCCAGAATGCTCGACATCATCTGGTGCTTGTACTGATGGAGACTAAGACGTTAGTGAAGGCATTTTCAAGGTATGAAACTCAAACTTTATTTACATCTTCATTTTGTAATTGTTCTTCAACTTATGAGCTGTTAATTCAACTTGTTGTTTTTTGTTTCTTCATATTTGCAGGAGTTTGAATTATTTGATAAGGATGAAAGTTCGGGTTGTGCTCAAAAAACTGATTTGGACTTGTATATTTCGGAGCCACGAGCCAAAATGACCTCTTCCTTTCGTATACTTGATTTTTGGAAATCACAACAGTATCGATACCCTGATTTAGCTAGATTAGCTATGGACATTCTTTGTATTCCAGTTTCAACAGTTGCATCGGAATCAGCCTTTAGTCTTGGTGGAAGAATTTTGGATCAATATCGAAGTTCAATGTCGCCTCCTACTGTTGAAGCTTTGATATGTACAAGGGATTGGTTGTTTGCAGAAAATGGTAATGTTTACATTTTTTATGGCTTAATTTATTGTTGAAATTATATGTTTCGTCATTTATTTTCTCTATTCCTACTGCAGCGATGTCGAACAATGACCTTGAACAACTAACCCAGAATGTCATGGCTTTGAACATCAACAACGATGAAGCTGATCATATCAAGTAGACTTTAAATTAGTGTTTGGTAAGTCTCAAGATGAATCACACAATAGTATATGTTTAGATCAATCAAGTTATTGGTTTTTATCTTTTTATAAGATCATTGTGTATCTTTAAGTAAACTTTTGACCTTTTTTGCAGTCATGTTAGAAAATAAATGAAGAATGGCACCATTTTGAACCTTGAGGTGCACTAATTACCTTTTTGAAGGCACGTTGGAGAAGATTTATAAATCTTCCTGTGCACTTATGATATTTTGTGAAGGCATGTCAGAGAAGAAATGAAGATGGCACCCATAAGATCTTTTGTCTTGGATTATTGTAATTGTTAAGAACTACTCCGTAATAGGATATATGTACTTATTTAGGATGTGGATCTATGTTTTCTTAAATGCTACTGTAATATATATATATATATATATATATATATATATATATATATATATATATATATATATATATATATATATATATATATATATATATATAGATGTTGGTTCTATAAAAAAGTCCACTTTGGTGGAAAAGTGAGAAAAGTGTGCAAATCACTCCCTCCCTTCCCACCTCTTTTTTTTTCCCAACTACAAGGGCCTCATTGTAACTTCTTTTGCTTTTTAGGGGTAAAATTTGTAAATTCATCCCCCTTTTCCCTTCCTTTCTGATCTATTTTTGTATTATAGTTTCTGATTTATTTTTGTGTTATAGCTGTTGACTAATCTAAACAAGTGTTCTATTTTATACGAAATAACTTCTTTTTTTTTCGAGTAGTTGAGATTTATATTAGTTAAATAGATTTCTAAAATGGAGCCCAAAAGCTTTTTGCTACAAGAAAACTTGTAATTTCAGATTCTTCAATGTTAATCAGCTCACTAACGTATAACAATGTCATCAAAAAATTAAAAATACTTTTATGCATATATTGGACATTGATCCTACCAAACGTATTATACAAGTACATAAAATATACATAGCACATCTAACAAACAAAACATCTCAATGTACAAGCACAAGGAGATTTGATTCGACTCGAATACAAATCGGAGAGATCCAATTTAAACATTCAGAAAAGCCTCTCAAACTTTGAACTTTCCAGGGATTAACGCGGGTCGATCTTGAGATTTCGTTAACCTCAAACTGTGCTTCAACCTTTTATGCTCAATTTAAAATCATATACAAGGATGGGGAACCGGGCCTGGTAACAAACAATGCTCAACTTTTTTGAATACTGCTAGACCATGTCTAATTCTTTACAGATTTTAGTATTTCTTCAACTTTAGCTAGCGTCTGCTCGTTTATCTGAACCTGTGCAAGTTCTGTGGTAGCCGTAACATTAACCTGCACCTGAATAGAGGAAGAGAAGTACAATAGAGTCAACGCCTGTGTTAGGAATATAAATATTCAGTTGAAGACTCGGTCACCCCGAATACTTATTAGCACAACATAGCTCGTTGGATAATTAGTAATATTATTAGTAGGTTAGTTATTATTAATATTGTGGAGTGGGTCGGGTCTTTACCCACTGTCAGCTCGCTCCACAGCCCAGTAGGGGCACAATATGTAAGGACTATAAATACACCCTTCCCACCCATGGGAAGGGTTGGACCTCATTTGCTTATCAAGCTAATACACATTTGTTTCTCTCTCTACAAAGGTTCCATCTCTTTCTCTCTCTACAACTCACCATTCGATCCAAACTCTAGTCCCAAACTTGTGTTTCTTTGTTAGTGAATATCCTACAATTGGTATCAAGAGCCATGGTTAGATTCGTGTAGTGCATATTCAGATTCGTGTTTGGTTTTTGGGTGTTTTTTGGTTCGTACAAAAAGGTGAGAAAAGATCATTGTTTGATCTTTGTTTGTGGTTCAAATTGTGTAATACTAGTACTTTTATGTTCAAAAAGGTGTTTTAGATCGTTCTTGATAAGTTACAACAGTGTTTGTGACTTGTTTGTGAAAGATCAGACGTGTTTCTTGGTAGCGGGTTGTACTTCGTACTAAGTTTCATCGCAGCGGTTTGATATTCTGTGAAAGTTTCTTGTTAGCGGTTTACCCTAATTTGGCTGTTTAGGTCCAGCGGCTTGGTTAATAGCGGTTTGTAGTTTATCTGTTTCTGGAAAAGGACAAACTGTACTGAAAAGGACAGTTTGTCAACTAGTGGCAGCGGTTTGTCAGGACTTGTCGTCTAGCGGCTTGTCGTGTTGTGGTAGAGGTTTACGGGTTTCAGCGGTTCTGGTTATAGCGGTTTTAGGTTTCAGCGGGTTAACTTTTAGCGGCTCTAGTTTCAGCGGTTTAATCTTCCAGCGGTTTAGCGTTCAGCGGTTTAATCCTCAGCGGTTTAACTTCTAGCGGTTCTGCTTTCAGCGGCTTGATACTTCTGGTTTAGCGGTTTGAAATTTAGCGGTTTGACCTTCAGCGGTTTGACCAAAGTTGACTTTTTACGTCAAAACTTCAAACGGCCATAACTTTTGAACCGTAACTCCGTTTTCAGCGAAATACCTGTTAAAACGACCGGAACAGCTTGAATATTGTGAGGATTCACCACAAAGTCGTGAAACGAATTTTTCGAGGCCCAAAACCCTTCCGAAAAGAAGTTATTGAGGTTTTAAGTTTTCAGACCAAAATTCCACCGTAAAAACTTGCATCAACCAAACCTAATCACAACCATACCCATACAAAAGATCACCAAGTCTACCAAACTGTCATCATAAGACACTCAAGTAACCATTATCATTTCACGGTTTATTCTAGATTTTAGTAAAATCCCGCGAAAGAATCTATTTCTCGGTTTAAATCTTAGAATTGTAAAATCCCGTGCACGTTTACATCATGTCAAATACTTCAGATTCTGCTATATCAGAGATACTCAGATTGTACAACATGATGGACAAACAAAAGATTCCCAAAGATGTTCGACAGATAAACGTGTTTGACTATGTCGGTGCCAATAGAGAATTTGTGTGCCCGAATTCTCAAGAAAACAAGCTTCATCAGCCACTGACAAATGTTGAGGAGTCAGATACTGCTAGGAACAACATGCAACATGAGAAACACAACGAAGCGTCTGCTGAACCTAATGGGGTATCTTCTGTCATTAATAATGATAATGTGTTGCGTGAACAAAAGATTCCCGACAAAGTACAACAGACAAACGTTGTTGAGTCAGATATTGCTTATATGGGAAATAACGATGTTTTCCCATATGAACAATATGTGAATCACAACGAAGCATCTGTTGTACCTAGTTGTGCATCTTCTGTTCTAAGTGATGATTATGTGCTGCATGAGAACACTGTGTTTGTCCCTGATGATAACTTGATCACTAGACTAAACATCTATAAGGAACAAGTGGCTATGTATGAACAGCGTGCTAAGTTTGAGCTTAATGAACGTGAGCATAAATTAGAAGGTCAAATGAGTACACTTATTAAAGAGTCTAGAGTAAGAGAAGAAACATTAAAACAAGAGTTGAATTCTTTGAAAAGTCAGCTAGAACAGTCTGTCAAACAGAAACAGGAAGTACAAAGGTGTATAACTACACTTAAGCTAGAATTCAAAGAAAAAGAAAAGGAACTCTTAAATAATTTCTCTAGGCTCAAAACCTTAAAAAATAAGCTTGAGGATAAGTTGTACACACAAGACCAAACCAGACAGACTGCCCAAATGATGTATAAGCACAGAAAGTTAAGTGACAAGCATAGTGAAAGCAATGTAGGTAGATCTAAATTAGCTATTCATGAGATTGCTAAGATAGCCCAACCTGCATTAAATGATTCTAATGTGATGTTTATGCCTAATCATGAACCGCCTGAGCTTATCTACACTAAAGAGGAGGAGGAGATGAGTGAGAGAACAAGGGAAAGAATGAATGAGAAAATGAGGGATCCCGAGTGCATAGCCAGACGAATAATAATCAAGCCCCATGACTATAGTGAGGAAAATCGTTTGACTGTGTTTGCTCCTCAAAAGAAGTTAACACCCGAACAGATATTCTGGAAACAAGATAATGAAAAACTTAAGGAAGAAAAACTTAAGGCCAACACCCCTCTCATTAGAAAAGTTGCGTCCATAACGGGGTATCCTCCCAATACACCTAGGAATTTGGTGCCATTGTCTCTTCCCACTGAATGCAAAACCTTTATTAGCTTATATGTGCTTTGGCAACTATTTGCTGATTTTGATAAAACATGTAAGAAGAGAATCACACCAACAGGAATTACTGAGGGGGAAAGGTGTTTTGAGCATGCAAAAAGGTGTTACTTGACTGAGGTCATGCCATTCTTTAAACTACTGATGAACTCAAATAAGTACATTTTATTACTATCATTTATCCTATTAATTTGACTTGTTTTACTATATTATGTATGAGGATTGATACTTAATCGTTTACTTTTGTAATTCTCAGGTAAAAACAAGCATTTGGTGAAACTTAGCGATTTTGGACTAATTATGGAGCAAAACGTGCATAAAGTTGAAAGTCTACTGACATGGACAAGATCAAGTCAATTCTGCTCCAGATGCGCCGCATCTCACTCTCGACATGCGCCGCATCTCTATCAAGATATCACCAGATACGATCCAAGATACAAGAGGACATGCGCCGCATCTAATCATGGAGTTACGCCGCATCTTCTGGCGGTGTACGAATATTCCTGAATATTATAATCTTGGACCCCACGCGAAGTTAAGTACATGCGCCGCATCTACTTAGTAGATGCGCCGCATCTTCCTTCAGACAGAAACTATAAATACCCCGTAGACCAGACGAATTAAGAAGCGGAAAACCTAAAACCGAAGACCAAACAGGAGAAACAAAGGACGAATTCAGTCAAGGAGGCAGCACAAGACACACCCAAATCAAAGATACAAGAGCTGTAAGAAGGTGCTGCATGTGTTTAATTCATTAAGTAGTTTTGTTTTATTGTGTTAGCAAACTTTAATTCATCAGGATTGGTGGCTTGTGTAATGTGACAACGAAAGATTGCACTCCCTTTAATACTTGCTTTCCCATCAATTAAAGTTTATATGTTGATGTCTTTGGTTACTACTTATTAGTGCATTGATAACCTCTGTGTTTATTAGTGGCTTGCGGGCATTTGACTGCGGGACATAATGTGGCTCCCACGGTTATTACTAAATTGATCACTTAGGAATAACTTTTAGACATAAGTAATCATTAAGGGTTTACTCGCCGATAAGAATAGGACCAACGAGAAAGGGTTAACTACATACACTTCATATAAAGCTATCAATAAAACAAGTGACAATCTACTTAATCATAAGGGCAGCCCTCTTATTGTCTCAAGTATTTATCTGTGTACGTGTGTGGTACTTGCTGATTCGTGCCTATTGGTTTATTTTATTATTTAATTGCAAACAAACCGTGCCAGTCTCTCAGGCTGAAACCCCCTTGCGTTAGGATATTAAAATACTGATTAGAATAACGAGATAATACGTTCCACTCTTAGTGATCGACACTCTACTTACCATTATCTTCATACTGACCGGGTACACTGCTCGTTAAGTGTGTGTGTTATTGATAAGTCGGCTAAATATAAATTTAAAACTTGAGTAGGCATTAAAACTGCTAAACCGCAACGACACATCACGCGCATCAAGTTTTTGGCGCCGCTGCCGGGGAGTGAATTGTTATTATCTGTTAATTTGATTAGTATTTTAATTAAGTTTTTCTTTTTATTAGATTAATTGCATCATTGTATTATTTTGCATATTTGTTGTACTGTGTGTTATTTGTTTTGTGTTATTTGTTTGCTTTATTTGTTTTTATTTTCGTGTGTTTTAATTTTTGTTTTTATTTTTCGTATTTTTCTGTTCTGCTATCGTTGTACTGTGCTAAATCAAACGATACGGCGCATCTGATCTCTCAGATACGGCGTATTGCGTTTAATTTTTTAAAAAAATACAACGCGTTTAATTAATTCGATACGACGCATCTTTTCCCCAAGATACGGCGTATCTGTTTTTAATAAGAAAATTTTTCTAAGCGATAAAGTAATACGACGCATCTGCTTAGGCAGATACGGCGTATCTGTTTTCGATAAAAAAAAAAAAAAAAAATTCTAAACGTTAATGCCATACGACGCATCTGCTTTAGCAGATACGGCGTATCTATTATTTTAATTAAAAACAGTTTGCGAATTATTAAACAGATACGGCGTATCGATCTCTGTCGATACGGCGCATTTTACTGAATCAAAAATCTTTTATTTTTAAACGTAACGAAAGTACGGCGCATTAACTTTTGTTAATACGACGAATATAATTTGATAAATATAGTTGATTTTTGATATTTACTTTGATCGGTCCGCTACTCTCGTGTGCAAGTTGTTTATTTTCAGGATAAATGATGACTCGAGCATCACCAAGAAGGATTACATTCTGAACCAAACCAAGAGACGCTAGCTGAAGTGACCGAACATAAGACGACAAGAGTGGAGGAAAACTCAGTACTGGTAACATTGAACTTCTTAAATTCTTGAAATAGAATCCCAGGTAAACTCTACGATAATTCAACTGCCCAAAGGAAAGTTCTCTACACTATGATCTCAGTTTTATTATCCATATTATACATCTGATTCAAATCGTAATCTTAATTTTGTATGCTCAAAAACGATATTTGTTCCTAACATCGGAGTAAAAACTTACCCTCTAAACAATAAGATTACAATTATTAATGAAACGTTTATGCCTATTGCTCTTATTTTGAATTCATCTATACGGTGTGCCGTTTAACCCAAATTTGATGTATAAGGAACTGTGTTGCGGAGGCCAAGGTACGTTCTTCATTTAAATTTCGTTAACTAACATAGAGATACGGCGGATCTAAATATCCAAAGCGCCGTATCCCTGACCAACTAGGACTTATTGACTAGTCAACGAAATTAAATAGATACGGCGCATCCCAATTTTCTAATACGGCGCATCGTGTCGCCCTATAAATACGACGGGAATGCGCCGCATAAACACACACAGTTAAGAACACGCACTAAAATTATACTCGAATCCCGATCATTCTTCTTTAATCCACCTCTAATCCGATCTAGAATCTTTCTCCTAATCATCAAATTAAGGTAATTACTCAATTTCGATTTAATCTTGTTTAGAACGAAAATTAGGGTTTATATGATTGAATCGATTCGTGCTTAAATGATATAGAGATATGATTAGGATTTGCTCTAGATGGTTTCCCCTGTATTTAATTTGCATGAGTAATTGAACTTATAACCTAATTTGATTTAACCGAAAATTTAGGTTTTGGGTTTGATTTTGAATATTTAGCGGGAAGGAGAATTAGCAGTGGTAGATTGAGATATTAGAACTGATATAAGGAGCATATAATACTGTGATATTTAGTGGTAGTTTACGTCACGGATACGGATTCTTGAAAAACGTGCCTAACCCTTTATTTTATACTGATATGCTTTTAGATGCGGCGCATCTAGGTTGATTAATGCGGCGTAACGACCTATTTCAAAATTGATAAAATTCTAGATACGCCGTATTGATTAATCTAGATACGACGCATCTCAATACGCCGTATCTATTGTCTTGCACCGCATCTCTTATACTTTATATAGATACGCCGCACTGATTAAATCAGATGCGCCGTATCTACCCTATTTTGTAGACTGTTTACTGACTGTGAATATCTATTTCAGATGGCATTACCTGAGCCTGCACGTAGACACCCGTGGCTTCGTTTTGAAACAATGGGACTAGCACAGGGTGCTGTTGATGATTACATGACTAGGCTTAGAAAGTTTTATCAGAGGAAGGTATTCAGTGTTCCAGTTTTGGATTTTGACAGCATCGAGAATATTGACGAGGGTAACGCTGCTGAGGGGTTAAGAACTAGGTTTGAGATGATACACAAAGATCAGGAGGGGCAGGTTTTATTCAGGTCTTACACCTGGGAAAGGCTGTTTAGGATAGAAGAACCGTTGATTAAGGTTTTGATGTTGGAGTTTTTCTGCACTATACACTATAGGGAGACTGATCTCGGTCTCGACACATTTGACACTCTGGTATTCAGACTGGGTGGTTTTGAGAGAAGGATGTCTATGGGGCAGTTTATACTAGCTCTTGGGTTGCATACTACAGCAGAGATGGCATCTCCAGGTTTTACAGATTATTGGGCTAACAGTTTGAGAGCTGTTTCAGATCGTGGGGAGTTGGGAGATTATTGGGCTGAGATCTCATCTGGAGGTGACTCTACCACCACCACTCCCTCATACACACTGATTAGAGAGCCGATGAGGAGGCTCTGTCATCGTCTGATTGCCCTGACTATTGCCGGGAGGGGACAATCCCCTGAGAAGGTGACTACTTTAGATCTTTTTCTCTTATGGAGCATGGACGGGGGAGCTGTGGTGAACATCCCTCACTTCTTAGCACATTATTTACATAGAGTTGCTCCAGGGAGAGATGGTAGGAGCCAAATGACTGGGGGTCACTTTGTCTCTCGTCTTGCTAGGCACTTTGGGGTATTAGGTGATGAGATTCCCGATGATCTTCCGGTTGATGTTGCTAGATTACCTGGTATGGATGCGGACTACCTTGCGACTAGGCTTGGGATATGTGCAGAGATGATAGATGGGTACTTCTGGGCACCACTAGGACCACCTAGGCCTGCTGAGCCAGAGCAGGGGGATGCTCAGGCAGCCCCGGCTGCTGCTCCTGCTCAGGAGGAGATACATGCTCCAGCACCAGCTCCCCGCACTATTGGACAGAGGGTCGAGAGAGTGGAGCTAGAGGTTAGGTCATTGAGAGAGGCTCTCGAGGCACAGAGAGTTGAGCTCGCTGGAGTGAGGAGAGATATGAGTTGGTTGGTCGACGGAGTCAGTAGATTGATGGCTCTTAATGGGGTCAGCCACAACCTCCCAGACGGTGCTTATGTCAGAGGGATTATCAGATACGAGCGCAGGGTTCGCCGCAGGACTGACGAAGCTAGTACTTCTGGGGCCCAATCAGATGACGTGACTCCCGACCAGCCCACAGCTTGACCACTCTTTGCATTTTCATTATGGACACGTTTCTTCGTACATTACTTATATTTATTTTGGATTGTACTAATCACTATTCTTATGTTTAATGTTTCATTTTATATTTCTTGTTATGTTTGATGAAGACTGACATTAAGTTCAGCATGAGAGTACGAGAGGACGTATGAGATTAAACCGTGGAACGAGTCCTTTTACAACAGACTGTTAACAGTCTGTTTGATTACTACATGCGCCGTATCTGCTTAAACAGATGCGACGCATCCTATCCTTTACTTCGTTTTATTTTGTTTCCAGGCCGCATGAGGATACGGCGCATCTCAATTCTGAGATGCGACGCATCTCCTGCAATGGTCATATCTTATTTTATTTTTCTGCATTTTTATTTTCGACTTTAAAACTATTTATCAGTTTATTTTTAATGCGGCGCATCCCTGGTTAAGGATGCGGCGCATCTTTATTCTGATCCGTATTAATTCCAGGCTCGATACGGCGTATCTTCTTCAATAAGATACGGCGCATCGACTGACCTGATGATTTTCAGTTTTAATTTTTAAGTTTTATTTTTCCTAACTACTAATGTATTATGCAAAGCTTGAACCTTTCTTATCTTAGGTGTGTTTTAAAGTGTTGGTGATATTATAGTTTCCTGGATTTCCTATGGATACATCAAGTATGAAGCTTTAACGTTCTAATCCACAAGAAGTTGATTTTTGCTCTTATACTAATGGAGGATCATACCGAGCAAATCTCAGGGGAGTTTTTCTGTTCTAATTCTTTTATTTTCCAGTTTTTAACCTTTTATACAAACAACGAGGACGTTGTTTAACTTAAGTGGGGGGATTGGAGAATTAGAACACTTAACAATTACTTGTCCTAAACTTTTTCAAAAATTATGCTTAAAATGTGCTTAATATATCAAACTTAAAATTTTTTTAGCATGTTTTTGTTTAAGATCTAAGTTGCATAACTGCACACATGACGTTATTTCCAAAAATTGTGATTTTTCAAAATTCACAAATCTATGAGTGTGCCAGTGACTTGTAAACTTTAGAACTTGGCTTGTATACTATTCGAGACCACCATAATAAGTATTATTTATATAATTGGAGTGACTTGTCTAACTTGGTAAATTTCTAGGATTACACCCAAATAGCCTATTATATGTTATGTGTTATTAACTAACTACACTGGTTAGTTAACCCCCGTATAAACCCTTTTGTTACTCTCATTTTTAGAGTAAGATACCCCTAGAAAAACCCTCAGAGCCATTCCTTTCATTTCTTACACCTATGTTTAAAATGTTTCGTTACACCCTTACACCTTAGCCTACCCTGTAGATTAGAATCCGTGGTTGGTTGATTGCTATAGGCAAAGTGTGTTTCCTTACATTACCTGTGTTCGCGTGCGTAATTCATTATCTATGGTTAGGTCGGGAAATTGCACAATGCAATTGGAGTGAAAGTAAATATTGTATATTTTTGGAGTTTATTTTTCGTGTGTTTACTACTTTCACTATTACCATTATTTCTGAAGTCATGAAAAGTATGGAAAAATTATCCGGAAAGAAAGTTATAGTGATGTGGTGAAATTTTACACATCTATGTTTATGTTTAAAAAAAAAAAAAAAAAAAAAAAAAAAAAAAAAAAAAAAAAAAAATCGAAAAAATGAGAAAAGAAAAAAAAAAAAGAAAAAAGTTGGAAGTTAGTTTTAACCAACTTATGTAAAGTTATGTAAGTGGTCGATATCACCACTATTTGTTGTACTATATCTATGGATTGAATGGGAATTGGCAGTTATGGGAACGCCAATTAAGGTTTATTCTTTGATTAAGATCTTGTTGAGTATAATTCGTGTCTACCTAAAGCGTGTGTTTCAAGTGTTAAAGCGTGAGTTATTCGATGATATGAGTCTTATTCATGGGATGGTTGGGATAGTGATTAACCACACTTAGGATTTTAATTTATTTGTTTTGTTTATTTTTATTTTTGCACCAATTTATATCCCAAATGTTATCCATGCCCTTTATTATTCTTTATCCAACCAAACCTTTGATTTATTGAGATTAGGGATTTGAGCAATCTTAAGTATCGTAGTCGTGGATTCGGCTATGTATTTATGATTTTGTCGCCCTTTTTGATATATTATTATTGGTGAAGTTTGGACCTATCTTTAGCCTATTCGAGTTAAGGAATTGAGCAATTGCAAGTATCGTGTTCGTGGATTCGATCATGTATTTGTGATTTTGTCGCCTTTTCTGGAATTTGAGATCGATAATGAAAGAGAATAATTAACCCTTAAGCCTAAAAACCCTTTTTACCACTTTAGACTTGTTACTCCTTAGCTTTAGTGGTGGAGATGTGTATACTTGCCAAGCTTATGATAGAATATTCGTCGCGACTGGACAGTTAAACGATTAGATTTGCTTTTATCGACTTATTTTATTTTACTTCTAATTCGTTAAAGTGTTTAGTTGTGTGATTATGAAATGAACGAGTACATGCTTAAATATAAAAATAAATCCTAACATCTTTTAGGATACATTTTCATAAAAGAAATTCTAAGGTTTACTTGGGGACAAGTAAAGTTCAAGTGGGGGGATATTTGATGAACTCAAATAAGTACATTTTATTACTATCATTTATCCTATTAATTTGACTTGTTTTACTATATTATGTATGAGGATTGATACTTAATCGTTTACTTTTGTAATTCTCAGGTAAAAACAAGCATTTGGTGAAACTTAGCGATTTTGGACTAATTATGGAGCAAAACGTGCATAAAGTTGAAAGTCTACTGACATGGACAAGATCAAGTCAATTCTGCTCCAGATGCGCCGCATCTCACTCTCGACATGCGCCGCATCTCTATCAAGATATCACCAGATACGATCCAAGATACAAGAGGACATGCGCCGCATCTAATCATGGAGTTACGCCGCATCTTCTGGCGGTGTACGAATATTCCTGAATATTATAATCTTGGACCCCACGCGAAGTTAAGTACATGCGCCGCATCTACTTAGTAGATGCGCCGCATCTTCCTTCAGACAGAAACTATAAATACCCCGTAGACCAGACGAATTAAGAAGCGGAAAACCTAAAACCGAAGACCAAACAGGAGAAACAAAGGACGAATTCAGTCAAGGAGGCAGCACAAGACACACCCAAATCAAAGATACAAGAGCTGTAAGAAGGTGCTGCATGTGTTTAATTCATTAAGTAGTTTTGTTTTATTGTGTTAGCAAACTTTAATTCATCAGGATTGGTGGCTTGTGTAATGTGACAACGAAAGATTGCACTCCCTTTAATACTTGCTTTCCCATCAATTAAAGTTTATATGTTGATGTCTTTGGTTACTACTTATTAGTGCATTGATAACCTCTGTGTTTATTAGTGGCTTGCGGGCATTTGACTGCGGGACATAATGTGGCTCCCACGGTTATTACTAAATTGATCACTTAGGAATAACTTTTAGACATAAGTAATCATTAAGGGTTTACTCGCCGATAAGAATAGGACCAACGAGAAAGGGTTAACTACATACACTTCATATAAAGCTATCAATAAAACAAGTGACAATCTACTTAATCATAAGGGCAGCCCTCTTATTGTCTCAAGTATTTATCTGTGTACGTGTGTGGTACTTGCTGATTCGTGCCTATTGGTTTATTTTATTATTTAATTGCAAACAAACCGTGCCAGTCTCTCAGGCTGAAACCCCCTTGCGTTAGGATATTAAAATACTGATTAGAATAACGAGATAATACGTTCCACTCTTAGTGATCGACACTCTACTTACCATTATCTTCATACTGACCGGGTACACTGCTCGTTAAGTGTGTGTGTTATTGATAAGTCGGCTAAATATAAATTTAAAACTTGAGTAGGCATTAAAACTGCTAAACCGCAACGACACATCACGCGCATCAACTACTTAAAGAACATTTTGAAGGGTTGTAAACTGCCCTTAAAACCAAAATAAATGAAATGAAAGTAGTGTTTAAAGATATGGAAAATGAGGTAACTCAAAATGTGATAGAACTTAAGACTCGTGAGATTGAAAGAAAGAACATTCTCATCACAAATGAGAATTTGATTGCTAGATGTATTGCACAAGATGTATTTTATACTGCTACTGATTTTGCATTATCTGCTTCTCAATTTCATGAGTATTCTATTGCTTTAGATGTTACCCAGAATCGTGTTGTTGAGCTTGAGGGGGAGAATTTGAAATTGCTTGAAAAAATTCAAAATGATGACCATGATAACATGGTTAAACGTTTTTCAAAACTAGAAGTTGATTATCTGAATTTGCAACTCAAACATCAACACTTAGAAGAAAAATGCAAAATATCAAATGTCAAGACATCCTCGGATGCTCCTGAGTTTGATACATATTTTGAATTACGCAAACGTTATGAAAAAATTCAAGCTCACACAAACACGATTCGACTGTTGAGGGCCAAAGTTGCCCAATTGAAATCCAACAAATGTGAGGTGTATGGCACCAATAAACCTTCGTCTTCAGATTCTCAGAATTTTCAGTATCAAGACACCATCAACAAGTTACATTATGAAAATGAGTGTTTTCGAGAAGAAAATTCTAAGATTAAACAGCATTACAAAGAGTTATATGACTCAATTAAAGTCACACGAAATAATCATAATGAAAAGATAACTTCTTTGTTAAATGAAATTGAGAATCTTAAGACTCAGGTGAAAGGAAAAATGCCATGTACCACTTGTAATTGTGTTGTATCAAAGGTCTCTGCTTGTAAAATGTACGATGTTGATGTGAGGCCTATTCCATTTCCCATGAGAAACAACAGACCTGTCCATCAAATGTACCTCTGTCACCTTAGGGATGGACTTGACACTCTTCGTGAGGTTGTGGAAGAGGACAGAATAGGAAAACCACTCGATAAGGCAGTAGGTTATGCCTGCGTCCTCACAAAAAAGATCCTGGAACAGTTAGAATATGCCATTGGCACGGGCCCTAAGTCTCACAACCAAAGAGATAGAATAGTTGCATCGTCATCCACAATTAAGAACAAGCATGTAACCTTTGAGGTATCTTTGGAAACTTCAGATCCTAACACATCAAAACATGTTCAGCAACTAGAAGTGAAGAAGACTAAGATTCCCATAAGTCCTTCTACAGGAGTTAATAGTGACACTAAAGCTAGCGAGTCAAAACCTAGGAGAAACATAAAGAATTCTAGGATTTCACCAGCTAAAAGTGTTCCTAAAAGGAAAGTAGAAGACCACATGAGAAACAACAAGTCAGATTTGAACAAAAGGAATCATAATTCGAATCCAAATTCACTTTGCAAAACATGTAATGAATGCATAATTTTGTGTAATCATGATAAATGTGTTATGAAATTTCTGAAGTCGTCCAACAAAACCCCAGTTAGGAAAGTTTGGAGAGCTAGACAAATTAAGCAATCTTGGAAACCTACAGGGAAAATGTTTACCAATGTGGGCTTTCAGTGGAAGCCCACGGGCCGAACATTCACACTAGGGGAACATTGCCCTTTAACAAGGATTACAATTCCTAGAGTAGTGCCTGTTAAGGAATGGAAGCCTACTGGTAGAGTTATCCCTTTAGATACACAATGTCCCTTAACTAGGTCCATTGCATCTACTAGTGTTGCCCCTATTGTTAAAACCAAGGCACCTATGGTTTCAGCAGCCCCAAAGATTGTTTGCACTAACCAACTGGAACCCAACCTAAATTGGGGATCCGGCTCTCCAAATTCTCTTGTTTCGTCTGTTTTCAAATGCAGGTCGTACGGATCGTCCTTTGACATTTGGACACAGGCTGCTCACAACATATGAGGGGAATCATGATGACGTCTGAACACATCAGTTCAGGCCTCGTTCTTCATTGGCTATGGCGTCTGCTGACATGTCTTCAGGCCCCGTTCATCAAAGAAAAGAAAGGCGTACGCTTGAGTGCGCTTTATCTTCGGAAGAAGAGGAATCTTCTTATTTATGACCATTCTCATCAAGCTTCATGTTCTTCAAATGCTCATTCAGTCACCAAAGGGGATAAACGTACATTGGAGTATATTCTTATTCTCCTGCTCTATCAAAAATGGCAGTTGGTCGTCATATGCAATTTTTGAGGGGGAGAAGGGTGAATAATCTACATGGTGATTGAGATTTGCGAAATGGTCATACGACTCTTCTTGTTTCTGACTATTCTCATTAAAAGGCTTCATACTTGCTCAATGCTCGTTCAAACATCCAGTGGATCTACTTCCATCACAGATTGGACGTTTATTCATTCGATCAAAAATGGCAACTTCAAATGCAATTTTTGAGGGGGAGAAGTGTGAACAGTGGATCAACCTCATATGCACTTGTTCAATCAAAAATGGCATCCTCATATGCAATTTTTGAGGGGGAGAAGTGTGAACAAGTGAGCTAACAAACAATCACTTGTTGGGCATCTAAGTGTGACTACGGAATTGATCAGGTATCACTTATTTGGGGTTGAAGTTGACTTTCTCAAAGGCGTGATCTTACTCTATCTTGAAGTCGGGGTTGGTTGGATGCATGACCTTCAATGATAACTTGCTCGTGCTTAAGATTTAAGTTGAAGACTTAGGTTATCTAGTTACCAGTAGTCGGGGTAACTATCACTTAAAGGAGTTACGATGTAGTACTCAGTGTTACAAGCCGTTGACGTTGTGGATAATCTTAAGAGGTGTTAATATCTCATACCTTGGTTGGGTATTGAGTACTTAGAGATTTGCGTGGAGCACTAATTCTCTACACCGTTCTTCCAACATTAGTGCAAGATCAAGTCACGAGAATGGGGAATTCTACTTCAGTTTCAAGTTTGGTATATCGGGTTTGCTTCATCAGTTATCAATTCAGATGGCCTACTTAAGGGTTGGTAAAGATAGTCAGAAAGTGCTTCGGTATCGGTTGATTCTCACTTGATACATTTGAGCTAATTTTGTTCTTCTCACAAGATTTCAAGTATTTGTGCGTAAGATGTGTTGCTGATTCTGAGGTATCAAAACCAGCAAGGGGGAAGGAGACATACATCTGAACGCACAACGAGTACACATGATGAACTTTATACTTCTTCTTAAATGAAGTTATTCCGGGAAGACAAATGTCATAACCGCAGAGAAAATCAGTGTTTTAACTCGTGAGTCTTGATGTATTATTCCAACTACGTGGGGGAAGATATGTATGAAACAGTTTCTGATAATTAAAGAGGTTCATAATTGTATGATGACTTCTGGTTAGTCGGTATCCTACAGAAGGAAATGTGTTCATCCGGGACTTACTTGGTTTTCACGGTACTGTCTTGGTGTTATCATCTCGACTACACACGGGATAAATTGCTTACACTCGGGACTTTGTTGTCTTTGGTGTAACAATTCTCATCTGCAATTTCCTGAAGGGAGAAAAGGGGATTTCTAGGTCTTAAGTGATCTTGATGTTACGTTTTCGATTTCATTAATGGGATTGAGTGTGTACTTCGGGTTTTCGGGCTTCATACAATGAGACTGTTTGAATTTCTTCAACTACTTGGGGGGAAGTGGTCTCTGGATATTTTTGGTAGGCATTTCTTCAGTCTTCAGTGGGAAGAAATGTGAGAAGAATTATTCAAATGTGAGATGATTCGTTGCTGATCTATTTGAGGATCCCCGAACGGAGAATCACGATGATTATTCTTAAAAAGGAGCAGCAATACTTAATGTGGTTTGCTACGGTTTCCGCTGTACACTTACCTTATGTAAGCTTGAAAGAGAGCTTAGAATCTGATCAGTATGAAGATTGTCGGTTTGGGGGGAAGCCATCAAAGCTGTACATTGGGAAGGCTCAAGTTCCGTCGATTGTTCAGGAGCCTCGAAAGCTTTAGTGGTGAAAGTTTAAGAGATGATTGACCACAGATTTCTACAACATACTGAACGTATCCTCATTTCGGTATTCATTTCATCATCATCTTAAACTGAATAATATAGTTTGTACATATCTTAAAACATTCTGTAAATAGAAAATTATAGAACCAGAAAATTGTATATAGAAAAATATTAAAACCAAGAAAAACCATAAAAATCAGAAAAATAGAAAATACCAAAAATAGTTTCACCTAGGCATGTCTTCTGTTTATCGATAACATTTACGGACCTAGAAATGTCATTCAATAATGACACGGGTCTTTAAATGAAGCTCGAGCAGAAGTTATACTAATTGGCTAAAACATGTCTTAATGGCTTGCTATTACTTTAGATAGCAACCCGCGCTTCAAACTGGGGAAAGCACGTCGCCAAAAGGACAGCTGTTCCTCTAACTGGGTGATGTTCACCTGGGCATGGATTACTTTATATCCATGTTTCTTCGATCTGATGTACGTTTCAGTGCATCATTTCTTGAAAAAGAAGAGAAATCTTCTTTGCATACAAATAGTTTTCATTATGTGATTCTTCTGAAAATTATTTGTAAGACACTTGGTGATTTTGTGTTGTATGAAATTTGTTTATTCTTGGATTATGCATAAAATTTGTCACTCAATCAACGACTACAAATCTTTAACTAGGTCATTGATTGAGGGGGAGAGTGAATTCAAATTTTATATCATCAAACGGGTTTCTTGATTAATTCATGATTCTTAGAAAAGGTTTTGCAGTTAATGGGGTATTAGTTGAAGAGGAAATTGCTTAAATATATAAAATGACCAAGTGTTTTAGTTGCTAGAAAGTTTAGGACATTATGTGCAACTTGCTTATAGTATCCTAGCTTCATATAACTAGAAGGTTCATTTGTATCTATTTGGAATCCTCGTTTAATCCCCTAGATACATTAAAACTCAAAATCTAAAAGAAGTTAGAAAACCCGATGCGTTTGATGTTCTTGAATGCTCCACTGACATCTGTATGATCTAAGTGAATGAGTCTCAAATGTTGCTTGTCTCTGCTGCTTAATTGTTGTTGAAATTGTGCATATGTTCTCAGGAATCGCTTAGGTATATTGCTATCATATTAGAATCATGTTCCTAAGTTCCTGAGTTGAATATTGATATCTGTGTAAATTGCCATGTGCATGATTGGTATTTGCTTTTCTTGCTAGATAGTGGTTTGACGTAGTTCCTGATTGTGGTTTGATTATAAGATGAACTTGGTATTATAATGTGGCAAGCTGCTGAAGGGTAGCTATTTAGGAATAGTGTATCTGTATGTATGTATATCCGTGTTGATCTTCTTATGCAGATTCCATAGCCAAAATGAATGTACCAGTTCCCATTCTAACCATTTGATCAGACGTTCAAACTCTATTGATTGGCTCGGAATTCACCACGACAACAACATCGGCAGCAACAACAACAACAACACCGTCATCACCACCACCACCTTCAGTGAAACAAAGCAATATTTGTTCCGATCTCGCCAAGTGGGGATCTACAATTCTTGGACGTTCTTGTTGGTGGATGGATAATCGATGTTGACCAATGACTCCTTCAGAGAAGCGGATGATCACATCATCTGTGCAAAAAGGTCAACATCATTCGTGTCATTAAAGTCATCTTGTGCATAAGAAGCAGTGAATCTCCCTCTTAGATTAAGGGGGAGCAAAGTATGTTTCATCATCAAAACATGTTAAACATGACCACATTTTCTCCCATGTTTTCTAAATTATTTAAATCAATTGGGACCACAAATCTCAAAAGGTTTGAAACTTTTGATCGGGGGAGAGAATGTGATTTAAATATGAAACCTGATGAAAATGTGATGTTTTGGACTTAAACGTTAGGCTCTCCCATATGTGCTAAACTCTTTCGTATATCGATGCACATATTGAGGGGGAGCAAATGGACAAAATGGATTTGGCCTCGCAAGCGATCACGGCTCAGACCTCACCTATGAATTGACGAAACACATACTGTCATCAATCGAAAGGACATATCCTGGCCGGGTAATAATTTCAAGCTGGTCTAACCAGTGATGTAAGCGTGTCTCGAAAAGGATGTGTCTGAGTAGAATGTACCGATTTCGAGCGATTTTCCTCGAATGTGATCTTGACGGGTAATAATTTCAAGCTAGTTTACTAGTGATGTAAGCGTGTCTCGCGATGATCATGCTCTTGGAAAATCAATCAATTCATAAGTGCAAGCTTCACCAGACATGTGCAAATTTATAAAACAATCATTTGAGCACATGTTGAGGGGGAGTACTTGAAAAATATAAAACTCTCAAGTGTTTGCAAAATGTTTTTCATAATCATGAACACTTTGAGAAATTTTTCAAAGATTTGGTTTGGCAATTGTGGAAGAACACCAAAGACCGACCATTTAATTTAATGCGTGGAGTTATAAGGATGGTAAGGTTAGGTTCAAGTTCCCACGATCCCGCCAGAGCCTGAGGGATCTACCTAGGGACAATCCACTAGATAGTGTAGAAGTTCTTAGGTATGATTAAAAAAGGAGAAAAGTGAATTAGGGAAGAGTGCTGACTGAGATGGAGCTAGAACTGGAACAAACCCAACAAGGTTCTAGTAATGAAGTCTTGGTATGCACTGAAGGGGTTGAAGAATTAAAAATAAATGAATTGAGAAAGGGTGAAAAGAAATAGCCCTCCTTACAACTTAGGCAGAAACCGGGTCAATACATATGCTGTCAGAATCACATAGTTGATTGCTGGCATTGAAGACAAAGTATCATGGACCCAGTGATACGCTGCACAACCCTCCCTAGCCACTCAAGGTCCCTCAAAGGACTCTTGTTTCACTTGTCACGGAGATCAATTCATTGCTATCGTCTCTCTCACTCCGAGTTAGATGATATTGAAAAGGTGGCAGCCCTCTCCAGCCTCCGATCACTAAATCAAAATGCACTATTGAGTCTAGAGCCAAGAGATCATCAATTAATCTCATTAGGACACATTTCCAATATGCTTGCTGTTTCATACACCGTGAAAAGCAAGAAAATATATATGAAGAGTCCTACGCGTTATCCTTGTGGTATTGCTAGAACATCCTAGTGATACGTTAAGTAATCACAATGAAGATGGAAATCCTTCTAGAGCCAACATCAAACAAGCTCTTGGTGGGTGACATGTGAGATCCTTCATGGATCAAACCTGTGACAACTGGAATGAAACAATGGGGCGATTCACATTTGAATCAAACTTGTTCCAGGAAATGGATTGACGGATGCTTTTGGAAAACCCTTAAATGTGCTCATCAAATGAATTTCGAGCGCATTGATTGTGAAAATTTTCAAACAAAAGTATTTATGACAGAAATGTGATTTAATGTGTAAAACCCTCGTCGTGTTACATAAAAATTGTTTATCTAGTAACACGCGAGTTATTTTTCTAATCAATTTCTTATCAATCAGTGGGTATTCAATTCACTGATTCACTCAACCGTGTTGTCTGCTTTGAGACGTTCCGGTATGAGAACATGCTTGTAAGACGAGTCCAATGTTAGTTCATTGAATGAGTCTTTACAACAAGCTGGAAATTCCTGTCAAGGAGAATTCTCTTTAAAGGGAATTCTACCTGATCACAGGTCGGTCCTCACGGAACCGAAGGTTAATCCAACCACACCGAACGAATGACAAAGCCATATTCGTTCCCCAACTTTATTGCTAACTGTTTTATTTCAGGTACATATAAAGATGGTGATGGTGGTTCCTGATTCCAGTATGAGACGAGTCAATCCACACTCCGTGCTCACACTTCTAACTCATTATTAAAGACATCATGATAGATAAAAGACCTACAACATAGCTTCCGCAACTCTGATGGTACATATCATGATCCAAAAAGGCGTGAGCATGCGAGAACAACAGTCACAACCAAACACATGAAGGCAATACTACTACAACGAATGAGCTCAGAGATTTACAGTGGCGGATGATCTCAAAGAAGGTTCCAAGATCACAAATTCTCATGATGACGAAGCCACAAGATGACTTGAAGACATATGTTGGATGATATCTTCAAAGAATACTCAAAGATCATCCAAAACAAAGAACAGTCATCTCAAGTTCACTGCTGAAGGCACAAAGAGTCTTTACGTTGAAGAATCAAGGTCTTCGAGCTATGAAGTCAAGATCCAAGGAAGAGGTGCTAGAATTCAGAACATTACTTCTGGGGTGACCTCCCTTAGGGGGAGATTGTTAGGAATATAAATATTCAGTTGAAGACTCGGTCACCCCGAATACTTATTAGCACAACATAGCTCGTTGGATAATTAGTAATATTATTAGTAGGTTAGTTATTATTAATATTGTGGAGTGGGCCGGGTCTTTACCCACTGTCAGCTCGCTCCACAGCCCACTAGGGGCACAATATGTAAGGACTATAAATACACCCTTCCCACCCATGGGAAGGGTTGGACCTCATTTGCTTATCAAGCTAATACACATTTGTTTCTCTCTCTACAAAGGTTCCATCTCTTTCTCTCTCTACAACTCACCATTCGGTCCAAACTCTAGTCCCAAACTTGTGTTTCTTTGTTAGTGAATATCCTACAGCCTGAATATTACATTGGTTACCGTATCTGCTAAAACGAAAAACTAATTAGAGATATTATTGGTGAAATTTTAAGAAAATAAATACCAAATAGCAGAATAGAATCCAGGCATTGATTAAAGAATCATCACTTCTGCGAGGGGCCAGGGCCTTTTTCATGATGTATTTGTCTGGTGGATTAAAACAAGGCTGTTACAGGGGGTTCCATCAGTGACCAGATTGACCCATAGAAGTTGAACTGGAATCAGGCCTTCTGAATTGCCAACAGCAGGAGTCAAGAGTATAGAGGCAACCTCACCGATATTTGAGGAAATCATATAGCTGGCAAGTAGAGAATATACAATTAGTTTGAGAAAGATGATCCTTGAAAAAGTAAAGAGTCAACGAAAAAATCTAGAATACTAATATAAATCCAATAAAATCTACTCTTTAATCAAGTAAATATAAGAACTTTTAGATAAATTGCAAAAGGAAGCTACAAATAAAAGAGAAACTCGCCGAATAAAGGCCTTTATATTGTTGTATATAGACCTGCCTTCTCCAACAACAGCCACAATTGTGCTACCTTTAGGTGGTGTTTGTTCTACATGAGCTTATTTTATTCAATCACAATCCTATCTTTTAGCTTAATTTCGGGTTTCAAGTCATAAAAAAGCTCGTAAAGCCTGAAAATAAGCCAAGACAAACTCCCTCATTCTTATCACATACAAGTAGTATTCATACTATAATACCCAATTTTCTATTCAGACAAATGGTTACACTAAAAATACATGTAGATGCTGTGGAAAACTAGAAGGGGGGTTGAATAGTTTTACGTCCTTTTAAAATTTATTGTGAAAACTTTATTTACTTTTTAAAACTTAGATTCGAATTTATGTGATCTCAACTTCTTGAACAATATGAACAATATGTATATAAGTAAATATAAATAATTAATGCAAGTAAGGTAATAAAATGAAATGAAAGCTAGAGATGGAAAGATCTAACCGAGAGACAAGAGATTTATAGTGGTTCGGCTACAAGGACACCTTCCTTGCCCTACTCCACTCCCCGAGCACCTAACTTGAAAGTTTTCTTCACTATGTCAACAAGCTCCCTTATGGCGGAGAAAACCTTTACACAACTTTAGCTTACACCGGATTAACGACACAAAGCTAGATGTCGAGTTCTAATCGTAGCTAGAACCAATCTCACAACTTAAACACGACTTAATCACACCTTCTTCTTCACGACTACTTCACGACTTCTTCACGACTTCTTCACAACTATTTCACGACTTCTTCACGACTTCTTCACAATTACTTCTTCACGACGCTTCACAACTAAGCACAACCTATGTACACTTCTACTTCTTCACACCTTCACTACTTACACACCTTAACAACACAACTTCTCTACTTACACACTAACCTATCCCAAACAATTATACACACAACTATCTAACAACAATACACAACTTATAAACAAATGTATGATGACACAAACAACTTAGGTATCTAAGTTGCAATACTTCTTCTCTAGTTGTTGAAGGAGTATTCTTCTTTTGCACTTGAATGGAGGAAGCTTGGATCACTTAGAAACCAAAGCTTAAGATTATATGATCAAAGGGTTTTTGAAGATATGAAATGTGATTTAAAACAGAAAGTTTCAGTGTGCAAAAGGTGAGTAAAAATCCAGGAGAAGGCTGGTATTTATAGGAGAAAAACTGGACAGCTGGAGGCCTACTGGAGCGGGGGCGGTCCCCTTAATTATTAAGGGGGCCGCCTAGCAAAATTAAGGGGGCCGCCCCTACTGAACGTTGGCCAATTTTGTCCTTTTGTGGGGAAGGTTTTTCTGGAACATTTTAACTGATTTTGGTTAAAAATTTGAATTCATATTTTTATAAAAGATTAAACATTTTTATTTAATACCAAAAATGTTTTTCAAAAATATATAAAATGTTTTTGATCTAGTTATTAAGAAAATGTTCCTTTGATCATATAATGCATTAAGCACTTGTTTATTCATACCTTAAGTGATTAAGTTGTAGAAGTGAATATTTACAACTAAATACTTGTTTATTTGATAAGTTTATGTTTAATGAGTTTATATTTTGTGATCATTAAAACATAGAGATATGAATAATGCTTTTAGGCATTATTTATGTCAACAGATGCCTTAAAATGTCTAACACTAAACATGTTATTCTTCACCTTCGTTATTCACATAAAAAACACTACTTATATCAGAGAAAGATTTATGTTTGCACTAAACAGAAGTAAAAAGATTTGGAGACTTGTGTGTCTGCATTTATATCATGTACTTCAGACCTTTTCCTAATAGCAGAGGTGCACCAGAAATTGGTGCAGCAGCCTCTCCAGACCAATGGCCATCAGGAATTGTAGTAATATTTGATTTTACCCAATGACCCATTCGAGTTGACACAAAACTCGACCATACCCACATACACTTGCCACCTCTATAACAAAAAAAAGTAAGAAATCATATCATTTATAGAATAACTAATAAACCAAACAACCAAATCAAGAATAAAGAGAACTAACCATGACAGCAACCATGAATCAGAAGCTTGTCCTACCAAATTTTGATTTTCCATAGCACTCGACGGAACCCGCGACACTGAAGAATCTCTAAAACTACAAGACCGAAGAAACGTTCCAAGTCGCAGCTTAATAGCATCGAAACATTCCTTTGAGTACTGAACAACATCCATTTATTCACGCACACAATTAATTGGTCAACACCAAAACTTCTAATCAGCTATGCATGCTCCCGTGTTTGACCACCTCCAATATCAATACCTGCTTCAAATGCACCAATTGATGCATCTATAACTAATATTGCTGCATCTGCTTGTGTTGCCCCGGTTTGATCTTTTCTATTGTATATAACATATTAAACCTTGTTGCAAATCGTTGATAAAGTGTACTTAATCAACATAGACCATATTATAAACATTATGAATGTGTTGTCAATATTAAAACAGGACATAAACATCATTTAGAAACAAGAGTACCAAAATTGGATTTTTCAACATAATGTATAGCAGGGGAGCCTGTGGAAACAAAAATAAGGCCTACTTCAAGGTATAACCATGAAGCACTAAAAATGTATATGTATCATAAGTTCATAACTACAAAACTTACATAAACCAGTCTATATTGATCAGTTCCTTCTTATGGTAATACTAGTAGACAAGCGTGATCAAAATAATAGTTATGTATCAGACAAAGCTACTGTTTTAAGACTAGTTCTGAAAAAAGCAAGGCCATTAGAGCAACATTACCATAGCATTTAAGATACGGAAGTTGGATATTATAATATATTTGAAGCTTATGAGGCACTAAGATAAGACCTATAAGTGCAGCAAAGCAGTAATACAGTGGCCCTAAACTGCAGTATAAGCCTAAGACACTAAATACACATGAATCTAAAAGTGCACTGAAGAAGCAATCTAGTGGTACTTGCCATGTAAACGTAACAGCCGTTTAATGATTAAACAAAACATGGAATGAAAAACTAGAAGTAATATAATTCAACTCATCTCTTGACTGCATCTATCAACTCGCATAAAACAAACTTAAAAACCAAATAGAATACATGAACACAACTCATTATCAAGCCAATCAGCCAATGTGCAAACAAAGGACAAGTAAAAGCTTAACTAGATACACTTGAACACACTACACAACCATCTCATGGTGACCTAGTTGTAAGGTAGCTTGAAGGTAGCCAATATGTTGTCATGAAACTGAACTTGTTTTGATACTATGATACAAACAGATGCATTAAGGTACCTCAAACGAATGCACTAAAGTGCCTCAAACGGATGCACAAAAGTACCTCAAACGGATGCACTAAAGTACCTACAATTTTTGAGTTAACTATAATAAGCAAATAGAAACCAGAATGAACCCACAAACAAGAGCTTGCGAAGAAAAAAACCAGAGCAATGCTGTCATGAAAAAATGAACCTAGAGAAACTATAGACACAGATACACGACTAAGCCGAATTGCGAACACAAGGCCCAGAGACAAATCGGGTTATATTAATTGGAATTAGCACAGAAATATTAGACACTCGCATTTGGTACACTAAATGTTTATAAAGATCTAAAAAATTTGGACAGAAATGTTTCAGACCTGACCCGCTCATTTAATGAACAGTGTTAAAAAGTACCCCCGTTTTTTACCGTGACCAAGTCTGCCTATTTTTCCATCTGTAATTTAATGATCAGTGTTAAAAAGTACACTGATGCTTTTTATTTTTAACAATGCACTAACCACACAAACAGATGCCGTTAATAAGTCATTTGATGCCCTAATCATACTAACTAATATTGTAACATCTATTCATGCACATTTTATGTAACAGATGCTGTAACAGATGCACGTATCAGAATCATAAGGAGGTTATTTTTTACGTCCTTTCTGTCCAAAATTTAGTTTTTGCTATGTATATTTGTGTGTCGTTATAATGCGTGAAGTAAAAAAGATTTCAACAAGAATTAAATGTTTTAAAATCAAGTCAGGAGGTCTTAAGCATTATGATACATCAACTTACAACCCATGTTCCCTGTATTTCAAAAGATAATTTGTGATATTAGTGATGAAGCGAAAAGTGTACCGCTTTTAGGGGGTCATTTAAGCCCTAAATCGTATTTATTTGATCAAATATTGCCCTAAATCGTTCCTTTTGTCATTTTAGGTACTTTGGAGAAGAAATCTGGAAAAGGAAGCATTTTGGACGTTTTTGGAGCATAAAAGTGAAGAAAACGACAAAGTCTCAAAATCGGCTAAAAAGTACCTTTGACGGCGTCAGGAATTTCCCCAGACGGCGTCATGGCTTGGCAAGAAAAAGGTGGATATGAAAATTACTCATGATAAGCCAGAGAATTTTGCATGAAAAATCTGACGGCGTCACCCTTTAATGTGATCAAGGTCGTCACGGCTTAAGCTAAAGAGGGACGGCGTCAAGCACTAATCTGACGGCGTCAAGCCTTGATAAGCCAGAACGAATTTTGGAGGTCTAAAGAGGGACGGCGTCAGGAAGGCCATCCGGGAACCCTAAAAGCGGCGAGGTGACGGCGTCAGAATCTACAAAGTGACGCCGTCAGCCCTTAATCTCTATATATAGTTTTGCAATTTTTTGTCATTAGTGTGGAACTTTGTGTGTGAAAAACCCTAAGACGATTTTAGCAGCTTTTTCAAGGCTTTTTGCCTTGAGATCTTCCATGTTACATTGAAGATAAGTTATCAATTAATCATTCAATATGTCTATGTGTTGTTTGATTCTATCTTGTTCTTGTCTTTTGTTTAACATGCTAGGCTAGGTTTTCTTTGTGTTTGCTTAGATCTAATGAAACCTAGCTATTGATTATTGGTTATTAGTGTGTTATTAGTTGTATTGGATGATTGTTCATCTATGTTAGGCTTAAGAAAACTGGCTAACTTCCTATACGGTAACTTGCTTGAACGTCTTAAGAAACATGAACCAATGCGTACTAAGGTTTTTATGGTTGTATTTAATGCATGAGCGAATTCTAGTGATCCCATGTTAGGAGCTTCTTAGCCGGCTCGACATAGGAGTGAAGTAGGAGTTCATAGAGTTGGGGAAGTACGTACGCCACCCCACGATTGGTATTAAGGAATACACCCGTCATCCACGCAATTAATACACACTAATCAACCGGTAAAACATAGTTAGGGAGTAAGGAAATCTAAGTAAACACATTCCTCTCCATATAAGTTCTACCAACCTTTTCATTTTCGTTATTTTATTTTACTTGCATTTGTAGTTATTTGGGTTAGTTGACTAGCAACTAATTCCGCCCACTCTTTCAAACCCGAGATTTTACTTGCTTTCATAAAATTATAAAAACATAAAAAGAATCTTCTCTCACCCTTAGACCTATTAGAGTAGTTTTTCATACCTAACGAACACTATTCCCTGTGGAGAACGATCAATCCCCCGTACTTACCACTACACTATACTACATCGGTTAGGTACACTGCCTGGTGGGGTTGTAAGCCTCTTGAGATCCCTCGAGAGGTAAAACCTGTTGTAAGGTTGCAAAACCACGCATCAATTAGTCACTTGGCCCGTTGAAGATTAACCATAACACAAATTGACCAATTGATAATTAAAAGTGCTTATTAGACTATGTAGCAGCTACAAGTTCTTATTAGACAAGAAAAATTTAGTTCTAGAGTTTAATTAAATAATAATATCATAAAAATGAATGATGCAAAAGATAGTAACATGCCATTTGGAATATTAAGACTTCGAAATAACTCAAACATTGCCTTTGTGTCCATACGCCGACATGTACGTTTTCCTACCAACTTTTTCACGTTAGGAGAATCATATAAAGATGATGTAGAATATAAGTCTCACCTGTTTTACACATTCTAGTTTTGAGGCTTCATATATAGCCAGTTGAGTCTCGTGGACAACAAGAAAGTGGATTTGATCGTGATGAAACTGAACCCGTGTGTCGGATTGTGCTGCTGTTGTCCTTCCCACCGGGAGTTGCAAGTATTTGGCTTTTTGCTTTTCCCATCCATCAGAATTCCAGACACAAATCTGAAACAGAAAATATGTCACATAATAACAAAAAAAAAAAAAAAAAAAGGAAATACAGCAAACATTTGTAGTGTTTCTTTATGTTACTAACCTGAGAATCTGCACCAGACGAGACAAGAACATTAAGCACATGAGAAAAGGCAAGGCCCGTGATTTTTTTCGAGTGACCTTTAAGTTTGCTTTTGAACTGCATGCAGAAAACAGTAGTTAGAATTTTAAGATTCAGATAGATTGATCAGAAGAATACAATTTGTAGTGTTTCTTTATGTTACTAACCTGAGAATCTGCACCAGACGAGACAAGAACATTAAGCACATGAGAAAAGGCAAGGCCCGTGATTTTTTTCGAGTGACCTTTAAGTTTGCTTTTGAACTGCATGCAGAAAACAGTAGTTAGAATTTTAAGATTCGGATAGATTGATCAGAAGAATACAATTTGTCCAAATATTTGGAATTATATAAATTAAAGACTCATAGAACAGATGCACTAAAGTGCCTCTAGTCACAAACGGATGCACTAAAGTGCCTCAAACGGATGCACTAAGGTATTGAGTAATATTTGATTTTACCTAATGACCCATTCGAGCTGACACAAAACTTCCCCCAGGTACCCTTACCAACACCACCATCTGTTTCAGATTCAATCAGCAAAAAAATATAAATACAAAGATAAAGGCTGCAGCATGCCAAATAGACACTAAGCATGATCCAGTGTGCAAGTTCCACATACCAATTTGCTTAAAAATATAAGAAACAGATTCACAACATATATATTTGATACTAGAGGTCCAAAATGTGAAGACATTGACATAGAACTTTCGGACTCACCAGGACTCCTATCGGATGACTTCCTCTTCCACAACCAACTCTTCTTCTTCATTTCCAACTCACTCTCTAAACTCCAATCAAATCAACATTAACTATCTCCACACCTACAATAAGATCCACCACCATAACATAAACAAATCACAACCAAGCTCCTTCACACGCTCTGGGTTGTCATAGTACCTGATAAAAGATACCATTACATATGCAATTAGCAAGAGCTACAAATTCTATTTATAATAACTCATAAGTATACTTTCTTGAACACATCACAGATGCACCAATTAAACAAATCAGATGCACCAATTAAACTAAACAGATGCACCAATTAAACTAAACAAATGCACCAATTAAACTAAACAGATGCCCTTATATTCTATAATATAATGCACCAAACACATAATACATACGCCTCATTCATACATACAGTTGCTCTAACACATATAGATGCTGCAACATTACGGCATATGTCCTAATTATACTAACAGATGCACATAATATAGATGCACCAAACACATAATACAGATGCACCAAACACATAATACAGATGCTGTAACACATAATATAGATGCACCAAGCACATAATACAAATGTCCTAATTATACTAATAGATGCACCAATCAACAATTTTTGCCGTCACATTAAGTTATAATTCTAAGAATAAAAGCTTTGTCTATTTAATTAAAGTAAGTTTTTGCGGGGAACATATACAAGTTAGCTTCATGTTTAATATCTATGAATAACATTTAATTGCTCTCAGCTTAAAAACTATGTTTATCATTTAATAAACTTCATGTTTAACGATGTACTAAAAAATATACACAGATGCACTTATTCATACACACTAATTCATACATATTAATTCATAGACAGATGCACTAATATGTCATATGATTTGTCTAACGATGCAATAACCATACTCACTAACACTGATGCCTTAATATGTCATATTATTCAAACATGCACTTAACAGACACACTGATGCCTTTACTCCTTGGTGTCCTAATCATACTAACACATGTTGTAACATTTATTTCAGATTCAATAATCAAACAGACAAATGCCCTATCTTTTCCCCTGATGCTCTAATCATCCTAACAGATGCCATATCATTAACAGATGACCAAACATGTCACTCGATGCTCTAATAATACACAATGGATGCATTGATCTGTATAGCGATGCTCTAATCTAACAAAAATATGTTGTAAATAGAATTCCTTATAATCTAATCATCTAAACTGATTCACTTATTCATACAACTAATGCTATAACATATTATTTTACTCAGATGCACTAAAATGTAACTTTATACATACAAATTCATTAAATGTCATTCTATTCCAAAATAACACTAATTATTTTATAAATTTCACCGTGATGCACTTGAATAACATAAAAATTCAAAAAACTTGTAATTACAAACTTACAGTTATCTATATCTCTGGTTCAATTTCAATGTTTCTTATGGTGTACGACGGATGTATGACGGATGTCTGGTGTGCGGTTTATGTGGTTTAAGCTTCTCCGGTGACGGTGGAGATGATGGTGGCGATGGAGTTGATGGTGGCGATGTGGAGTGGTAGAGATGATGCTAGCGATGGAGATGGTGGTGGCGATGTGGAGATGATCGGAAAACTTGACTGTTTTTTTTATGGGTGTTGATTAGAGAGAGTGAGAGAAAGCGTGTATGTCTGTGGTGTTAATGAGATAGGAACACATTAGGCGTGTTTTATATAATGTTTCAGTTTTACCCCTTATCTTTCGTCTGTTATCAAATTCTATCTTATAACTTTTTTTCTCACTTTTCTATCTAATTAGACTTTTCTCTAGAACCGGACCCTATATATATATATATATATATATATATATATATATATATATATATTAGGGATATATATATATATATATATATATATATATATATATATATATATGTGTGTATGTGTTAGGGATGAGCATATCGAACAGAATCCCGAAACCGAACCAGAACCGTCCCGATCCCGTCCCGAAACCGTACCGAGTCCCAATATATGGTACGATACCGGGACTACTAAATAAGGCCAAAAAAAATTCGGGACATTTAGGGTTCGGGACGGGAATTATTCGGGAAATCCCGATTTGGTACCGAAATTAAAATAGTTTATGTTTTTTTTTAATGAATTGTGTTATCCAAACACCCATTTGTTCCATGCAACAAGCAAACCAAAGGTAAAAAAAAAAAAAAAAAAAAAAAACCCTACTGTTACTAACAAGTAACCACCTAAGTTCTTTCACAAAATCTTCCAAAAAATTAAACCCTAATTTATTATCAATCACACAAGTCATCTCAATCTTTATCATTGGAAAAGTATGGAGGTATGTTAGTAACACCAATCGTTCATTATTTTATTGTGCCATGTAGTTTTCATCTTGAAGCTCTAAATTTAAATACGTCCCTTGAGTCAGATTTGAGTAAGTATCTATTCAGGACAAACATTGATATATCATACCTAAACAATTTCTTTTAATGGATCAATGAATAAATGGGCTATGAATATCAAAGTAGTGGTGTTATATTCAAGTCAGAACTCCATATCTGTTTGTTTTTCATGTAGGAAGTTCCTACCTTGATCGAATAGAAACCATAATTTTATATGGGTATAGATTACATAAAGATATTGATTCTCTACATCGTTTTGCATTTTATATGAATCAGTAATGTGGTTTTGCTTTATATACAAGAGTATGATGTTAACTAATTTGGTTTTGATTCACATTGATTTTATGTAGGAAAATGACACAATTGTTGAAGAAACCCCAATGATAAATGTTGATGAATTGGATTCGGGTTATGATAGTGAACCCTCGGTTGTTGTTACAAAAACTCCGAAAGCTAAAAGTAGCAAAAGAAAAAGAGATTATGACAAAGAAGAAGAGTATGAAATTTATGAAAAAACAAATAAGGAGAGGGCTTCAATTTGGGAACATTTTTATCCGGTTAGAGTGAAGAAGGATGGGTCAAGAAGGGCGTTGTGCAAGTTTTGCAATAAGACTCTAGCGGCAAACGGCCTAAGCGGTACTTCCGGTCTTCATAGACATTATCCTTGTCCTTTTAATCCTAAGTATGTCCCCAAAAACCAAGATCAACAACAAAGTCACTTAGAGTTTAAAAAAAATCTTAGTGGTGAAGGTACTAGTAGTTTACAAACTTGGAAACATGATGAAAGTAGGATAAAAAAAGCATTGATTAACATGTTTGTTGTTGCTGAGTTACCTTTTAAGTTTGTTGAACATGAGGTTTTTGTTGAATATACTAAGGCGTGTAATGGAAGATTTGTGTTGCCATCTAGACATAAGTTATCTAGGGATGTTTCAAAGTATTACCTAGATGAAAGAAGCAAGTTGTCAACTTATCTTACAAAACCAACCACTACGGTTCACTTGACCACCGATACATGGACAAGTAGTTGTAAGAAAACAAACTATATGGTTGTCACGGCCCATTTTATTGACGACGATTGGAATATGCACAAACGGATTATTAACTTTAGACCCATTCATAGTCATAAATCGGAGGATATGAGTAGTGATTTGCTTAAATGTATTGTTGGTTGGGGTATTAAGAATGTGATGACTATGACCGTAGACAATGCACCAAGTAATGATAAGGCACTAAATCATTTGATTAAAAAGTTGCCTAATACTAAAATATATGATGAAGGGAAGCATTTTCATATTAGATGCATGGCTCATATTCTAAATCTTATTGTTAGAGAAGGTTTAAAGGAAAAGAATTATCATGTGGAATGTGTAGCAAGGTTAAATATATTAGGTATTCATCACAAAGGATAAACAATTTCAAAAGTTGCATGAACGAAGTTAACCTTGAATCAAATAAGTTTTTGTGTAGTGAATGTCCTACTAGATGGAATTCCAGGCATGATATGTTAAAGATTGCATGCTTGTTAAGGGAAGTGTTTTTCAAATATGAACTTGTTGATGATTGTTATTATCGTGATCTTGAGAGAGTGCCGGAACATTCGGACTTTGGTGTGTGTGAAGGCATTGTTGAATTTCTAGAAAAATTCAAAGTTAAAACCGAACTAATTTCCTCCTCTTCAAAGCCCTTAGCACATCTCTTTTATAGAGAAATTCTAGATATAGACAAACATCTTCGTTATTGGGCGACTAAACATGAGTTTTGTCATATGGTTGATGATATGGTTAAAAAATATAACAAGTATTGGGGGAAATTTGATGAGCTTAATGATTATATGTATTTTGCCGCCATATTGGACCCGACTATGAAACAACATCTAGTTTCACATGGGTTCAAAAAGATGTTGGAGTATAACATATCTAGTGAAAGTCCTTTATCCGATGATGCTCTTAATGCCATGGTAAGGGAGATGTTGAAAGAAGTTGTGAAAAGGATGGGAGTTTTGTTTCAAACATACAAAACAAAGTTTGACACGGTTGTGTCAAAAAACTCATAAAAAAAAAACCAAGAATCAACAATCTTGTAACTCCTATGTTGGGGATAATGCCTTTTTGGATGATTTCTTGAATTTGGAAGACTCCGGCTCCATTGAAATGGATACCGAGTTAACTAGGTACCTAAATGAGCCGCGAATTAGATTTACTAGTGATTTTGACATTCTCGAGTGGTGGAAATTAAATGCTCCAAGATTTCCAATATTAGTTCGAATGGCTAAAGGTAACTTACTACATTTTATAATGATTTTATTCCTTATGTTTTACGTTATTATTGTTTTACAAGTCTTTATTATTTTTTAGATATTTTGGCAATTCAAATAACTACCGTTGCATCGGAGTCGGCTTTTAGTACGGGAGGTCGTGTTCTTGACCCATATAGGACTAACTTGTCTTATGCCGTAGTTGAGGCGTTGATATGTACCCAAGATTGGGTAAGAAAGTCCAAAAAAGCTATAATAGATGACATCGACGATCTATTAAATGATGACGATGTTGCAAAAGGTAATAGCTTATCTTGAATGTGTTTTTCTAATGTTTGTTAAGTTATTAACTTTGCTAGTTTTTTGTCGTATGTATAGATATAGAAGAAGAGATTGCCAAGCAAAACGCTAAAGGAAAAGGGATGGGAGTTGCACAAGATTAATTGTTTTGTTGAACATGATTTAGTTTGTTTATTTTGATGGTATTACTGATGATACATGAGACCGCATGCAAACATGTATTTTGATGGTATTATTTTGATGGTATTATTGTTGAACATGATTTTGAACAGTATGCATCTATATTTTATGTGCGATGTGTTTGATTAAGTGAAGCATTATATATAGTATGTCTGCTTTGGTCTCGAATGGTCCATGCTGCAAATTTCTGGTTCTCAAAACGATTTTGACACAGAATAATTGTCACACTTATGAAGTATTTGTGAGACAATAGCTATGCTTTTTGAGGGATGTATTTGACTTGATCTAGTAACTGTTGTTTATATAGATAATGTAACACCTTTATTTGGATGCTCCTTTTCACAATTTATATTTCCTCCATCCCTACTTTTATCTAAACTAAAACGGGAATAATCCGATACGTACCGATTTTCCGGTACCGAATCCCGGAACCGGTACCGGTACCGAAATCCCGTTCGGTACGGTACCGGGACACACCTTTCATGCCCGGGAAAAATTCGGGAGCATCAATTCGGAACGGGATTGGTCCCGAGCTCATCCCTACCTTACACTCTTCAACACTCAAACTAATTAAATAATTAACCCTTTTAACTAGTTTATTTAAACGGGTTACACGGGTCATAAATGAGTTACACATGTTAAGTGTGTGTGGGTTAGGGTTGAGGTTTTTGACACGATTAATAAATGGGTCGTATTTGGGTTGAGGCTTTACCAACCCACCAACCCGAGTGGGTCGACACGGACACGACTCGATTGTCACCCTAATATAAATTAATTAAGGTGTCTCCAACGCTATCTAAATCATTATTGTGGAGTTACTTACAACTACATTTAATTAGTGGTTACCACATCTGTTATAAACTATACATTAGATCACTTTGGACTCTATTGTTGAAAAGTCTAGGCATAGTATAGGTGCCTTTTTTTTAAGCATATCTATACACCATCACCTAGAACGCTAGAACCAAAAATATCATATAGATATGAAAAGTTTGCCATTCCTATCACTTCCTAGTTGATTTGAAACTTTAAATAATGATGACTATAAGTTACATAGACGACACCGATTGGATCCATAATTTTTCTTAGTTTCAGTTTCCGCAATCTTTTTTCTTATCAATTTGTTTGTGTTGCTTGAACAAATAATGAGTTTAAAAAATTGCCACAACATGTAAACTTATAAAGAAACCAAAAAAAAAAAAAAAAACTTATAGAACATGTAAACGTTGTTTTAATTCCTGTTCCCTCTCATGTTTTTTCTGGGCTTTTCCAACATACCACTCTTTATTATCAATCTTCTGACCATTAAGAGCTTCAACGGCTTTGGCAGCATCCTCAGAATTCTCAAAGTTAACAAATCCAAAGCCTTTGGAGTTTCCATCAGCATCTCTCATCACAACAGCACTTGTGACAGGTCCATATTCACTAAATATCTTATTAAACTCCTCATCTGTGGTAGACTCTGACAGGTTTTTGACATAGACATTGGTAAACTTTGTCTTGTCCACAGCCTGATCTCTTTCTTGTTTGCGCAAGAAGGGTCCCACGTATACTTGTTTGTCGTTCAGAAGCATGCCATTAAGTTTCTCAATAGCTTTTTGTGCACCTTCCTCACTGTCGTACTGCACAAAACCGTACCCCTTTGACTGACCAGTTTGATCTGTGGCCATCTTGCAAGAGAGAATGTTCCCAAATGCAGAGAAGGTGTCATGCAGTGCCTTCTGGTCGATCGCCTTATCCAAATTCTGTTTTATTCATATTTGCCAAGAAGAGTCAGTCAGTAAAGAAGACCATAAGTAAGTTGACACTGATCGATAATGAAGGGTTTTGATACCTTGATAAATATGTTCCCAGATCCACTTTTGCGTACACTAGGATCTCGATGAGAATACATTATTCTAATGGCCTTGCCATTCAAAGGTGTGAAGTTCAGAACCTCGATTGCCCTTGCAGCTGTCAGAAACATAACAGAAAGAGTAAGGGAAACTGCAACCGGCTTAAATTGCAGTTAATGGATAGCAACAATGTCTCTCATGCAGATATTGTTATTCCTTTTCTTGATAAAAAGAAAATAATAAATGATAAAAAAATATATAGAGAGAGACGAGTGAAGAGAAGAGGGCATGTCAATTACCCTCGTATTGCAGAATGCAACCAAATATACATGTTTCTACTACCATGAAGGATCCATAACCACGTCACATATGTTCAGCATTTTATAACTGTACAGCACAATATAGTAAATGTACCGCGTTTATCCATTGACTAATAATTAACCAGATTGTCAGGTTAAGTCATACGTTCTAAGACCATGCGTACTGGGGCGTTTTAAGCCCCTTTTTTTGCCCGATCACGCCCGAACGCGCCCCAGCTCCCACTACGATGGGGCGTGGTTCTTGAAAAAAATTGGGAGGCGTTTTACCCTCCACGCCCGAGCCCCTTCTTCTAATTGGCTGTGGTTGCTTTTGGTTTCTTACTTCGTTTCTTTTTTAGTGCAGCGTGCAAATACTATAATTCTTTCTTTTTGTGAAGAAGAAGAAGTCATATTTTAGACAGAGAAAATGGTGAAGAAAATGGGATCTATGGTTACCCAGTGGTTGCTTTTGGTTTCTTACTTTATTTATGGTGTTGATCTCTTTCTGTACCCGTGCAAATAATATAATCCTTTCTTTTTTTTTAGGCTAACACATGTCCACTACTTTTATTAATTAGTTTTAGCAATTAAGAAAAAAAAATAAATAAATAAAAAAAAATAAATGGTGCCACATGGCGCAAAACGCCCCTACTACCACTACACCACTTTTTCTACCAAGCCCCAGCATGGCCCACACTGCCACATGGCGCAAAACGCCTCACCCTCTCTTACACAACATTACACATGGTCTAACAAGGTTAAGCCACAGGTCATGTGGTTTTACTAGATTATTTTCAGCATGCCTTGTCTCTCTTGTGCTTACTCTTAAATTTAGAGACCCAATGTAACCATGCATCCCTAGAAATGGATCTAAAACCCGTGCCTCAAGATGCAATGAGTCAATGACAACCCTGCTATTATCCAGCTTACATGTAAATAGTTTTAAGTCAAGATAAGAATCTCATATGTTTTCACTTTCAAAGAAAAACCCATAATAAAGAATTCCATTGAATTCATTAAAATACCCCTCGTCCCTTTTTCCAAGATGACATTAGAGAAACGTGCAGACCAAACCTAGCTTAACGTTCCTTATATAGAAATTTATTAGACGGTTGCGCCTTTTGTCATTCTATCTAAAATAAGTTCCTTATCATACTGCTAAATGGTTGTTTACACCTTTATGTTGTCGGTACTCGGTAGCAAAGTAAAACAGAAGTCCTGATGATTAAACAGAGTAGTATTTGTTCTTTTTAGCCTTAAGCAAAAATCAGTAAAGATCCCATAAACATCTTCAAGTTGTAAATGAAGCAAATTTCAACATCTTAAACCAATTAATCATGCAAACATACCAGTATCAGTTCCTAAACACACAATGTTGATTAGAAATTTAGAATAAAACTGACTCAATGGCAATACAAAAAGCATTTAAATGTTTCTAAGAAAAACTAACCATCTTGTGGTTTGTCATAATTAACAAAACAATAACCAAGCGACCCTCCAGTTAAAGAATCGCGACAAACCCGAACTGAAACAACTGGACCTAAGTGGACAAACAAATCATACACTTGCATATCAGTCACAGTTGTCTCCAGAATCCAGATCACCAACATACAACGCAGTTGGCACATGCTGCTGAGCAGCACCACCACCACTCACCGCCGGAGGTTGAACTTGATCCTGGGCCGCCATTTTTCAACCCTTAGAAAACTAAACTCCAAATTTTTTTTTGTTTTTTTTTGTTTTCTTTTTACTTCCCTCCCCCTTATTGATGTATATAAATACCTAAAATGGATAAAAGTACCTTAAAAACAACAACCAATCGAGTCCTAAAAAACTTCATTTTTTTTTTTTTTTTTTTTTTTTTTTTGGTTTTGATAGATAGATAGAGAGGAGAGGGAAGGATCTGATAAAAGGATAGAAAATATTTGTATAACAGGCCCTAAGTTGAAACCTATGAGGTAAAGGAATGATCTAAGCCGTCTGATCAGTTGACAACTGGGATAATGACCTCACTTTTACTTGGTTCAACGAATTTAATCTCCTCAAGAATTAGTCTCCTTTGACAATATAACCTTATTTAACTTATTTTATTACAAACTAATCCTATATTTCATAACTAAACTAAATAAATAAGTGCACCTTTTCTTATTTAACTTTTTATAACCATTGACAAGCAAAGCTTAATTTATACGCCCCGTGCCAAACACAGCCAAAGACACAAGCCGGGTAAAACCCTCCCCTTTCTCGAGAAGATTTCCGTGGCCACTTTAATTTGAGACTTGTCACATTTCAGTGATGATATATATTAATGCGGAGTGTTTCTAAGGTTTGTCACAATGTATCATTGCATTTTAAATAACAATAACTACCTATAGACACAATGTACATATTAACAGTGTATCATCTCCAATTTATGTCCACAAAATCAATATATTAACGCGAAGATTTATTTTAAAAAACTACGCACTAAACACAATGTACATTCCAAAAAGGCGTAAACTACTATGTTATTTTGTTAGTAATACTATTTTATTGCGAAGTGTTTCTAAGGTTTGTCTCTAATCATATCAATCATTCTAAAAAAACGACACATGTCATACAAAAGTCCTCAAAACGACACAAATCATTCTTCATACATTTTATAAAAACACAAAAAAGGCGTAAAGTAACTAACCTTCTTGCGAATTAGCATAATTAACATAACCGTAACCCAAGGAGCGGCGCGTACTCAAATCGCGACAAACGCGAACCGAAACAACTTGACCCAACTGATTAAACAAATCATACAACTGAGAATCAGTCACATCAGTCCAAATCACCTACGTACAACTTCCCTCTCCCCTTATTAGATACTAAATTTAGATGAATTTGAGTTTTGGAACCCTAATTTTGACTTTTTTTTTAGCCCTAATTTTGACTTTTTTTTGGGTTTTTTTTTTTTTTTTTATAAAAGGGGAGGAGAGGGAAGGATAAAAGGATAGATTGGGCGGAACACCGAAAAGGGTCGCCGGATAAAAAGATGACGATGGAGATTCAAGTTTTTTTTTTTTTGTGTCTTTTATGTGTGTGATGTGAGGGTTTGAATTGGGTGATAAAAAATAAAAAAATTAATAAATAATAAAAATAATAAAAAAAAAAAAAAAAAAAAGTGATGTGGGTTAAAGTGGGCCCACTTTAGTGTCTGATGATACGGGCTTCATTATTTATAGGTTTTTTTTTTTTTTTTTTTTTTTTTTTTAATTGCATATATATCCTTGCCAAAATGAATAATTGCATATATATATATATATATATATATATATATATATATATCTTTTGTACAAGTTTTTGATGCACATAGTACAATGCTTTTTATGCATGCTTTGGATATATATATGCAAATCTTTTTTTTTTTTTTTTTGCTATAATGTTTTTCATAAAACCAAAAAAACTAGTTATAAACCAGACTATAATGTTTAATATCAAACACACATAAAACCTGAAAAGTATAATATCAATCACACAATAAGTTTATAAATATACAATCCAACACAAAACACATACAAATACAAATTTATAGTAACTACTAGTTTTTAGCCAAAACACTGACCGCTCACTTTCTTTAAAACTAAGCATATAAATTAGGGGTGGCAATTTTCGACACGACACGCTAATCGACACGGACACGACACGAAGATAAACGGGTTTGGGTCGAGGATAAACAGGTTTGGGTCGAAAACAGGTTAACCCGTTTAATAAATTGGTCATGTATGGGTTTAGTAATTTTAAATAGGTCAACCCGTGAACCCGTTTAAATATATAAACTTTTAATCAATAAAATATATAACTTTTGTAAAGTAAAACTTTAATAAACTTATAAATTAAAGTCAAAAATGAAAATTTTTTAATGGGCCTTTGGAAGCCCAAAATATGGAAAACTATGAGCGAGACTATGAGCGGGAATTTAGTGTCCAAGACTTTGAGCGGGAAATTTAGTGTCAAGGCTTTGAGCGGGAACTTTGACTAGTCAGTCTACTAGACCTCTAGCAGTCTGGCCTCTATATACTCGAGTCTTTGCCCATCTCACTCAATCCTAAAATTGATCATTAACAAACCACCTTCCCTATCTCTTTTCCGGTAAGATCCACCCCTCCCAATTCTGGAGAAATTAATCTAAGTTATTTAGTTTCTACCTAGTTAATTGATTTCTTTAAAGGATAGTTCAAGTTTTTATACAGAGTACGTAAGTGATATTTTGTGGTTAGATACTTATTGTGTTTTCTTGTTCTAATGTCCTTTGTTTTTTAATTTTGTAGTTGAAATATGAATAACCATGAAGCCAGTAGTTCGAATCCAATGGAAATTGATGATGATAGTGATGATTTAGGTGAAGAGGCAGGACAACAAACTCAATCCAATGGTGTTGGAAGCTCTTCTATAGGACAAAAAAGAAAAAGGAAGCTTACATCACAAGTTTGGAAAAGCTTTAGTTTTCTTCCACAAAAACCAGGAGAGCCCCTTTACTGTGAGTGTAAAAAGTGTCATAGAAGGTTCCTGTTAGTTTTGTGTATAATGAAATTAATATTTGTATGTCCGGTTTCGAACCCGAGACTCGGGATTGCACACAATACGTGAGAGTTCCATTGGTTTGAATAATTAAATATACATTTTATATTTATATTTATTTATTCATTTCACTAATAACACTTAACGACGGTTAGTACTTAACGGTGTTAAAGATAACGACCGTTAAAGGACTAAAAGTGAAAAGAAGGATCTAGAAACCCACAAGGGATTGTTTGGGCTGCCGATTGACCCATTGTATGGGTGGGTCGGTTTTGGAAGAAGCTTAGGGAACAAGTTTGTGTTTTTAGGTTTTGCCTATAAATACAAATTCACTTGTTTTGATTTTCACCTAATCAAGTATCCCTAACTCTTGCCAAACTTCTCTTCTTTTCTCCTCTTGCTATACCTTGATCGACCCTCTTTTTAAGTTCATTAGAACTTGGCGATTCAAGTGTTGCAACAAAGTGTTTGGTTTGTTAGTGATCTTGAACCTAGCTTTCCCATTGGAACGCTACTATCGCGTGTGTACAAGAACGAGTGACAAGCTTATTTTAGCTTGTGATTCTTGGTGGTTTTACCTTGTTTGGTTCGACATTTACATAACCCAAATTAGGGTTCTTGTTGTTCTTGATTGATTACGCGATTAAGGTACGTATTTATTTAAGTTAATTAATTACATGTTCATTAGATCTTTCCGCTGCGTGCTTTGTGATGTTTTATGTGTTTATGATTTTAATAGTTCACATATTCCAACAGTGGCATCATGAGCCTCGTTTAGAACTTGTAAATTAATTACTAAAACCTAAAAATTGGATCTTTATTAGATACATGCATTTAATTTTCTAGGGTTTTATTTTGAAACCCTAATTTTATTTATGTGGATCGATCCACTTTAATGTATTAGGGTTTATGTTAGTTTTCATTAAAACTTGTTAGAAACCCTAGATTATGCATGGAAAAAATTTTTAGGGATTAATTTGTGAATACTATGTGATGTCACCAATTAATTAAATACGTACTAAATATTAACATATTAATATGGATTGCATGATTATGTGTTAATATGGTATCCATGACAAAATCTTGCATGTTTTGTCATGGTTTGATGTATGGGACGATTTGTATGAATTTATATGCTACATGTTTTAAATAAATCTAAAATTGGGGAAGACCTCAATATATTAATTAAAAGGTTATGTGCAATGTGGTATCTAACTAACTAAAACTTACGCGGCCAAATTTATTTGGTGCTGTGGTCCATTGGGTACAATGAGCTCGAAAACCAATGGGAGTTTTGTTAGTTACATACATTTAAAATTACACATAGAATTAATAATAGGATTTATTGAAAAAGGTTTGCATGTGGCTATATGATATCGTGGATGATCATATACTTGTTATTATGTGTTTATTTATTTTGTGAATTACTTGATCTTTTGTGTTTTATATTATGATGGATTGTAAACTACAAAAGAGGGTAATTTTTCATAATAAAAATAAATAAGACTAATAACTATGAAACCTTTGTAGTAATTTTAATTATTGCCAAGTCTTATGTGCCGACAGTGGTTCGCTTCGCACGGTAATTTGCTCCCAGGCGAGACTAGCAATAATAAATTTACTACATTAATTGTTTTAGCAAGAAAATTATATTCTTTTAGTTGATTGATTGCGACTGTATTAAGTGGTCGAAGCGGCGGACCTAAAATTGACAAACTAAAAAGTGGGTTCTAGTTGGTTCGCATTAAATTGTGACCTTAGAGGGGCACGGTTTTAACCAGCTTCGGCGGCTGTCGTCCCTACGCCCGCCTGTGCGTCAATTTTAGACTTACCAAGTACACCACAACTAATACGAAGCATCTTAAGGCAATGTTGTAATTTATTCAACGCCTCAATTAAAAGATTTGATAATTTGAGCTACGAATTAGTAAATGGTTTTGTTTTTGAAAACATATATGCTACAAAGATGAATGCATGACATCTTTGTACATATTTTTGATTTAACACATCAAAAATTTTATTACCCTATAAATTTAAGTTATATGTCACCCAACTACAAAAAGAAACACCTAAGGTTTCATCCTACATCACTAGCAGCCAAAGCTGAATGTTGATGTTCAAAGGGTGGTCATCTAAGGGTAAAATTGAGTACTTTATTGCTAGCAGCCAAAGCTGAATGCAATAAACTGACGTCAATTTACAGTTTCTTAAGTTGGTTAACTTAATTGGGCACTTTCATTACTAGCAGCCAAAGCTGATGTAATGGAACGGCGCCAAGGCATAAAGAATTGGGGATGAAACATGCTTACATTTTGCAACTAATGTTGGCAACATAAATGTAAGTCCCAAGATTTCTAGGAATTGCAATTTGACATTGGCAATTGGGTGATCCCGTACCTTTTTGAGCACTTTTATTACTAGCAGCCAAAGCTGATGTAATGAAACGGCGTCAATTAGGATCCTAGTTTTCATAGAAAATTAAATGGTTTTTTAAACCAATGGGTGCTTAATTTTCTTGAAATGTTTATTATCGAAAGTACTAACTTTTGAACTTTTTCTGTAGAAATGGCCCAACCCGGAAACTCGTCAAACATGACTTCCTGTTTCAAGATGATGCTTGAAAAGGAAAAACTGACTGGGACTAAGAATTTTAACGCTTGGTATCGCAATCTAAGGCTTGTTCTTAGGATTGCCAAACGTTATGAATGTCTTACTGAGGTTCTTCAAGAAGCTCCTCCTGCTACCTCTTCTAATGAAATACTTAGAAAGTACACTGAAACCTATGACAGGCACAATGATGCGGCCTGTCTCATGCTATCGGGGATGGATGATCAACTGGTCAAACAGTTTGAAAATTATAGCCCGAAAAACATGATTGATGAACTGACACGTATGTTTCAGAAATCACCAATGGCTGAGTTGTATGATATACTTGACAACTTGGGCAAGTGTAAGCAGGATGCCACAACACCCGTAAGTGATCATGCACTTAAAGTAAAAGGTTATCTTGACCAACTAGATGAACTTGGTTGTGGGTTTGTGGAAGACGTTAAAGTTGGCCTCATCAACCGATCCCTCAATGAGGAATTATATGGTGATTTTGTGCGCAACTTTAACATGCATTGCAAGGGGAAGACATTTTCTGAATTGCATGCAATGCTTATTGAGCATGAGAAGTCCCTCACTAAGAAAGCTCCTACACCTGCTGTTATGGCAATAAGAGGTGGTAGAGTAGCTAAGCCCGGTAAACCGAAACATGTGAACAAGAAAGGAAAAGGCAAAGCTGACAAGGGCAAGCAGATTGTGACCTATCAGCAAAAGCCGAAGAAGCAGAATCCTCCTCCCAAGAAGGATTATCCCAAGAAGGATGCGGCTGCTTGTCACCACTGTAACACTCCTGGACACTGGAAGCGTGACTGTCCATTGTTGCTTGAAGAGTGTCGCAAAAATAAGAATGCCAAGGCTGGGCAGGGCGCCAGCACTTCAGGTATTTTTATGGTTGAATTATTTTCTTTTCCTCGTAAGCAAAATGCCTGGATATATGATACAGGATGTGGTACTCACATTTGTAATACATCGCAGGGGCTTAGAGGAGCAAAGAAGCTGAACTATGGGGAATGCTACTTGTACGTGGGAAATGGAATACGTGCAGCAGTAGAAGCCATAGGGACTTTTGAGCTAGTTTTACCATCTGGTTTAATTTTGGTTTTAGACAATTGTCATTACGCACCTTCTATTGTTAGAGGTGTCGTTTCAGTTTCTTTGTTATTGGATTTGGGTTTTAAGCATACTTTTAATGATAATGGAATTTCTGTTTCTCTAAATTCTGTTTTTTACTTCAATGCTATTTCATTAAATGGTGTGTTTGAAATTGACATGGAAAACCATGTATCCAATAAAAATAATTCTATGTATAGCATCGGGAATAAGAGAGTCAAGTCTAACTTGGACTCGTCTTATTTATGGCACTGCCGTCTTGCCCACATAGGCAAGAATCGCATGGAAAAGCTGCAACACGATGGGCTTTTACCTAATATCAATGATGATTCAGTTGATAAATGCGAATCTTGCATATCTGGAAAGATGACAAAGAAACCTTTCCATAGCAATATGGAGAAGGCTTCGGATCTACTTGGATTGATACACACGGATGTGTGTGGTCCACTTAGACATGTGTCTAAACGTGGTGCTGTCTACTTCTTGACCTTCACGGATGACTATAGTCGTTATGGTTATGTTTATTTACTTAAACATAAACATGAAGTCTTTGAGACATTCAAGGTTTTTAAAAATGAAGTAGAATTACAACTCGGAAAGAAGATCAAGGCACTTCGATCCGATCGTGGTGGTGAGTACTTAAGCCAAGAGTTTAAGGATTATCTGGGTGAGTGTGGCATTGTGCAACAACTCACTTCTCCTTATACGCCACAACAAAATGGTGTATCTGAAAGGAGAAATCGTACTTTGTTAGATATGGTACGATCCATGTTTAATCTTACAACTCTTCCCTTATCCTTTTGGGATTATGCTCTTGAAACAGCTGTTCACGTGTTGAATAGGATTCCAACTAAGAAGGTTGATAAGACTCCATATGAAGTATGGACTGGAAAAGCTCCCAACTTTTCTTACTTAAAGGTCTGGGGTTGTGAGGCGTTTGTTAAACGTGACTCACCTGATAAACTCCAACAAAGATCTGTTAAGTGTATCTTCGTAGGATACCCTAAGGAAACGAAGGGTTACTACTTTTACTTCCCACCTGAAAATAAGGTCATCGTGGCTAGGTACGGTGATTTTCTTGAAGATAATCTAATATCTCAAGAAATCAGTGGGAGAACATATGATCTTGAAAATGATCATGAAGATACTTCACCTTCTGAAAGCACTAACACACTTCCTGTGGAACCAGAAAGTTTAGGTCCTCCACCTGAAGTTGAAGTGGTACCCGTCCGTAGATCTTCAAGATCTGCAAAGGCTCCTGAGCGTCTATGTTTGAACATAGATGATGAGGAAACTATACTATTGGATCAAACTGATGAGCCAACTAGCTATAGAGCTGCCATTATTAGTCCTGAAAAGGAAAAATGGCAGACTGCCATGGATGGGGAAATGCAATCCATGAAGGATAATCAAGTCTGGACTGAAGTAGACCTTCCACCCAATGCTAAGGTAGTTGGGTGTAAGTGGCTATTTAAGAAAAAGACTGACATGGATGGCAATGTACACACCTATAAGGCTCGTTTGGTAGCAAAAGGCTTTACCCAAACATACGGTGTTGACTATGAGGAGACCTTTTCTCCTGTGGCCGACATTAGAGCTATTAGGATTCTTATAGCCATAGCTGCCTACTATGACTATGAGATTTGGCAAATGGATGTCAAAACCGCCTTTCTAAATGGTCGCCTAGATGAAGATATCTATATGGCGCAACCTGAGGGGTTTGTGAATCCAGAATTTCCTGAGCGTGTATGCAAACTTCAAAGATCCATTTACGGATTGAAGCAAGCATCCAGGCAATGGAATAAGAAATTTGATGAGGAAATCAAGAAGTTTGGATTTACTCAGAATTTCGATGAGCCATGTGTATACCACAAAGTTAGTGGGAGTAATACTGCTTTCCTTGTTTTATATGTCGATGACATATTAATCATGGGAAGTGACATACCAAGCCTTAATGAAGTTAAGGAATATCTTGGTAGTTGTTTTTCCATGAAGGATTTAGGGGAAGCAGCGTATATCCTTGGAATCAAGATCTATAGAGACAGATCTAAACGGTTAATCGGTTTAAGTCAAAGTGCTTACATGGATAAAATATTGAAGAGATTCAATATGCAGAATTCCAAGAAAGGATATCTGCCCATGCAAGTGAAACATGAATTGAGCAGTGAAATGTGTGCTTCTACACCTAAAGAGGAAGCATACATGAAGAAAGTTCCATATGCTTCTGCAGTTGGTTCTATCATGTATGCTGTTAGATGCACAAGGCCAGATGTGGCATTTGCTCAAAACATGACCAGTCGATATCAGCAGAATCCAGGGGTAAAACACTGGAAAGCTGTAAAGGACATTCTTAAGTATCTACGGAATACTAAAGATATGTTTCTTGTTTTCGGGGGAAATCCAGACGCAGAACTGAATGTTACAGGTTTCTGCGATGCATCCTTTCAGACTGATAAAGATGATACGAAGTCTCAGACGGGTTACGTTTTTGTCATTAATGGAGGAGCTGTGGACTGGAAGAGTAAGAAGCAGAGCATAACGGCCATGTCTGCTACAGAAGCTGAGTACATTGCTGCATCGGAAGCGGCACAAGAAGCTGTTTGGATAAGGAAATTCATTAAGGATCTTGGAGTGATGCCTTCAATAGAATTACCTATAAATGTATATTGCGATAACTCTGCTGCAATTACATTCGCCAATGAACCTGGAGTTATGAAAGGCGCCAGACACTTTAAAAGGAAACTTCACTATGTTCGAGAACAAGTCGATGATGGTGAAATAAAAGTACTCAAAGTTCACACAGATAACAATCTGGCTGATCCTTTCACGAAGGCATTACCTAAGGAGACATTTAATCGTCATGCTCAGGGTATTGGTCTTCGTTTAGCAGATAGTTTCATGTAAATCTGTTGGATTAGTATTTCGATAGGGACGTGTAAACAATTATTGTTTTAATGAAATAAAGTGCGGATAACGTTTATTATCATTATTAATATTTGTGTCCTATATTTGCATGTTTAAATCCGTGAATAATTTATTTATTCTAAATAGTCCGTTGTCAATTAATAATATGGGAATATTATTGAACTAAGACAAATGTGAGGATTGGTAGAATGTACTGTAAGGTTAAGACACCAATGTCACATGATATTCAATATTGGATAAATTGAATATAGGACTTATCCCAACTACATGATTATACTTTATGGATCATAGTCATTAAGTATATCATGAATATTTATCCTCTGACTTGAGATGCCAGATAATTGCCGAGGATGTAGCTCATTTTCTGTGAGATAGTCTAACGCTATCCGTAAAAGGTAGTTATAAGGGCTATTTTCAGAAATGATGCGAAGTTCAAGGGTTATGCTCGCAGTCAATAAGGGATTTGTTCCTTCAACTTTGTGTTGAAGTTTAATACTGCTTGGCCACTCGTGTGATTAACAAGATGTTTGCGTGCGCACGCCCAAAGTCTATCTGGAAGACGTTCAGATGTTTTGGTAATCTTGTTCAATTATGTATAAACGAGAAACTACTGTTAATTGTGGAATGACAAGATCCATATCCAAATTAACGCGGTATTAGTAACAAAAGGATAAGTATGATGATTATATCATCAAGTGGTTTTTTCCAGGAGAACCACAACTCGGATCGAGCTGGGGGCATTGGGATCTGTTAAAGCTAGACTAGCCCATGTCATTACAATATTAATCATTATCCAAGTGGGAGCTGTTAGTTTTGTGTATAATGAAATTAATATTTGTATGTCCGGTTTCGAACCCAAGACTCGGGATTGCACACAATACGTGAGAGTTCCATTGGTTTGAATAATTAAATATACATTTTATATTTATATTTATTTATTCATTTCACTAATAACACTTAACGACGGTTAGTACTTAACGGTGTTAAAGATAACGACCGTTAAAGGACTAAAAGTGAAAAGAAGGATCTAGAAACCCACAAGGGATTGTTTGGGCTGCCGATTGACCCATTGTATGGGTGGGTCGGTTTTGGAAGAAGCTTAGGGAACAAGTTTGTGTTTTTAGGTTTTGCCTATAAATACAAATTCACTTGTTTTGATTTTCACCTAATCAAGTATCCCTAACTCTTGCCAAACTTCTCTTCTTTTCTCCTCTTGCTATACCTTGATCGACCCTCTTTTTAAGTTCATTAGAACTTGGCGATTCAAGTGTTGCAACAAAGTGTTTGGTTTGTTAGTGATCTTGAACCTAGCTTTCCCATTGGAACGCTACTATCGCGTGTGTACAAGAACGAGTGACAAGCTTATTTTAGCTTGTGATTCTTGGTGGTTTTACCTTGTTTGGTTCGACATTTACATAACCCAAATTAGGGTTCTTGTTGGTCTTGATTGATTACGCGATTAAGGTACGTATTTATTTAAGTTAATTAATTACATGTTCATTAGATCTTTCCGCTGCGTGCTTTGTGATGTTTTATGTGTTTATGATTTTAATAGTTCACATATTCCAACAAAAGTGTCATAGAAGGTTCCTGGCAGCTAGTAAGTATGGTACTGGTAATCTAAGACGTCATCTAGAGACATGCAATAAAACGACAACACTAGATATTGGCTAGTATATGATTTCTTCTAGTAAGGGCCTTTTGGACACAATAAGTTCAAAATTTAGTCAAGAAAAGTTCAGAGAACTGTTGGTGCAAGCTATAGTTAGACATGATTTGCAATTCTCTTTTTCGGAAAACGACGGATTTAGGACTGTTTTCGAATACTTGCAACCAATTGTTAGTCATTTTACTAGGAACACAACAAAGGCAGATATCATTAAGTTATATGAACATGAAAGAAACAGACTTCGTGGTGAGTTGATTAGGAGTCCTGGTAGAATATCCTTAACTTCTGATGCTTGGACATCTATTGTTACAGATGGTTATTTAAGCTTAACTGCACACTACATTGATAGCAATTGGGTCTTGCAAAAGAGAATTCTGAATTTCTCTTACATGCCCCCTCCACATACTGGTGTTGCTTTAGCTGAAAAAATTAGTGGGCTTGTAAAAACATGGGGTACTGAAAAGAAGTTATTTTCTCACTTTAGACAATGCTTCTTCAAATGATCATTGTGTTGATGTGCTTAAAAATCAGTTTCGTTTAATGAATTCCTTAGTATATGATGGTGAACTATTTCATCTTAGATGTTGTGCACACATTTTGAATTTAATTGTCCAAGATGGTTTGAAACAAGTTGATGTTGCTGTAGATAAGATTAGAGAATGTGTGAAATTTGTCAAAGGTTCTCAAAGAAGGAAAGAAAAGTTCAGTCAATGTTGCTCACAAACACTTTTAGATAGCAAAAAAGCTTTAATGCAAGATGTTCCTACTAGGTGGAACTCGACATATAGGATGCTTTCATGCGCACTTTACTATCGCGATGCTTTCTGTCATCTTGCTATGAGTGACTCGAATTTTCAAAGTTGTCCATCTAGTGATGACCTTTATCCTACTTCCAACCTGTATTTTCCTCAAGCATTGTTAATTCACTTGAAATTGGTTAAAGAGTTAAAAAGTCCTGATCCTTATATGAACACCATAGCTGAGCAAATGTGGGTTAAGTTTGAGAAATATTGGGCTGATTTTAGTCTCTTATTAGCTATAACAGTGGTATTTGATCCTCGATATAATTATGCATTTCTCGAGTTTAGCTACAAAAAGCTTTATGGTATCGATTCACCACAACTAGAGGTAGTTAAGACTGCACTTTTTGGGCTTTTCAAAGAATACAGGGCAAGAAAGAAGCCAGAATGCTCGACATCGTCTGGTGCTTGTACTAATGGAGACGAAGACGTTAGTGAAGTCATTTTCAAGGTATGAAACTCAAACTTTATTTACATCTTCATTCTTAATTGTTCTTCAACTTAAGAGTTGGTTTGGATGTGGTTTAATGGTGTTGTTTTGGACTTTTATTTAGATATCTTTTAGTTTGGATGGGTTCTCATTTTTTGCTATGTAGTTCCGACTGATAATTTTTAATATTGTTTTTGTAGTTTGCTAGCTTGGTTAATTACAGGGTAGTTTGTAACACGTCTTTCACGATATCAAACATTGTGGGCCCTAGAGAAGAGTTCACGATTGCTGGCATCCCAGTCACATACATCAGAGTGACATCAACAAGCTTACCACAAGTACGAGAATTCTAAACTAGTTTAAATAACCCAAGCATTGATATTTATGAATGTGTGTTTATGATTATGTTGTTTGGATGCAGGCAATCACAATGCATATGGTGAGTTATGCAGGAAAAGCTGATATGCAGATTCTAGTTGCTAAAGATCTCATTCCTGACCCCGAAAATTTAGCAAAATGTTTTGAAGATGCGTTACTCGAAATTAAAGAAGCCACGGTACAAATACGAGAGAAATCCCTTTAGATTTCTTCGAAAGTATAGAAAAATAGTCAATTATTATTTGCTATGTTTACACCATTTGATGCGTAATATTCTCACTTGGCAAAAACATAGGCTTTGTATATCTTATCAATGGTTAGAAACTTTAATCCTCTGTAACAAGAATATCCAGTTAGTTTGTCTATCGGTTACTGGCCTAGCGATATTCATGTATAATGTAGCTGAGATAACTTCTTAACCAAAAGGTTAAGTGTTCAAGTTCCATTTGTTTAATATTTTGATCAAGTCATAAACAAACACTTTTTCAGATGACTTTTTAAAGAAACCTATTGTGACAACATTTCTTGTTCACTCATTATGAGCTTTTTGTTTTATAGTTTTTCTTCATTTATGTATTTATGTTTATTTAACGCCTTAATGAACAAACATAAGCAAACACAAAAAATCTCATTATCCTAACGAATGAACATGCACTAGTAAAAGAACGAACACGAACAAAGCTCCATCTGTGTTCAGCAAGGTCGTTTACTGTCCTAGTCTCGATCACTTGATCGTTTCAAAATCCAAAGTGACGCGGATTCTAAAACACTTGCATTTCTCAATCTTGACATGGAGATTCCAAGAACAGGCTAGGGCAAAAGAATCAGAATCAGATCTCACCGACAAAAGAGATCAGACCAAACATGTCTGTCAATAATCTCTATGATATTACTTGTTACTCATGCTTAAAAAAAAAAAAAAAAAAAAAAAAAAAAAAAAAAACAAAAAAACACAGAAACAGCGGGGAGCCATAAAATATTCAAATCCCGAAATAAAATAACTAAGAGAGCAATCCATCAAAGCCAACAATCTTCAACACAGAACATAAAAAAATCCGACTATCCAAATCCCAAAATCAAGTCAATCGTTTACCGTCTTACTAACCAACCAACCAAACTAACATCCAAGTCTCGTCACAAACCTTCCAACTCCATTGCTTCTGAAACGCCACCACAAATTTAGGAAACAATACCGTCATTCAATGAGAGGCCTCCCATTTGGTTTGCCACACCACTTGCCTGCTGTTGTTGAGACACATTCCTCAAGACCTCCATAGCCTCTGCAACCTTTGCTTTCAGAGCTTCGGGAGACTCCAACAAGTGAAGAACTTCGGTCTGATCCATCTCCAGAAGCATCCCAGTCACCTTTGCTGCAGCTTCAGGCTCAAGCTGTTCCACTAGAGGGTACGGATTCTCTCCCAACATCTACAAATTGTTTTCACATAAAACAGCGGAAAATTAGTACCCAAAAGTGAGATTATAAATGAGTTATAAGTAAATTAGATTAGATGAATGGTCCTTGTTGTTTGCTCAAATCACGGAATTGCACCTCACGGATACTAATTACATTATGGTCTGTCACACTTTACCATTTAAGGACCATAATTTAATTACTCTATCCGTCCAAAAGTATTGTCCACCTTACCAATCAAGTATATTCCAATATAAAATGAAAACATGTATATTTCATATATCCATGACTATAATATCGCAAAACTCAAAAAACATTTGATGATTGGTCACTGAGTGATACTGTCATTCTGCTAACATTGTGTTTCTAAATACCGTGACTGTATTAGTATTGGGGAGAAACCAATTCCGTAATTTTGAGCAAACAAGAACTGTTTATATAATTAACTTTTAACAATGTAAAACACGAAAACTTTTCTATCATAATCAATTCTGAAGCAATTCTTGCGAACTTAATAACAATTTGTCATTTTGTGGATATGAACAAAAAGTAAAAGAAACATACCGTCCGCTGTTCAGTAGGAGAAGCATTTGCAAGGGCAGAAGCCAGAGCACCAATAGGAATTGGTTGTGAGATTGCAGCATCACGCAAAGGCATGACTCCACCCATGTCATACGGAACAGGAACCATTCCTCCACTTCCAATACCAGTCATGGAACCATCAGGTGCATTACGCCCAGGGGGATACCGATACATCCTCCCGCGTGGCATCATCTATAATTTGAAAAATAAAATAAAATTCAAACAGAGGTAAACATGTCGTATAGACCCTCTACATATTCCAAGTATGCACCAAAACATGTTTTGATGTAACAAGTCATCATTAACCAAGACACCAAATTTACAAATCATAGAATAGTGAAATAAGCTAAATAAAAGTTAAAAAAATCATCTATAAAATAGTATATTATCAAAAAGATCTCTTTGATACCTTCAAAACGAGTCCAATATCGATATGATACTTGGTTTAGTCTTCACCCAGTGTTTTTAAATAAACAATTAGCCAGTAATTTAAATAGTTAAATTATTATAAGGTGGCTACAAAATATTTTGTAAAAATATAATAACAATAAAATAACATATAATATACATTAATCAATTGGATTTGACACATAATGAAACAAGATGAGACTGGAAAAAACCTGCTGTTGCAGAGAGGGAAGTGGCGGCTGGTTTTGCTGACCAGGACCAGTAGCACGTCTGCCACCCGGGCGCTGTCCTTGCTGACCTTGCTGAACCATTGGCATGAAAAAGTTTGGCATTGGGGCCCCACCTGGTCTCATCCCTGGCACAAGTTGTTGTTGATATCCAAATCCAGGCTACCCAAGATACAAAGAGGAATCCATTAGTTGGTACACGTTGTACTCTTAAATTGCCATACAATATCAAATCTAAAACTTTCAACTGAGTTTAACGAGCCAAATCAATTTATGAAGCATCAACAAAATATAAATCATGCAAGAGGGATTACTTGTGGAGGAATGAATGTAGGCTGTTGACCATAGAATATTTGTTGTCCCATGCCTGGACCACCAGGTGGGTACATAGGCATGCGAGGTGCAACAGCAGGTGCCATTGCAATTGGGCGCATCTGTGAGAACTGTGCCTGCATGGAAAAATCAACTTGTCACACAAACATTTATTTGTATATGGTAACTCGAAAGAAGATATAAAACCATGAATAGGGATATTATGCACACATATTTAGTAAAGTAAAAAAAGCATTGATCATTCAGATACATATGCCCATTAAAAATGGATTATTGAAGTCCGTTCATTCATACTACGATATCTAGTAGAAGTTTTCAGCTAATAAGGTCACATTATCTTGACCCTTCCCATACTGTTAACATAAAAATACACTGGGAACATACCTGTAACCTTGCCCTCCTGTCTTCCTTGCGTTGTGCAAGTGCGACATAGAGAGGTTTGCTACCAACCATCTTCCCATTCATCTCAAATAGCTATAAGAACAGAAAAGAAGTTAGCGTTTTATACTTCAGATTAAAAAAAAAAAGAAAACCAGACCCTTTGCTAGCTCCATTTGGATCTCGCATAACCTGTTAAAAAAATTAGAGATATTGGACAAGTTTCAGCGTAGCCAATTCCAAAGCCTAAAGTTTATGTAGAATAAGATGCTTTCAGACCCACAAACCTTGCATGAAGTTATAGTACCATAAGAAGAAAACAACTCTTTCAAGCCTTCATCGTCAACTGTATCATCCAAATTTTTTATGTACAGGTTCAGCCCTTGTGATTTGTCTACTGCCTCCTTCATACTCTGCTCAAAACGTTGTTTTAATTCCTGTTCCCTCTCATGTTTTTTCTGGGCTTTTCCAACATACCACTCTTTATTATCAATCTTCTGACCATTAAGAGCTTCAACGGCTTTTGCAGCATCCTCAGAATTCTCAAAGTTAACAAATCCAAAGCCTTTGGAGTTTCCATCAGCATCTCTCATCACAACAGCACTTGTGACAGGTCCATATTCACTAAATATCTTATGAAACTCCTCATCTGTGGTAGACTCTGACAGGTTTTTGACATAGACATTGGTAAACTTTGTCTTGTCCACAGCCTGATCTCTTTCTTGTTTGCGCAAGAAGGGTCCCACGTATACTTGTTTGTCGTTCAGAAGCATGCCATTAAGTTTCTCAATAGCTTTTTGTGCACCTTCCTCACTGTCGTACTGCACAAAACCGTACCCCTTTGACTGACCAGTTTGATCTGTGGGCTATCTTGCAAGAGAGAATGTTCCCAAATGCAGAGAAGGTTTTATATGGATCAATTTTTACAGATTAGAAAGTGTAACGAACCGAATTTTCTATTTCTTTAACAAAATCAACCCAAGCATGCATACCCTAATAATTCTTTATCTGAAACATAATTTTAGAGTGCTAATATGTATTAATTAGTAATCAGTAACATACTAACATAGCAACCCAAACCATTTATATAAAGTGACATGACCCTTTTCTGTTGTCACACAGGCAGACATATGTGCCGCCTATCACATTTTGAAGAGGGGAGGTCTGAATGACAAACACGTTATTATCATGATGTACCACCCTGTTACAATATCCATGTCCAAGCCGCCATCAGCCAGATTGATGCGGGGTTATTGGTCATTTCAGGACCTATGTAAGTCTGTTCCAAAGCACTATACCGGCTCTGATGTCTCCCCTCGAAACCTGGTGGCTGTTCTCACAGGAGATGAAACAGCTGTTGGAGGTAGAAAAGTGATTAAAGCAAACATGAATGATCACCTGTTTGTCTATTTCGCCGGACATGGAGATAAAGAGGTACTTATAATGCCGTCAGATTATCTTCTCAAATCTCATCTCGTTGAAGCGTTAGCCAAGATAGATAAACAAAAGAAATTTCAGTCCATGGTCGTCTACCTTAGCGCCTGTCACAGCGCTTGTCGGTTTGAAGATTACAAATTCGACAACATGTACATGATTGCTTCAGCAAAGTGTGAAGAAGGATCCATGTCCACTTTTTTGTATACCATGTTTGGACGTGCGTGGATGATGTACAGGTAATGGACTATGCTCAATCTCCATCTCGTTTAAAGTTACTCAACTAATTTTTTACCTTTTCTTTCTTGTGTTTGTGTATCCAGCGCATCACACTATACCAACATCACTACAGTTGGTAAAATAAACATAGTTAAATACTATAAAACCCTAGCACGTTACCCGCGCCTAACGGCAGCGGTTTCTAGTCGAGTACCCGTGCCTAGCGGCAGCGGTATCTATTTTTCGACAATAGTTTGACGGCAAATAATTTCTTTTCAACAAACTGTATTTGTAGCGTTAGGACATTGTTTACCAAAAATATGTTTTTACAGACACCATGGTCGTATAACGGTAACCATACATGGTTTTTAACAAATTTCGATGTCGTTATATTTATAGTGTTAGAGAATTCTTTACGAAAAAATATTTTTTCAGACGTCGTGATTACATAGCGGCAACTATTTTTGTTGTGGCGTCTATATTTTTTATGTTGCTTTCTTTTTATAAGAAAAATATTTTTTTTGTTATGACAATGTATTTTTTTATTTTTTTATAACTTTTACAACTTTTTTTATTTTTTATAACTTTTACAACCCATTTTTTTTATTTTTTATACTTTTACAACTTTTTTTTTAACGTCTCGTAAAAAAAAAGATACAAAACAAAAATTAAATGTTTTGGGTACCACTAATCTTTTTAGCACACGAAAAAACAAAAATTAAATTCTTTAGGTACAAGAAAAAGGCCAAGTGATGCCTGTAAAAAAAAAAAAAAAAAAGACGCGTGAACCCAATTAAATACATATTTGGGGTTGGTAAATGAAATGTTGGAAATGGGGGGCGTAGACCCAATTAAATGCCTGACAAAAGTAAGAATTGATACATTCATTAAATGGTATTGGGTCAATAGATTATGAATTGTCAGTAGGTAGTCACATGGGAGTTGATTTGTTTGTCACCTACTGATCTATAGACCCTTTCGGTTCATTGATATAACCGAAAGTATACAAAGTCACCTTGTGTCAGTTTGGGTACTCAGTCACCTAAAATCAAGGCAAGCATCTTGTGAGGCTCAAGACCAAATAATTTTACTCCTAGATGTTTTTAATAATCGATCTATCTCATGCCAACTTGAACCTAACATGTTATACATGTTATTTTACAGGGAATACATAGATCTATAATTAAACACGAAAAAAAAATGAAAAGTATATAGATCTATAAAAAAAAAATGAAAAGCATATTGAAATAATTAAACAAAAAAAAACACCCTCAACAGAATACTAATCTTGCAACCAAATTATAACAAAATATACTTAAAACTTGATATAGATTTACAACTAATCTTGCAACCAAGTTACAACTAATCTGGCAAGCGCCTCTACCGCAAATATACAAAAATAAAAACAAATTCCGGCGCGGCAAGCTTTTCCGGCGAAACATCAAATTTTCCAGCGAAGCAGCAAATTTTCCGGCAAGACAGGAAATTTTCCGGTGAGGCTAATCTAAAAAAAACTTTAACCCAAATTTTTCAGCGATATTAAGGAAAAATATTAACGCATATTAATATTAAGGAATAATATTAACGAAAAATATTAACAAAAAAATATTAACGCAAATTTTCCGGCGAGAAATATTAACGAAAAATAAAAAAATTCTGGCGATAAAAAAATTTCCGGCATAAACTATTAACGAAAAATACCTCAGATTTTTTCCGGTAGAGGTAACTTTTTCCAGCGACAAACAAATTTTCCGGCAAGAGGCGGAACTAACAAAAAAATACAAAAAAATGTTAGATCTATAAAAAGAAACAATAGATCTAGAAAAAAAAATGTAGATTTATAAAAAAACAATATATCTATACAAATTAACGCAAATCATTAACGCAAAAACAATAGATTTATAATGGAAAATATTAAAGCAAATTAATATCAAACGAATAATATTAACGCAAATTAATATTAACGAAAAATATTAACAAAAAAGTATTAACGCAAATTTTTCGGCGATAAATATTAACGAAAAAATAACAATTTTCCGCCGATAAAAAAATTTCCGGCATAAACTATTAACGAAAAATACCTCAGATTTTTTCCGGTAGAGGTAACTTTTTCCGGCGACCAAAAAATTTTCCGGCAAGAGGCGGCACTAACAAAAAAATACAAAAAAAACGTTAGATCTATAAAAAGAAACAATAGATCTAGAAAAAATAAAGGGGAAGAGATCCTGCTGTGGTCGTGAGTTGCTGTGGTCCTGCTGTGGTCGTGGGGTTGCTGTGGTTCAGAGTTGGAGACGTACGGTGGTGGTGATGTATGGTTGTTGTGACGTCTTAGATGAGAGTTGTGTGTGTGTGTGTGTGTGGTTGTGAGAGAGATGTATTTGTTGTGTGTTTGTGAGAGAGATTTATCTGCTGTGTGTGTGTGTGTGTATTTGTTGTGTGTGAAAAAAATAAAAGGGGAGTAAATAAAATTAGAGAAGTGATGATGATGAAGGGTATTTTCGACATTTCGCATGTCTTAAAATGTCTAACTTTCAACATGTAGGTGCATAATCTTTATAAGGGAGTATAGTTAAATACTATAAAACCATAGTTAAATACTATAAAATCGAATGAACATCTAAGTCATGGGAAAGTTCAAAATAAACATTGTTAGATTTCATAAAAGCATATTAACCCGTCGAAAGCATGGGTTAACTTTTGAGTAGAGACTTAATAAATTACTATGTCTTTCAAGTATATTATATTAAGAAAAAGGGCAATGAACAATAAGATAGATATCTAAAATGTGTATGATGTATAGAACTCATATTAAGATAGAGTAAATGGTGTTCTATATCCGCGAATTTAAGCAGATTTTGCAACATGGTAGATCACCTAAAAAATTGTGGACTATCATCGTAGATCACCATTTGATGATCAAATACCTAAGGTGGTAAGGCTTGGATGACAATTAGCTGATGGGGTTCATCAACAATAGAAAAATACTATAACATTAACTGGTGGGGTTCATCAGCTTGGATGACAATTATGACATCTTTAGAGGTGAATCTTTGATAACCTTCGATAGTCATCGCTAAAAGCAGGAGGCGGTCACAACATTATCGAATGCACTAATTCCATCCTTGCCACATTCTATTAAACCCACTTGAAATCTCAATTAAAGAATCCATAATGCTTTCCTTTCCAAGTAAGCAAATCACCACCTTTCAATAGCATAAACATGAATACTTCCACTCTTTATAGTCCACAAATAGCTAATTCATAATCTTCTAAACACAACACACTTATCCCATTATTGCAGTGAATAAAATTTATGGGACTTATTAATCTAAGATTGCCACCAAATAAAATAACTTTATTGAGATATCTATCATTCAAAAAAAAAAAAGATATCTAAATAAAAGTCCAAAACAACACCATTAAACCACATCCAAACTAACTCTGCTACTTTGCACAAGTACTCTACATTGCAACTTCAAGAGCTTTAATAAAGAGAACCCATCTCACAAATAGACAAGATTCAGTTGTATTTTGGCTATATTACGTGAATATTTGATAACTTTTAGTATTTACATAAAAGACTGACAGTGGATGTTGTTTAATATCATATATGGTAAATTTACTTTATTTTCTGTTAATATTGAAGGATGGTGGAAAGTCAAACATGGTGACTAAATGGCAGGGAGAAATCAATGGCAATATATGACGTGGCTTAACTGACGTAGCAATAATGACATGGATGGAGTGCCAACATGGCTTAAATGACATGGCAAATTTCAAATAAAGCTTTGTTTATTATATATATAGATAAGTCTTAGTTGCTTTGGTACCTTGATGTACATCGTCTCCAAAGGATAATGATAACCTTGATACTGATGACCATGGTACATAGATAAGGTATTTGCTTTAAGGCTCACGTTGCCGATCTCAGTAACATTGAAGAACCTCCCAAAGGTCTTCAAATGCTCAAACTCACTACCAACTGTAGTGATGTTGGTATAGTGTGATGCGCAATGCGCTGGATACACAAACACAAGAAAGAAAAGGTAAAAAATTAGTTGAGTAACTTTAAACGAGATGGAGATTGAGCATAGTACATTACCTGTACATCATCCACGCACGTCCAAACATGGTATACAAAAAAGTGGACATGGATCCTTCTTCACACTTTGCTGAAGCAATCATGTACATGTTGTCGAATTTGTAATCTTCAAACCGACAAGCGCTGTGACAGGCGCTAAGGTAGACGACCATGGACTGAAATTTCTTTTGTTTATCTATCTTGGCTAACGCTTCAACGAGATGAGATTTGAGAAGATAATCTGACGGCATTATAAGTACCTCTTTATCTCCATGTTCGGCGAAATAGACAAACAGGTGATCATTCATGTTTGCTTTAATCACTTTTCTACCTCCAACAGCTGTTTCATCTCCTGTGAGAACAGCCACCAGGTTTCGAGGGGAGACATCAGAGCCGGCATAGTGCTTTGGAACAGACTTACATAGGTCCTGAAATGACCAATAACCCCGCATCAATCTGGCTGATGGCGGCTTGGACATGGATATTGTAATAGGGTGGTACATCATGATAATAACGTGTTTGTCATTCAGACCTCCCCTCTTCAAAATGTGATAGGCGGCACATATGTCTGCCTGTGTGACAACAGAAAAGGGTCATGTCACTTTATATAAATGGTTTGGGTTGCTATGTTAGTATGTTACCGATTACTAATTAATACATATTAGCACTCTAAAATTATGTTTCAGATAAAGAATTATTAGGGTATGCATGCTTGGGTTGATTTTGTTAAAGAAATAGAAAATTCGGTTCGTTACACTTTCTAATCTGTAAAAATTAGGGTTTTATATCACAGCCCCCATTCACTCTTTCACCCCTCTTCTCTCTCTTCACCCTTTTCTCTTGTCCACTTCAAGAAAACAAAAGGCTTAAATTAAAACACAATCAACAAAAATCGAAACCCCAAAAATGTGTTGCAATTCGTGCTAATTTGAAGGTATGTGAAAAGAGGCATGGATATGAAGAATAAAAAACCAGATCTGAAGATAAACCGACGTCAACCGGCGTTGACCGGCGGTTCGTTGACCGCCTTTTGACCAGAACGCCTAATTCAACCGATTTGCTGCAAATCGGGGCGGTTGGTGACCGACTAGCGCCTAGGCGGCCGCCTAGAACGCTTTTTACAACACTGCAATTACCCTCGTATTGCAGAATGCAACCAAATATACATGTTTCTACTACCATGAAGGATCCATAACCACGTCACATATGTTCAGCATTTTGTCACATATGTTCAGCATTTTATAACTGTACAGCACAATATAGTAAATGTACCGCGTTTATCCATTGACTAATAATTAACCAGATTGTCAGGTTAAGTCATACGTTCTAACAAGGTTAAGCCACAGGTCATGTGGTTTTACTAGATTATTTTCAGCATGCCCTGTCTCTCTTGTGCTTACTCTTAAATTTAGAGACCCAATGTAACCATGCATCCCTAGAAGTGGATCTAAAACCCGTGTGCAATGAGTCAATGACAACCCTGCTATTATCCAGCTTACATGTAAATAGTTTTAAGTCAAGATAAGAATCTCATATGTTTTCACTTTCAAAGAAAAACCCATAATAAAGAATTCCATTGAATTCATTAAAATACCCCTCGTCCCTTTTTCCAAGATGACATTAGAGAAACGTGCAGACCAAACCTAGCTTAACGTTCCTTATATAGAAATTTATTAGACGGTTGCGCCTTTTGTCATTCTATCTAAAATAAGTTCCTTATCATACTGCTAAATGGTTGTTTACACCTTTATGTTGTCGGTACTCGGTAGCAAAGTAAAACAGAAGTCCTGATGATTAAACAGAGAAGTAGTATTTGTTCTTTTGAGCCTTAAGCAAAAATCAGTAAAGATCCCATAAACATCTTCAAGTTGTAAATGAAGCAAATTTCAACATCTTAAACCAATTAATCATGCAAACATACCAGTATCAGTTCCTAAACACACAATGTTGACTAGAAATTTAGAATAAAACTGACTCAATGGCAATACAAAAAGCATTTAAATGTTTCTAAGAAAAACTAACCATCTTGTGGTTTGTCATAATTAACAAAACAATAACCAAGCGACCCTCCAGTTAAAGAATCGCGACAAACCCGAACTGAAACAACTGGACCTAACTGGACAAACAAATCATACACTTGCATATCAGTCACAGTTGTCTCCAGATCACCAACATACAACGCAGTCGGCACATGCTGCTGAGCAGCACCACCACCACTCACCGCCGGAGGTTGAACTTGATCCTGGGCCGCCATTTTTCAACCCTAGAAAACTAAACTCCAAATTTTATTTGTTTTTTTTGTTTTCTTTTTACTTCCCTCCCCCTTATTGATGTATATAAATACCTAAAATGGATAAAAGTACCTTAAAAACAACAACCAATCGAGTCCTAAAAAACTTCAAAAAAAATATATATATATTTTTTTTGGTTTCGATAGATAAATAGAGAGGAGAGGGAAGGATCTGATAAAAGGATAGATTAGCCAACGATACAACCAAAGATTCAGGTGATACAAAATATTTGTATAACTGAGAGGGTTTGAATGAGCAAATGTTTATTAAAACTGTATGATAAGAAGTTGAGGGGTTAAGGCAGTCTCGTATTATAGTGGGGCCCTAAGTTGAAACCTATGAGGTAAAGGAATGATCTAAGCCGTCTGATCAGTTGACAACTGGGATAATGACCTCACTTTTACTTGGTCAACGAATTTAATCTCCTCAAGAATTAGTCTCCTTTGACAATATAACCTTATTTAACTTATTTTATTACAAACTAATCCTATATTTCATAACTAAACTAAATAAATAAGTGCACTTTTTCTTATTTAACTTTTTATAACCATTGACAAGCAAAGCTTAATTTATACGCCCCGTGCCAAAGACACAAGCCGGGTAAAACCCTCCCCTTTCTCGAGAAGATTTCCGTGGCCACTTTAATTTGAGGCTTGTCACATTTCAGTGATGATATATATTAATGCGGAGTGTTTCTAAGGTTTGTCACAATGTATCATTGCATTTTAAATAACGATAACTACCTATAGACACAATGTACATATTAACAGTGTATCATCTCCAATTTATGTCCACAACATCAATATATTAACGCGAAGATTTATTTTAAAAAACTACGCACTAAACACAATGTACATTCCAAAAAGGCGTAAACTACTATGTTATTTTGTTAGTAATACTATTTTATTGCGAAGTGTTTCTAAGGTTTGTCTCTAATCATATCAATCATTCTAAAAAAACGACACATGTCATACAAAAGTCCTCAAAACGACACAAATCATTCTTCATACATTTTATAAAAACACAAAAAAGGCGTAAAGTAACTAACCTTCTTGCGAATTAGCATAATTAACATAACCGTAACCCAAGGAGCGGCGCGTACTCAAATCGCGACAAACGCGAACCGAAACAACTTGACCCAACTGATTAAACAAATCATACAACTGAGAATCAGTCACATTCCACTCCAAATCACCTACGTACAACGACGTAGGAACCGGCACAAACTGCTGCTGCCCACCGTTACCACCACCACCACCACCGTTCACCGGAGCACCTGAAACTTGAACCGGAACTTGCGCCGCCATTTTTGACTTTTTTTTATAAATAAAAAACAACTTCCCTCTCCCCTTATTAGATACTAAATTTATATAAATTTGAGTTTTGGAACCCTAATTTTGACTTTTTTTTGGAGCCCTAATTTTGACTTTTTTTTTTTCTTTTTTTTTTTTTTTTTTTTTAATAAAAGGGGAGGAGAGGGAAGGGTAAAAGGATAAAAAAAAAAAAGGATAGATTGGGCGGAACTCCGAAGGGAGGATTTGAATGGGATGGAGATTCAAGTTTTTTTTTTTTTTTTTTTTTGTGTTTTTTTTTGTGTTTTTTGTGTGTGTGATGTGAGGGTTTGAATGGGGTGATAAAAAAAAATAATAAAAAATGATGTGAGCTTGTGATGATGGTGATGATGGCAGTGAGATAGTATGAGAGGGAAGGGATGAGTTGTGTCTTCTCCTGTTGTTCGATCGAGATTTAAAGGGAGGAAAGAAGCAATTTTGACCAAGGTTTCCTTGGTGGATTCTTGTGAAGGAACAAATTTAGCAAAACTCATTATCGATGGGGAGGATCTATACGAACCCGTGACCTGTTTTTGGGGAAGAAGGAACAACAGACAAAGAAAAGAGAAAATATGATAGGGATGGTTCGATGGCGCTAGTGAGAGCTATACAGAGGAAGGAAAAAAAATACTCCATAAAAGAAGAAGATAAGGAAAGAAATATTGTGGACAGTTGGTGTATATATTTATTAGAAGGGTAGCTTTGTTTTATTAATACCCGTGTACCTCGTGTCCCGCTGGGTTAAATTTTAAATATGTCCATCAGTTTGGTAAAATATAAAAATATATTTCTGGAACCATTTTTATAAAAGATGATTTAAAAACAAAGTCATTGACTCCGGAGATTAATTATAAATTTAACCGTTAATAATATGAAAGAATTTTCTGAAATAGCTAAATATGTTCAAAAATGCTCAATTAAATTGTTACGTAAAAATAATTAAATACAATGTTCGGAAATTTTCGGGTGGTTACATAACTGCACACCACATTGATAGCAATTGGGTCTTGCAAAAGAGAATTCTGAATTTCTCTTACATGCCCCCTCCACATACTGGTGTTGCTTTAGCTGAAAAAATTATTGAGCTTGTAAAAACATGGGGTATTGAAAAGAAGTTATTTTCTCTCACTTTAGACAATGCTTCTTCAAATGATCGTTGTGTTGATGTGCTTAAAAATCAGTTTCGTTTAATGAATTCCTTAGTATATGATGGTGAACTATTTCATCTTAGATGTTGTGCACACATTCTAAATTTAATTGTCCAAGATGGTTTGAAACAAGTTGATGTTGCTGTAGATAAGATTAGAGAATGTGTGAAATTTTTCAAAGTTCTCAAGGAAGGAAAGAAAAGTTCAGTCAATGCTGCTCACAAACACTTTTAGATAGCAAAAAAGCTTTAATGCAAGATGTTCCTACTAGTTGGAACTCGACATATAGGATGCTTTCATGCACACTTTACTATCGCGATGCTTTCTGTCATCTTGCTATGAGTGACTCGAATTTTCAAAGTTGTCCATCTAGTGATGAATGGGTTAGGGTTTGTGAAAATATGTGATTTTCTTAAGGTTTATTATGAAGCCATTGTTGAGTTTTCAGGATCTCTTTATCCTACTTCCAACCTGTATTTTCCTCAAGCATTGTTGATTCACTTGAAATTGGTTAAAGAGTTAAAAAGTCCTGATCCTTATATGAAGACCATAGCTGAGCAAATGTGGGTTAAGTTTGAGAAATATTAGGTTGATTTTAGTCTCTTATTAGCTATAGCAGTGGTATTTGACCCTCGATATAATTATGCATTTCTCGAGTTTAGCTACAAAAAGCTTTATGGTATCGATTCACCACAACTAGAGGTAGTTAAGACTGCACTTTTTGGGCTTTTCAAAGAATATAGGGCAAGAAAGAAGCCAGAATGCTCGACATCGTCTGGTGCTTGTACTGATGGAGACGAAGACGTTAGTGAAGGCATTTTCAAGGTATGAAACTCAAACTTTATTTACATCTTCATTCTTAATTGTTCTTCAACTTATGAGCTGTTAATTCAACTTGTTGTTTTTTGTTTCTTCATATTTGCAGGAGTTTGAATTATTTGATAAGGATGAAAGTTCGGGTTGTGCTCAAAAAACTGATTTGGACTTGTATATTTCGGAGCCACGAGCCAAAATGACCTCTTCCTTTCGTATACTTGATTTTTGGAAATCACAACAGTATCGATACCCTGATTTAGCTAAATTAGCTATGGACATTCTTTGTGTTCCGGTTTCAACAGTTGCATCGGAATCAGCCTTTAGTCTTGGTGGAAGAATTTTGGATCAATATCGAAGTTCAATGTCGCCTCCTACTGTTGAAGCTTTGATATGTACAAGGGATTGGTTGTTTGCAGAAAATGGTAATGTTTACAGTTTTGATGGCTTAATTTATTGTTGAAATTATATGTTTCGTCATTTATTTTCTCTATTCCTACTGCAGCAATGTCGAACAATGACCTTGAAACACTAACCCAGAATGTCATGGCTTTGAACATCAACAACGATGAAGCTGATCATATCAAGTAGACTTTAAATTAGTGTTTGGTAAGTCTCAAGATGAATCACACAATAGCATATGTTTAGATCAATCAAGTTATTGGTTTTTATCTTTTTATAAGATCATTGTGTATCTTTAAGTAAACTTTTGACCTTTTTTGCAGTCATGTTGGAAAATAAATGAAGAATGGCACCATTTTGAACCTTGAGGTGCACTAATTACCTTTTTGAAGGCACGTTGGAGAAGATTTATAAATCTTCCTGTGCACTTATGATATTTTGTGAAGGCACGTCAGAGAAGAAATGAAGATGGCACCCATAAGATCTTTTTTCTTGGATTATTGTAATTGTTAAGAACTACTACGTAATAGGATATATGTACTTATTTAGGATGTGGATCTATGTTTTCTTAAGTGCTACTGTAATATATATATATATATATATATATATATATATATATATATATATATATATATATATATATATATATATATATATATATATATATATATATATATATATATATATATATATATATATATATATAGTCAACTACATTTTTGGTCCTTGTGGTTTACCGGGTGTAACGATTTTGGTCAAATAGTTTAAAAAGTAACGGATCTTGTCCAGAATCCGACGACCCGTAACACTTTTGGTCCATTTTCACTAACACCGTCAGTTTGACCTATGTTGACTGTTAAAAATGAGGATATATTCGTCTTTTCATCCACCACACACTATTGGACCAAAATCCACCATATTCTTTCTCTGCAGAGATAATCTTTAAATCAATATTATCTCCACTTCACCTATCTAAATCTTCTTCAACCCATATCAAACTTATACTTGTCTTCATTATCCTCTCAACAACAAACACACAACCAAATATATACACATTCACATATTCAAACCCACCACCATCCAAACACGAAACTACCACCACCATATACGAAACATGAACTGAACGATTGAATAAATTAACCAAGAGGGTCTCGTTCCCAGATCTTCGACACACTATTGGACCAAAACTGACGAATATATTCGTCTTTTCCATCTTATTATCTCTGAACACACAACCCACACTCATTCTTTCTCTTCTTCAAATAACACAAACACATCCACCACAAATGAAAACCTTAACCCATCGCCTTCACAAAGAACACAACCACATCGCCGACCACCACAAACAATCTCCGGCCACCACAAAATGAAAACCCTAACCACATAAACCACCCAACCATGGCGTCGGTATAGTTTGTGGTTGAATCAAAAAGAGAGTTTACGGCGGCGGTTAGGCTTCGTTCTCGTCGCCTTCTTGCTCAATCAACTGTTGTAACAAACAACCTACAAAACCCATCTGGTATTATTTTGTTTTTTATGTTGAGATTCATTGATTTGGGTATTAGGGTTTATGGGTTTTCAATACTCGCCAAGTGTTTGTGAAAATGTCTAGCTGAATTAAAGAAAACTGTTTTGGTGTAAAAAGATCTGTAAAGGGTTTCAAGAATTATGCAAAATTCTTATGTTGAATTTGTTTATCGATTAGTAGAGATTTTTGGGTTTACGATTTTGTAAAGTTAAATTGGGTATGATAAGAAGCCCCGTAAACTTTGGCATTCGTGTTAGGAACTAGTAACTTTGATGTTTTTATAGGTTTTTGTGAAATCGGTAGAGTGGTTACTAGAAACTTTGCCGTTTTTGTTATGTATAATTAAATTGGTTACATGGGAAACCCTTAGATTTAGTTTTCTTGCTCTAACTTAAAAGATTAATTTGTGTTCGTTATGATGGAAATATCTTTACATGTTCATGACTGATGGAAAGTTATTATAGTTCCTTGATTTTATCTTGAAAAATGTTTCTTTTCTTCTACTTTTATACTAAAGTTTGTTGTTTTGCTTGGACTAACAGGTTCTTGCACACAATCTCGTTTGCCCAAACCATCTTCTGAAGTAGAAGAACCTGAGCTCCACCCTGAATACCAAACAATATCTCGTGAATTAAGAGATTTAATGAAGATGGTTCAAGATACTTTGAGGGGATCTGCTACTACTAGTCAATCTGACGCTGGGAATCCTTTGTTCGAAAGGGGTAGGTTCTATGAAAAGTATTCTGCAAGAAGAAATGAAATACTGAAAAGAAAGAGAGGCGAATCTGGGGTTGAGAAACAGACTCCGAGCACACAGTATCTTGGGGTTAGAATGGAGTCAGCAAAGAGAACTGTGGAAGTCAAGAAATATGAGAGTGCGGGGAAGATGACAACACCGTTACTTTTTTTAAAATGAAAACGAATATGTGTGTTTATAATCTTTTAGTATGTTTTTTGTTTTGATTTTTGTTATAATATAGAAAATGAGGATTGGGTGGTTTGGTGGTGGTTGTGGTATGTGAAGAAGATGACTAATAATAATTAAGAAAATGGCATTTTAATCATTGTACATCATCATCCGAGGGTATTTTAGTCATTTTATATTTTTTTAACTAGTCAAACTAACAGTCAACAAAAAATGGACCAAAAGTGTTACGGGTCGTCGGATTCTGGACAAGATCCGTTACTTTTTAAACTATTAGACCAAAATCATTACACCCAGTAAATCACAAGGACCAAAAATATAGTTAACTATTGTAACACCCCCTAATTTGTTTAGTGGCAGCGAAAAAGTAATTAGGGTGTTACGGTGAGGATCGAGTTAAAATTTTAGAAAAACGGTCCAAAATAGGCATTTTGAAAGTCATATGTCATTCGAAATAATAGTTTTGGTATAAAAGGAAAATATCTTATTTGAAAATCCCACAAAAGTGTGGTAATTTGAAAAGAATGACATATTTGATTTTACACCAGTTTATTTATCAGAGTATAAGATGCCCGCTCCGTGTCTCGTCCTGCTCCGTTAATTACCTGAGATAAACATGCTTAAAACGTCAACACAATGGTTGGTGAGTTCGTGGAGTTTAATAGAAAAGAACTTTCTTTCGATAAATTTAAGAGGTGTACAGTGATTGTCGAAATAAATATTAGTTCTTCATTAAATAACCAGTTGTATTGAATAAAATCCACAAGTAATTCATGTATGATCTCAAGCGATCATAAGTTTCAAGTTTTTAAATGAAATGAGCTACGTTGTTATATGCTCGAAATGATGTGTTGGGTCAACTTTTAGGAGTAACAATATACCAAGCAATTTGGGTTGTCCTTTGTAGAATAATTAAATCACATATGATAACAACTAAGGTTCAAGTACATAATTCATAATCATAACACATAGTGAAAATATTAATCTAGTGTCTGAAATCTATCAGTGTGGAGTGGTGGTTTACTAAATACAGCTGTATCCTAATATATATGAAACATTCATATATTCATAAAGTTATATTGCCCTAAGCCTCATGACACGCAAAATGTTAACAGAGTACCGTAAAACGGCAGTGTCCCATCAGGGTTACTGATGGGTGTTTTTAGCCCTCATGTAATAGGTGATTTGCCAATTCCTATTTTTCTCAAATATAGTGTATCGCGACTAAATACGACTAACCATGTAGGCATTCTGTCCAAGTATTTAGTGGGATAGGTCGTCAGCCTCTAACAGGTTTCGAAGCTGTTCACTATATTCGCGCTCACCGCAGTGATTAATGGCTCATGATCGAGGGACTTTATGGCAATAAAGTAAACTTAGGCAATATAGGTCTCAGGGTTCATAAAATATACGTATTCTAGTCTTGGCAATTATTTCCAGTTGGAATGTAGAAATATCGTAGCAAAGTAACAGTACATTCATTTGTTATATGAATGCATACAATAAGTCTCAGTATCATGTTATATCAAGTAGTTCGAAAAATGTTATCTTCCAAGTTCCGTGTTTAAGCTAAGCAAGCAATTTGCACATATAACGAGCATGTATTCTTTTCAAGTATGATTCAAACATGTAAAGCATAGTTGATGATTTTGAGTAATTCATGAGAGTTTTCAGAGTATAAAATATACTTAAAACAGTTAAAGCATGTATCTCCCCCAAAAGAGTTATTAAAAACAAGTGTTAAAAGTATGGGCCACGACTCACCTGAAGCGTATCTGACAAGATAGAATTATTAGATTTATGGAAACGATCACGGAAACGTCTTCGATACGAAACCTGAATATAAGGGAAGTCTAAGATTCTGACTTACTACTAACAGTGAGTGTGATGTGAGAATCGTATAACGATTTGATCGGTGATATGAGTGTGATGTGCTTAAAATGCCTCAAGTTAAAAATATAATATCATATATGATATTATATCTTCTCAAAATATGCTGAAATGATATGCAAAGTGAATCGCTAAATTCCTAGTTATAATAAGAGTAAACCTCATTTTTGGTCCTTGTGGTTGTACCAATATTTCACTTTTGGTCCAAAATTCAAAAAATCGACAGGATTAGTCCAAAAGTCCACGTGGACTTCACTTTTGGTCCAATTTTCTACCCTAGTTAATGGTCGTTAGTCCTTTCAGTTAAGTACGTTGCACCGTTAGTCCTTTAACCTAACGGTCGTTAGCAATGTTTGCACCGTTAGTCCTTTCAGTTAAGTACGTTGCACCGTTAGTCCTTTAACCTAGTTAATGGTCGTTGAGTCCGTTTTTCTTCCGTTTTCATACGTTTTCGTCCGTTTTTCTTACGTTTTTTCAGTTTTTGTCCGTTTTTCTTACGTTTTTATCCGTTTTTCTTACGTTTTATCCGTTTTTCTTACGTTTTTGTCCGTTTTTCTTATATTTTTTTACGTTTTTGTCCGTTTTTCTTACGTTTTTTCCGTTTTCATACGTTTTTGTCCGTTTTTCTTACGTTTTTTTCTGTATTTGTCCGTTTTTCTTACGTTTTTGTCCGTTTTTCTTACGTTTTTTCCGTTTTCATACGTTTTTGTCCGTTTTTCATACGTTTTTGTCCATTTTTCATACGTTTTTTCCGTTTTTCTTACGTTTTTGTCCGTTTTTCTTACGTTTTTTTTACGTTTTTGTCCGTTTTTCTTACGTTTTTTCCGTTTTCATACGTTTTTGTCCGTTTTTCTTACGTTTTTTTCTGTATTTATCCGTTTTTCTTACGTTTTTGTCCGTTTTTCTTACGTTTTTTCCGTTTTTTCATACTTTTTTTTCCGTTTTTGTCCGTTTTTCTTTCGTTTTTGTCCGTTTTTCTTACGTTTTTTCCGTTTTCATACGTTTTTGTCCGTTTTTCTTACGTTTTTTTTCCGTTTTTGTCCGTTTTTCTTACGTTTTTCCGTTTTTGTCCGTTTTTTCCTTACGTTTTTTTTTCCGTTTTCATACGTTTTTGTCCGTTTTTCTTACGTTTTTTTCGGTTTTTGTCCGTTTTTCTTACGTTTTTTTTTTTTTTACGTTTTTGTCCGTTTTTCTTACGTTTTTTCCGTTTTTCTTACGTTTTTTTTATGTTTGTCGTTTTTCATACGTTTTTTCCGTTTTTGTCCGTTTTTCTTACGTTTTTGTCCGTTTTTCTTACGTTTTTTAATTTTTTTTTAAATTCGGATAAATTTTTTTTTTTTTTTTTTTTATTTTTTTTTCTTTAAATTCGGACAATAATTTTTTTTTTGAATTTTTTTGAATTTTTTTTAAATATTCGGACAAAAAAAATTTTGATTTTTTTTTTTATTTTTTTATAAAATTCGGACAAAAACGTACGAAAACGGACAAAAACGTAACAAACGAAAGAAAAAACGACAAAAACGAACAAAAACGGACAAAAAAAAAAAAAAAAAACGTAAGAAAAACGGAACAAAAACGTATGAAAACGGAAAAAAAAAAAACAAAAAAAAAATAAAAAAACGGAAAAAAACGGAAAAAAAAAAAACGGAAAAAAAAAAAAAAAAAAAGAAAAACGGAAAAAAAAAAAAAACAAAAAAAAAAAGTAAGAAAAACGACAAAAACGGAAAAAAACGTAAGAAAACGGACAAAAATAGAAAACGGAAAAAACGTAAGAAAAACGGACAAAAACAAAAAAACGTAAGAAAACGACAAAACGTAAAAAAAAGGAAAAAACGGACAAAACGGAAAAAAACGTAAGAAAAACGGACAAAAACTATGAAAACGAAAAAAACGTAAGAAAAAGGACAAAAACGGAAAAAAACGTAAGAAAAACGGACAAAAACGTATGAAAACGGAAAAAAAACATAAGAAAAACGGACAAAAACGTAAAAAAACATTAGAAAAAACGGACAAAAGCGTAAGAAAAACGGACAAAACGTAAGAAAAACGGATAAAAACGTAAAAAACGTAAGAAAAACGTACAAAAACGGAAAAAACGTAAGAAAAACGGACGAAAACGTATGAAAACGGAAGAAAAACGGACTCAACGACCATTAACTAGGTTAAAGGACTAACGGTGCAACGTACTTAACTGAAAGGACTAACGGTGCAAACATTGCTAACGACCGTTAGGTTAAAGGACTAACGGTGCAACGTACGACTAACGACCATTAACTAGGGTAGAAAATTGGACCAAAAGTGAAGTCCACGTGGACTTTTGGACTAATCCTGTCGATTTTTTGAATTTTGGACCAAAAGTGAAATATTGGTACAACCACAAGGACCAAAAATGAGGTTTACTCGCTAAATTCCTAGTTATAATAAATAACGAATACTAAATAATGCATAACAAAAATGTAAAATGCATATGAAATGAAAGATGAAAAATGAAAAATAAACTAAGAGTGTCAAGTGAAATTAATTGGTCCTTGTCCTTTTCAGATTTTATACTTTTTACTCTAACTGTGCTTGCGTTACGTCGTTAGTCCTCGGTTAAGTCCAGAGTCCATAATAGTCCAAAAATTGTCCATATGTCCATATAGGGCTTGGAGTTCAATGGTATGTCAATCTAGGTCCTCTATAAACTGTTTTCACAGCTTCAGTCCATAAGTTTCACAGGTTGGCAGTTTTAGTCCTTCCAGTTAGATCGCGTTACATTTTTAGTCCAAAAGTGGCAAAATTGTAAGGAAAAAGGTGGCGACTTTTTATAAGCTATATTTAAGATTATTAAAGCTTATTTCACTAGCTTATTCGGTTGTTTGCTTATTTTTATTCTAAATGGGCCTTAACGAGTTACATAACTAAGCCCGTTAACACGTTTTAGTTTGTACATGTTGAAGTGAGTTGGGTCGGTTTAAAAGTTCACTTTTTACATCTTATTTCCATTCTAAAAAGCTCCAGAACCCAGCTTATACCCATAGCTCATAAAACAGGTTAATGGGTTATGAAACCCACTTCGCTATTTTTGACTGTTTTCAAAAGTGGTTTGTGCGACATGCTTGGGTGGTTTTAAAAGGTCGTACTCGATTATTTTTACGTGATGTTTAAACGAAAATGGTAGCTAGTTGGGAGCTCTATTGGGTCGTATGAAAATAGCGTATAGTCATTAAGTTGGTTCGCAAGTTTTTGAATTATTTACTAGGCGACTTGGGTTGTTTTCCTGCGTATACAACACTTAACTTATTTTAGCTTTTTCCCAGGTTTTAGTTATACGTGAGAATTAAGTATCATGCCATGCAAGTATATAAGAAATGTGTGAGGTGATTGTTGAGACTCCACAAGGTGAGTGTTCGACATTTTACTTGGTTCAACATAGATTACTGTGTTTTCAAATATAAAATGTTATACATTCGAGTGAAATGATGCATGCATGTGTGTAATATCTTAAACGTATAAATGAGGTGAGTGATGATTCTTAAACCTTCTCAGTGGTGACATGCAACACCCTTGTGGGTTTGTAAACTTTATGGTACGTACAAGTAATACACAAAAAAAATACGTTCGAACATAACATGAAATATGCATGTGTGAGTGAGTACGTGAGACTTTAAAGTAAAAGGGAGCATAGTCATTTACTACACCTTTGAAAAGGTGGTGGAGACTCAGTAGTAACCGGATGGAACACAAAGGAAGGACAACCCACTTGCTTCGAAATCTCCCAAGCAAAACTAGTGAGGTTCTTTGTTGTGAGGGAGAGGGTTAGGGTGAAGGTATAGAAGGAGTGGGATGAAGTAGTGATAGTGAGATGGGTGGTGAAGGAAGTTGTGTAGTTCGAAGGGAGGCACAACAAAAGGAAGACAGTAGGCTTTTTAGGGAGCTCGATGCATGTTTACAATGTTTAGTTCTTACCCGTATTGCTTCTCTAAAGAGAGATGGACATTTTTGGGTTTGTAAGGTGTCTTGTGAGAGTGAAATGAGTGAATGTTAAGCAGTGTAAAGTAGCTAGAAAGTGTAGGATTTATAGAGAGAATGTCACACGTTTTTATTGACCATTAGAATTCAACCCCAATGATTGATGGTTACTATGCCATGACAGTGATCTAAGGGTTCCTAAAGAAATGAAATCTTGATATGTTAAGATCTTTGGACAGCTAGGACAAATGTGGATAACTTATCCTTTGGGTTTTACACTTTTATTGTTTCGGTTTATATCACTAAATGGGTGTCCATTGAGTTTAGCGAGCCATGATTCCTACTGCTGTCCTAACTGTTTTATAAACATTCTATTATATTAAAAATAGCATTAGTAAGATGTAGGAAAAATCGGATTTCAACACAGTCGAGTTTTGGAGATTTTGTTTATACGTATGGGTAGTTTTGGGACGAACAAATGGGCATTCAAAGTCATTGAATTACTTGTTGTCTGATCCTGAAAATTGGCACATATATTGTTTGGTGGGTGGTGATCGAGGTGGTCCAAAAATATGTGTGTGTCGTTTTTAATATTCGAGAGAACATGAGTCGTTTTGGAGGGTGCTTGGTTGTCGAACTATGCATGAAATCACAAAGTGAATGATTGGGTTTGGAGTTGGGCTGTGTGGCGTGTGAGTTTGGGTGGTGATGGGCTAATGAAGTAAGGGCCGGTTGGGTTGTGTTGTATAATGTAGTTAGTGAAGTAATAATGTAATTAGTGAAAGTTTAAATGTGATTAAGGTATAATTGAAATCAAATTATAGATTTAATAGTTTTACTATAATGTGTAATTTGTGTAGTATAAATTTAGTGTAGATGGAGTTTTTGTGAATCACTGAGTCACGAGGTACATGTCGCTATTTTATGTACGTCGTCAAAACGTAATGTGGTAATGATAACAATAAAAGAAAAGTTTAAATTTCTCCGTAAAAATGGGTTTTAGTAGACAGTAACTCGAGTTTATTATTAATTAATGAGGTTTATCATAATGGATATTCGTGGGATCCTACAACTATATATATATATATATATATATATATATATATATATATATATATATATATATATATATATATATATATATATATATATATATATTATATATATGAATTAGTATCTCTGTGTTATTATTTGAACACTTACACTCTTCAACACTCAAACTAATTAAATAATTAACCCTTTTAACTAGTTTATTTAAACGGGTTACACGGGTCATAAATGGGTTACACATGTTAGGTGTGTGTGGGTTAGGGTTGAGGTTTTTGACACGATTAATAAATGAGTCACGTTTGGGTTGAGGCTTTACCAACCCGCCAACCCGTCAACCCGAGTGGGTCGACACAGACACGACTCGATTGTCACCCCTAATATAAATTAATTAAGGTGTCTCCAACGCTATCTAAATCATTATTGTGGAGTTACTTACAACTACATTTAATTAGTGGTTAACACATCTGTCATAAACTATACATTAAATCACTTTGGACTTACAACTACATTTTTTTTAGGGAAAATTCCTTATTTAGTCTTAAAGTACAATGACTCCACCCCTATTGTCCCCACCAAGGTTTTTTTTCTTTAAATACCCTTGAGGCGGAGGTCGCCCAAAATTCTTGGGCGGGTATTCTAATAAGGTGACATGTGTCCCTAGTGTTGTCCCCACTAGGTACAAGTTATCACATGCATTTCTTGGGCGACTAGGCCCACAAAACTTGGGCGACTTGATGTGTTTGTCTTTTTCCTAAGTACATATATCTTGGGCGAATGGGTCCCACTGTTCTTTATTCTTGGGCGACTTGTTATGTATGTAGTACACTTTATTTTATTGGTACTTGTGCCAATACAAAAACATATACACAAATACATTTTAAACTAAAAACACAAATACAAAAATTTACCTTCAAACTCAAAAAACTTTTAAACCAGAAACTCACACACACAAACTCACACACTTTCGAAACGAAAAAAAAAAATTAAACCCAGAACGCACATTCAAATCACCAACCTCTACACACAAACTCCATTGTTACGCACAAACAAAGCTTGATTTTCTCTTTCCATTGAAACCCTAATTTGATCAATGGATTCAGGTAGTACATCGACGTCAACTCCATATACAATATCCGATGCAAAGGTAACTGTCAGATCTAGATTAGAGCCTATAAATAAGATTAGAGGTTTGTTGAATACACCTAGAGCTACATTGTTTAGGAAAACTGTTTTTGGTCCATGGTTAGACATCCCCCCATTTTCTGCTGATGTTCATTTGTTAAATTATTTTTATCAACGTGAGGTGAATGCTGATGAAAGTGAAGAGTGCCCTTCTCTTAAATTTAAAATAGGTGATAATTTGCTTGAATTTGGACGTGAACAATTTTGTCTCATAACTGGCTTTCTCTTTGGCCCTATTGCGAAAGAAGAAACTAATGTAGGTTCCCTTGTTCATGGTTTAGAACATAGTCCATTCTATGATCGATTGTTTCCGGAAAACAAAAACCGTAAGTTAAAGAAAGTAAAGGGTGAGCAGCTTTTGGCAATGATGAACCCTGGTAATGTGTGGGATGGTTTAAGTGATGAGGATGCTGTTAGGGTGTGTTTGTTAGTTATGGCAACATGTGTATTCATAGGTCGGGAAGGAAGGTTCTACATTCCTGACCATCTTTTGGCAATGATTGAGAATTTTGATGTTTGGAATTCTTATCCCTGGGGTGAGTACATGTGGATACATTTGTATAAAAGGACTCTGAATGTTGTAAAGAGGCATATTGAAGGTGACACAAAGAAGCCGGGAAAGAAGGCTGTAGCAAATAACCCGGGAAAAAAATCACCCAATAAAGAGCAAACATACAACCTGTATGGGTTTGTATGGGCCCTCAAGGTAACAACGTTCCATTATTAACGTATATATGATTGTTATTGAGAACATAGATATCATAGGTTATAATGGGTTAGCAAATAATAGGTAAATAAGATGCAGTTGTGAATCATGTTATTGTGCCTAAATTTAGATTATTTTGATGATTATTTCAGATTTGGATTTTGGAAACTTTCCCGAACAGTGTGCAGTTCTGGATGAAAGATTCTACAAAGACCCCCCGCGGTTTAGCATGGTCAAAATCTAACAACTTTGAGAAAAAACATTACCCTATTCTATTTGATCCGGTAGGTAACCTCTGTGTATGTGTTGTCTTTTTTTATTTCTTGTTTGTATAGTTTTGAATCATGTTATATGTTTACTTTGTTGTTTTTATAGGGTTTTAAACCATTGGAGAAGCTTGTTCTAAGAAATGACGAGATGGTCTGTCCGTGGTATACTCGTAGCATGGAGTATATCAACGGGCTACAGTTAAAACTTGTGGTTGTTTTACCTTTGACTGAACCATTGAATGTTGGTGGTGAAGGAATTGAGGCTGAAGAAAACATAGGTAATAAAGTTCCAGACGTGTTGTATAGTGATGGCATTGTGTTGTTAGGTGATGCCCCAACTGGACGAGATGTTGATGGTGACGAAGATTGTGGAGGACGAGATGTACATGGTGATGGACACGGTGTAACCGGCAATGGTGCGGTAGGTACTGGGTCATACAATGAAGAAGTTCAGACTGCGAAGGAAAGATCCGTGTTTGTGAATGAACATCTTGTGGAGGCTAACACAGTTTCGGACGCTGGTAAGGATCATATGCGAAATGAGGTTGATGTTATTAAGTCATCAGTTGTATCCATTGAAGATCGTGTTGGGGAGGTTGATGTTAAAGAATTATATCGTGAGTTAGACGTCGTCAAGAGAAGAATCCAGGTTATTGAGAATGTTTTACAAATAGACACTTCAGAACAGTCGACTTGTAGATATAACAATCCATCTGATCGAAAGTGTGAACAAAAGGCAAAAGAGTCGACCTTTTGTATGGAAAATGACAAGGCCGAAGGTATAGGTGGTGACAATAAGGTATGAATACAACTCTAATGTTTTATTCTTTGTATTAATTCAAATTGAATATAATTTACTTTGTATTCCCGTCTGTTATGCAGGATTTTTGCCAAGATTTGAATGGTGACACTCCTGTGAATCCCAGTGTTGGTGAACCCGACGTCCAAAACTTCTTGTATACGGACACGGAAGGCTACACAGGTCTTATGACGCAAGTTGTCAAAGGCATTTGTTCTGTTCAATCTGATACAGCTGATCATTTAATAGAAATGGAGCACACAAAAAGTTGCGATTTTGGTTCGTTACCAAATTTGAATGATGCATTCTCCTCATTTTGTGATGAGGGGATCAATCTTACACCTAACGCTGTATGTTTCCTTCGTCACCTTTAAAGTTAATTTAGTTATACTAGTATTGTCTTTTAAATATACCTGTGTTGTCTTTTAAGTATATATCATTTTTGTTATTTAAGGATATCATGGATATGGTTGTCGATGATCCAAAAACTGCGATACAACAAGAACTCCCTCATGATCAGGAGTCCGGAAAAACAGAAGACATGGGTGGTGAAATTGGACATATAAAACAAGAACCGTCAAGGGTTCTCGCTGACATGGATAAACATGAAGAACCGTCGTTCGACCTGTCAAAGGCATCAGAAGAACTGTCTGGCGATGTTGGTAAAACAAAAGAACCTGGTGCGGATGTTGATGAAGTTATTTGCATTGATGTTGAGGTCGAAAATGACGATCTACAGGTATTCTTCATTTATTGTTTATATCCAAACCAATATAAAAATACTTGTGTACAAGGATTTATTTAATAAGTAGCATGCACTTATACATTACAACCCATATACTCAATGACACCACGCACATACATATTGCGACAACAGAATACTATATATTTGATGCACTAATGCCACAACCTTCAGTGAAACGATTCATGAGTGCACAAACATGCGTCTCACAATGGTAACATACTCTTGAGCCTCTGAATGAAGACATCAATTTACTCTCTATTACTAGAATGAAATGTAAAATTTATCAGCCATGTGTCACATGTACACTATTTAATAGATGTTTTGAAAATAAAATCCCAGTCAATCATGATAGTTGGTTTTGTCTAATTAGCACTAGAAAAAAATGTAGACTTATGTTATGAGCTAATACGTAAATTTCATACAGGTTCCTAATACGTTCCCGGCTGACGTGAACGTTGTACTTGTGCAAAACGTAAGATCGATATTCAATGCCAATAAACGAAAGAGGAAAACAGGAAAATATAACAACTCCCCTTATACCAATCTTCCTGACACTACTCCTAGAGTTTTGCGAAGGCGTTCATGCAGAAACAAATATCAAAAAATAACCCCTCCTAAAGCGCCTGATTTTGACCAAACTTTGGGAATACCACCATTGGAACCATTTGCTGAGGTATGTAAAAGTTTAAACATGTGTTTCCCGCTTTTTTTGTATGATGTTAATCTTTAAATATATATTTCTCTTCAAACTGAAAAAAATATGCTTGACTATGATATTTTTATTTCAGAACCTGGAAAGACCTCCAAAGGCGAAGAGAACAGAGGTGAATGTGCCAGATGCGATTCAAAACTACATTCAAACAAAAATGGACATTAAGTTCATGTTTCCATGGGGTGGTGAAGACACGCTCGCTGATGTCCGTTTCTGGAAGTGTTTATTGGCCATGGATGATTGTAGATCTGGGTGGCTTAGGGACGAGGTACGTATAACACAAAGATGGGATTAATTTTTTAACTATAAGTTTGATCGTCTATGACTATTGATTTTAAACATTTTTTTAACTGTACTGAAAATACAGCATATAGACTTATGGGTAGACTTGATGTGGACATTCCGACCAGCAGATGCCGATTGGGCCATGGCCGGTGCATTTTTCTGTCCTGCTGTCATGGGCAATATGCTACGACCATATTGGGCAAACGGTATAAAGTATCCAGTGCCTTGGAGGGATGTCGAAAAGGTCATCATAACTTACCCTCAGATCAATTGTGTTGTTTTTTCTTTTCATTTTTTTTCACTATGTTGTTCATCATGTATACTGCTAATGGTTGTTTACGTTTAACATAGGTACTATTCCCAATAAACGAACCCGGAGTGCACTGGGCAACAGGTGAGCTTGAATTACGCACAGGTGTTGTGACAGTCTTCGACTCGCTTCGCAAATTTACCAGAACTAGAAACTGGTGGAATATCACAATGCCTGCTGCTTTTGAAAAGTATTTGGTAAACTACCTCAAAGACGAGGGTGTTTTAGAAGCAAAGGGAATAGAAGCGGATGGTTATGCGTTGAGTTGGAAACAAGGAAAGGATGTCCCCAGCCAAGGATGTTCTTATGGTGACTGCGGTGTATGGGTTTGTATAAACCTCTACCGTTTGGCGCATAATATGCCTTTAAAGGTAAACAAACCTTTAAGTGTAGGTTTAGCTTATCGTGAACGAATGGCGGAATACTTTTGGAAGTACAAGATTCTTTATTCCCAACCCAAAATTTGTCATGACCCAAAACTGGTATAGCTTCTAAGTATGTCGTTTCATGTAAAGTTGGTAGATGTAATGTATGGACACCTTAATGTAATAATTAGTTTATGGTTAGATGTAATGTATGGACACCTTAATGTAATAATTAGTGTATCCTGTATTTTTGTACAACTTTTTGTATACTTTATGTTTAGAAAAGCAATGCTCGATTGCTAGGTAGCTCAAAATTTTATACTTGGGTGTGTCCAATGCAATTTATATCCCAAGAAGATCATATCATTAACCATGTCCTTGATAAAACGACGATAACGCATGAACGAAACAAAAGATACATAACATAGCAAACATATACAAGCAACACAACCATGATTAAAAACATAAAAACTAGCTATTTCAGGAAAACAAAAGATATTTAATATGACAATACCATGTCCTAACATGATAATACCATTATAGTTAATACGTAAAATACAACACAATGAAAAACATAAGTACTAAGCAACCCAAGAAAAGCATGATTGTATCATGAAACTCTGATTTCCTCTTCAAGGCCTTCATTTCTTCTAATAGTCCAATTATTTCTGGTGAATCTTCTGAATGTGTCACAACACCACCACCTGGTTGATTTAGAAGTGATTTTTTCTCTTCATGCTCTCCCCAAAACAAATCTTTGTAGTATTGGGAGGGGAGCTCGGGGTCAAGAAAACCATAAACTCCACATCTGTCCATAGGACATCCTTTGTACCTTCTGCCTGGGTTTTTATGCGTCCAAGACGTTTTGATATGCATTTGATAAGGCGGATTACATTTGCAATGTGTCATGTTAGCAACATCGTGGTATTCGTACTGATTCCTACGATATGACCTACTCGAGGAGGAAGATGAATGCATGACTTTTACTTGTTTTGCGTATAACAAACCACAATGAAATGGTTAAAACAATGGGCATAAAGTGTTCCCTTGTATTTATATTGGACCTCAACATAAATACACTAGCACATTAGATGGTATATGCACATCATTAAACAAGTACACTTGGTGGTTGGTTATCTTTAATATTTTTGGGCGACCAGGCATAATATAAGGAAGGAAGTTATAAAGCAATACAAATTGTGTAGATGGCTGTTTATTTGTGGTATGACCTATTACAAGTATATCCCATGTTAAAACAACAAACCAACAAGACGTAAACATAGTGCCATAAAGTTAACGAGATACTACAACAAACCACAAGTGCATGAAAATTAGAAAAAAAAGTACATGGTACTAGTGCAGGAAAGTTTACATATGAAAATGGATTAAAACTAAACATGGTACTAGTGCATCAAACTGAACAACATGCTACACGTATCGGTAATTCCCAAAGTCTAGGAATCTGTTAAGTAGCACATCCCAGTTTGTTTTTACAAAACAAAATGCATTAATAGTCTAGGAATTATGAAAAATTTGTTAATGGATGGGGCCTTTCAATCTGTTAGGTAGCACATCCCAGTTTGTTTCGTATCGGTAATTCCCAAAGTCTTCCGTTTCCGCTATCCCATACTCAATTTTCCACAGCAAATCTTCAAATTCTCGATCTTGCCTCATTCTCTCCTCCATATCTCTTTTATCCCTATCTTCTTCGGCTAGTAGTTCCATTAATGCTTCTTCGTCTTGTTTTGTTGGACGTTCAAGATACTCATTAACATATGCATGTTCATCTACAATTCCATGACTTTCCTCATAAAATGCATCTGCATAAATTTCATACAACGAATCGTTATCTGCTTCATTAAGCGGCTTCTCACATGACTCTTCTACTGCTTTAGCATCAGATTCATGCACAGGTTCATCCTCGAACTCTTTCAAAGGGGATGCTTTTGTATCTAGTCAATAAAAACAAAAACAAAACTAATTGATTATGTAAAAAACAAACGAATAAACATAATTATTAATTTTTAAGGATAAAACCATAATCATAATACATGGTTTTACCTTTAGACATTTCCACAAATACAAATTAGATCTAGATGTTTTTAATGTAAGACAAAGTGGGTTGATTGCACATAAATGTGTTTCTCAAAAGTTGACATATTTTATGGTATTTGGGCGACTTTGTAACATATCCCATAAGTACACCGTTATAAATGTACAAGTACAAATGCAGGTAGAATGCACTAAATGTGTATGTCTTATGCTTCCTAAATGCGCTTGGGCCACTAGGCAAGTATTTAAATTTATGGTCTTTGGGCGACTATATAAAAAATTACATATAAGTACAACAATTTAAATGTACAAGTACAAATGGTGGTTATTAGACATAAATATGGCTGATGAGGAAACAAGTAGAAATGGTGGTTATTAGACATAAGTGTTTAACTGGTTATCAAAGTATCGCATGCTTTATCACAATAGGAGTTTGTTCATGTAAATTCACTGCAAACTAAATATGGCTGATGAGGAAAGTAGTAAGTTTAAGGTAATTTTAGTGCATCCATGTGCAAAGCATGCTGTTAAACTACCTAAAGACATCAGGTACAACAAGCTACTGGCATACGTTAAGAAAAAGGTGGAAGCGGCGAAAGGGGAAGGAAATGATAACATCAGGTTGTTTTACAAAGATGGCACACTGTCATTAGACATAGTCGATGACGATGATGTCCAATACTTCATACATGATGTTTGTGGTAATAAAGAACAAGTTCAGAAACTATTCGTATCAATAAAAGAAGTACCGTCTCAGGTAAAATCATCTTATGCTTCAAATCAATTACCAATCGATGTTAATATTCCGTCGTTACCCGAACAAGTTATTCAACCCACACCAAAGGTTGAAGCGTATTCTTTTCACAACAAAGATGATTCGCTACCTAAATGGCAAAAAAACTCTTTTAAACATATGCCCCTCCCTCCCAAAACCCCGAATCCAGTTGTCAAATGCATTGATACAAATATCCTGAATGGTAATAATGATACAACCTTTTACAAGTTTAGGGAGTTTGCTAATAAGGCAGATTGCATGTTTAATATCGGAAAGAAATCATTAATAGAAAGGTTTGAATACTGTATTGTTAAATCCGATAAAACGAGGTACACCGTACAATGCAAAAAACAAGGCTGCCCATGGAGAATATACACAAGGCGAGTGGTTGGGGGTGATGAGTTCTATGTAGCAACGATAAATGACGTTCACACTTGTTCACGTACTGAATTTTGTCCTAATCATCGTAATGCTACAATTAAATTACTTAGTCAGCTACTATACGACAAAATGAAAGATCATAGCAGGGTATATAGGGTCAGGGACATACAAACAGACCTTAGGCTTGATTGGAAAATAGACCTTTCGTACAAACGCATCTGGGGTGGAAGGAACTTATCATTTGAGTTGTTGAACGGAACACCTGAGGATTCGTTTGAGCAGTTGCCCTATTATTGCCACAACTTAAAGTTGGCTAACCCGGGTACGGTAACACACATTGAAACTGACGACGACGAAAGATTTAAGTTTCTTTTCATAGCATTTGGTGTTGCGGTAAGCCTTGTTTATTGTTACTACTATTTAAATGTTTATATACTTATTGAAATTTACATAGGTTTACTTTTTCATGTTTTCTAGTTTAATACTAATATACTATTATTGAATCAGATTCGGAGTTTTATAGCCTTCATGCGGCCATTGTTAATAATTGATGCAACGCATTTGAAAGGTAAATATAAAGGAACCAACTTGCTTGCTGTTGGTATGGACGGTAACAATCAGATTATTCCAATAGCTACTGGCGTTTGTCAGGGTGAGACGGGTGCATCATGGACATTATTTCTCAGGAAGTTGAAAGAATGTATCGGTGTTGTTCCTGGGTTGGCTATTATTTCTGATAGGCATCAATCTATAATCCAAGCATGTAATACTGTTTTCCCAGAAAGCTTTCATGGTCATTGCTGTCGTCACTTGATGATGAATTGCAATTTGAAAAGCGACTTAGTGCGATATCTATTCTGGAAATCATGCAAAGCATATACTATTGAAGTCTTTCAGAAAACAATATCTGAGCTACGGGCTAAAAGGCCTCAAGCGGTAAAAAAACTCGAAGAAGCAGGGTTTGAAAAGTGGTCAAGAGCATATTGTCCAGCAAATAGATACAATTACTTGACTTCAAACAGTGCAGAATCAATAAATGCTCTAACCAGACTAGTCCGAAGAGTTCCAATAACGATGCTCATGGAGTATTACAGAAGGCTTTTACAAGACTGGTATTGTGAACGTCGGGAAAAATATATAGGTAAATGCTTACTTAGGAGCTTTTTTGATATAACTTTTAGTGTATAATTCATACATTTGTCGAATATTCACAAATATTCTTTTGTGTAATCAACCGTTTAGACGCACCGGAATTTGAACTTACAGACTGGGCCGCTATGAAGGTGCACCAAAGGATGTACAAGAGTGAAAAATGGGAAGTTAGAGGCATCGCCATGTGTGCTGTGTACCAAGTAATAGACCCTTATAATTCTCATATTGTTGATTTTCTAAAAAGGGAATGCACTTGCAGGTATGTAGTACAGACCCACTCATTAACTAATCAGCAATTTATTTATATATAACTAGCATTTGTTTATGTTCAACTTGCAGGCAATGGCAACTTTCGGGTATACCTTGTGGTCATGTATGTGCTGTGTGTAGAGCAGAAGGTTTGACTAACTGTAACCAATGGGCGTTACCTTGGTTTACTAAAACCAACCTCAAAGGAACATATCATGAAATGGTTTTTCCTTTGCCTGACGAGGCGAATTGGCATAATCCAGGTAACTTACCTAAGGTTAAACCTCCGGTGATGGTTAAGCAGGCAGGAAGACCAAAGAACAAAGACCGTTTCCTCTCAAAGAATGAGGATCCGAAAATTAAACATTGTGGAAGGTGTGGCTGCAAATCACATACGCGTGACGCGTGTATGCAACCATTGCCTAGGTCAGATAACGGGAAAGCAGTTTTTTATTCTAGAGAAACCCGTAAGCGTAAGTCAGGTAGCGACAAGGAAGAGATAGTAGAGCCAAACACAGTTAAAGAAACAGAAGTTATAGTTGAGCCGAATACGGATGTGGAGGAGTACTTTCGGAATGGAAGAATATACCAAGATTGGGATAACTTAGATTGGCTAGATGAAGCATCTGCCAACCTTTACGAGGGTGATGCGGTCTGGGGCGGTGAAGCATCTTCTTCCGGCATCAACCTAAATGATTACCCGGGTTCATATAATCCTCATCACTTGGACGATTTATAGTTTCTGTTTAATTTAGTTAAGTATTTCAAAACTTAATGGTTATTGTCTATTTGATAAATTCAATGTGTGGCAGTTATTTGTCTAATATATGTTATGTATTAGGATAAATGCATTTTATGTATAAGTAACAATTCATACGATAAATGCATTTTATGTATAAAACATATTAGTGACATAAATATTAAAGGCATTCATTTAAACAAACAAGCGTTTATACATGATCGAGCACAAAACACTTTTACTAGTACAATAAAACGATGACGCGGGACATACAATACAACAACCGATAGCCTACACCTATTATCAACTACGACCCAAGAAAATGCACATCAACTCAATACATGACTGACTTACTAAACAATAAAACCATCACGCGGGACATACAATACAACAACCGATAGCCTAAACCTATTATCAACTACAACCACAGAAAATGCACAGCAACTTAATACATGACTGACTTAATAAACAAAAGCACACATATGACAATCAGTGAGCCCCAAGATTGAGAGTCGTATCAACGAGACCCGGATAAACAAGTGACTCGCAGTACATTGTCCTATCAGCATGGGTTTGCAGAACTAGTGACTCACAAAAGGGCTTGATAAAAAAAGATCCTGCATCTCCCTCGATACCGAGGCCATGAAAGTCTCCGGTCGCCAGCCTGTATAGTATCAGAGATGCAGAAAAACCTACTTGGCTTGGAACTTCAACAATAGGGTCAATGTTGTCATGAAATCCAATCAATTTCAGTGTAATTGGTGAGGGGATGTCTAGTAGCTTGGTAAACGATGAGATTCTTCCACCATCAACTGATAACACCCATATACAGAACATACAGATGTCATCCCCTTGTATGTTGCCAGAAACAACTAGGTTTTCACCTAGGCTAGTCACGTAGAATGGCAAGGGAAGTTGACGGAGTAACTCGTCAGGGATTGTTAAAATCTTGAAACGGTACCTTAGCAGGTCAAAATAGACAATAACATAGCTCTTGTAAGAGGTTGCATCGTTACAAAGGAGCTTTTCATACCCACACCAGTAGATATGACGACCAATGTTTGCTTGACTTGCCTTTTTAATTCTGAAAGTGTGTGGAAGCAAACACTGACTTTCTAAGAAACTCCATTCTCTTGTTGACAACGTGAAAATTTGAACAGACCAAGGTTCTTTTGGATCAAACGGGAATGCAATTTTTAAAATTATTGGATCAAGACTATGCGGATGCACCCCAAAGCCCAAAAGTCGTTTTTCATACTCTTGACCCAAAGTGTAATAAGGGACATATGCTCCTACTGATTTATGGACAGATGGGTTCCAAATAAACCCCATGAAATGACGGACTTTTGGTCCAAACGAAAAACCCCATACGCCATGGGACCATCCTATGGGTATCAAACCAGAAAAGCTTATGTTGGAGTCAACAGCCGTCACATCAAAATTTGTATCGACAAAACGGGCGTAACCTTTGAACCTAAATTGATGGATTAAAATGTATGAAAAAGTTGAGTTCATGCGAACCCCGAACCGGAAAGTGAAATGCATTGTGTCAATGCGGGACCTCCACATCTTGCAAACAGTTCGGCATTGCGCTACAGCCTTCAAAGAAAGCCTACGGACAATGTCCATTTGAACTTCAATTGGTATATTGTCAGACATTTGATCAAAGTGTTTTATTTTTTAGTTTGATTTTTTTTGTGACAAAATAAGAAACTAGATAATGAAGTTGATGGTAATTGTTGCTGTCAATTACTATACATACTTTGTAGTATAAATAGAACAATATACCTTGATCATTTATGCCATATACCAACTAAATATTGTTAGTGATACTTCAAATTTATGTATCTTGTACTAGATATGTACTTTAATTTCATTTTAAAAGACTTAAGTAACACTTGTTAGGAGTTGACTTATGGATATTAAGGCACATTTAAGTGAATATCTATTGACAAAGTACATTGACAGGTTCACACAACCTTAATATGAATCTACTGAAATTAAATATTCTTGGGCGAATTGAGAATTCCTTGGGCGACCTCACCATTCAAGGCATATTGTTAGTGATACTTCAAATTTATGTATCTTGTACTAGATATGTACTTTAATTTCATTTTAAAAGACTTAAGTAACACTTGTTAGGAGTTGACTTATGGATATTAAGGCACATTTAAGTGAATATCTATTGACAAAGTACATTGACAGGTTCACACAACCTTAATATGAATCTACTGAAATTAAATATTCTTGGGCGAATTGAGAATTCCTTGGGCGACCTCAACATTGAAGGCATATGTGCAGTTTAGTTAAAAACAAAAAAAACTTTGAAAGATTGGAAATGGAATAAAAGGGAAAATGTTGAGAATAATTAATGTTGGGCGACCAAACTAATTTTTGGGCGACTACTAGATTACCAGTCATATATTTAATATTTCCGGTCATGTGTTTCATCATAAACAATCTACTATGATATTTGCATACATTATAAGTGACTATAAAAATGCAAAGACTGGAAATTGTAGTAATAAGTGAGTAGAAATATGTTTACCTCAGCATTTTCCTGTCTACAATTTTGATATCCACATGAAACCCTTGCCATGTGCAATCGTCTAAATGTATGTGACTGCTGCATACAAAATGTTATCTAAGTCAGCGATAACCATGATTAAAAGATAAAACCAACAAATAACAATCCATAATTTATAAAATGGTCTTACGATTGAATTGAATCGTTCAATGTCATACCGAAGAACGAACCATGAATGGTCAAAACTTCTCCATACATTTACACTGTACAATGCAAAATACATTTACACTTGTGGCATAATACATCATTGTCTAGTTGTTAAAGCATCTAAAGTTGTAACCCAAAACAAAATATGTTGGACAACATACTAAACTAAACAACCCTACCAACTATGCACCCGATGTTCGTAAAAGAACCTAGACATTTGTTCACGGTAAGCTAATGCTGCCTGAACAGGATCATCCACATGCAGCGACTTCCCATGTGCCAGTCGGTATAAGAAAATGCAAGCCCAAACACCACAATCACCAAACAGGCCTCCCTGAGAAGGAACATTTTTTGCATTCTTGAAGGTGATTGCATATGTTGTAGGATCTATTCCTTTCATCTCGAAAATTTTGCATTGTTCTAGAACAACTGGAAGTCCAACCTGTAGGTAGATGTTATCTATAAAAAACCGCAACATGCAGATAAAATAATGCAACAGATAAAATAATGCAACAGATATATATAATAAAAAATAGTAAGGGTAAACATTCTAAAAAGTTACCAAGTTCATAAACAAAAACATACACCGATTACAAAAGATAATAGATTACAACATTGTAATTCTAAAAATCTAATACACATCCTTATCATCATGTGTTTGAAGAATTAGTGACTCGCAGTTGGGATTGATAAAAAATGAAGCACAATTTCCCTCAGCACCGATATACATATAGGTCCCGGAAGAAACATTGTAGACTACAAGATTCATAACGAATCCTTCTGGGTTATGCACTTCAAGTATCGGGTTTTTGTCATTCTCAAATCCAATTAACTTCAATACAAATGGAGTAGTAATGGTGATGAGAGATTGAAAAGATTGTATGGATCCGCCAGCAATCTCTAACATCCATATAGAGAAAACAAAGTTGTCATCAGCACTTATGTTTCCGGAGACCACAACGTTGTCTCTAAGGTTAGATACAAAGAAGGAAACAGGTAGTCGGACTAGCAATTGGTCCGGTATGTCTAAAACATGGAAACGGTGGGTAACCAAGTTAAAAGACACCATCATATAACTCTTGTACTCGCTACCATCATTAGCAATGAAACTTTCATACGCACACCAGAAGATGTGCTCATCAACCACTGCTTGACTGGATTTTTTTAGACGTATAGATTGACGAGGCAAAAACTCATTTTCCAAAACTTTCCAGCGTTTAGAGTTGAAGGAGAAAACTAAGACACACCATGTATTTTCAGGATTGAATGGATAAGCAATTTTGAGAATGGTTGGGTCTAGGTTGTCAGGCCGAATCCCAAAAGCCAAAAGACGCTTTTCATACGCTTGTGCAGTGTTCATATAAGGGATGAGTGTCCCAACCGATCTCCTAATGGATGGGTTCCAAACAAATGCCATATAGTGCGGGAAAATAGGACCATAAGAAAAAGCCCAAACGCCGTGTGACCAACCTATAGGTATCAAGTAAGAAAAGGAAAGGTTTGTAGGAACAGGTGTGAATGCGAAATTTTGGCACACATATTGCATGTAACCTTTCAAAACCTGGCGAAATTGTATCAGATATGGGAAATGCATGTCCTGACGGACACCGGTGATAACAGTGAAATGCAAGGTGTCAATGGCGGCCTTCCAACTCTTGCATACACTACGGCTTTGAAGTATGCGACTAACTGGAAGCCTACGGATAATATCCATTTGGACCTCAATTGGTATGTTGTCAGACATTGATAAAATTATTTTAGATGGTTTTGTAACTATATTGTGTGTGTAGAATAATGAATAGAAGAAGAGTTTAAATAAACCTTGTGCATTCATATCAAAGACCTACCATGTCTTTAAGTATTAACTCAGACTTGTACTTTGAAAGGAATACTTTAAGACTTAAATTAGGATTGAAGGTGTTGACTTATGTTACATTTAAGAAGTTTAACTTATAAACATATATAAAATATATTTTGATAATATTTTAGGAAAACCATGCATGTATAATATTATTATTTACTTGCATTTATAAAGTTTTACCTCTAGCCGTGCCCGCATTTTTAAATACCAATCACGCCACTCAGGTTCATGCTTGTAACCACTGTCGTAAAAAGTTACGACCCCTGACTTGATATGGAACCGGGCAACAAACCAATGTTTATCTTTTTCGTTGATGGGCATAAAAACCTGGAACAAAAAATAAATTAAATACAACTCATATATATTACTAGCGTCTAAATAATTATATGTATAAAAGTAATACCTGCTCAACATGGGCCCATGGAATTTTGTACTTCTCTCCATTAGCATACCATATGGGGATGGAATCCTGCAATAGCAGCTGAACAAAGTACGACGTTACCATAAGCCAATCAGCTGCAGCGGGTCTGAAATGCAACATGTATTCGACCCAAAGCTCTATATGCTGTAAAAAAAAAAAAAAAAAAAAAAAAAAAAAAACGGTTCATGAGACACAAAGAAACGTTACATGATATAATAACGATATATATATACATCAACAACTACAAGACATTCACCTCATCCATCAGCCATCCCTTTTTGGGAGGATCTAAACAAACTAAGGTCTCCCAAAACCTTCTATCAACACGTACAGGTTCTCTTGACCAAGGAAATGTACAACAAAGCGGACCCGGCTTACCAAGGAATTCGTCATACTCTTCAGAAAAATGTACTCTATCGATAGCATTGTTCCAGCGGGAAAGATTCTGCACAAACATTGTAATAATATTAGGAAAAAAAAAAGTTAATAATTTATCATTACAAATAAGTAAGAGACGTTGTACCTCCACCCAAGGTTGAACATCTTTTAGTTTATCAGACATATCTGGATTCCGACGACAGCCAATAGGAGGTGTGCGTTTTTTAATCAATTCACTAAATTCTTCGGTCCAGTAATATGCATAATGAGAACCATCCCTTTTGCTCCGCTTGTCAGATTGCATGTCTGCATTACTTCTTTTCCAATGCTCTGAATTATATAAACCTAAAAGCTTGTTCTTCTTCTCCCTTGCAATCTTCAACTTCTCTTCCCTTTCAATTCGTCGTTTCGTCTCCTCTATCAAAGCATTGTAAAACACCTTTTCCATACGATTTAGTTCTTCCATCTTCCACCTTTCTTCCTGTTGCTTCCTCAGACTTAATTCCTCTTCCAAAAGATACTCCTGTAACAAATTAACATTGTTATCATATTAGACACATATGTAGACTTTTTAATACCTTTCTATTTACAGAATATAACATATGTATACTTTATACTAGATTACAAAAGTCAATTCAGAAATATATGCAACCAACAGTAAGCTTTAGATTCGGTGTTGATAATCTGTTTAATAATGTTTGCAAAAAGAGCATTACCTGTATAATATCATCATCAGAGTCATCATTTATCTGCGACGAAGGACTGCCGGAAATAAGGGAGTCAACCATTTCAAAGAATTCAAGTTGGAGTTTTTCGCGGAATTCATTTTTAAGATGAGAGAAAGATTCACTGAAGTCCAATTTCGACTGTAAATGAAAAAAAGGAACGACATGTTAAATACAATAAAACAGATAATTCCTTAATTAAATTTACAAATTATTTATCTGCAACAACATGCTTACCCGATATCCGCAAGTTCTTTCGCAAGCAAGTACCTACAAAGTATTTTTTCATCGACTTAAAATTAGGGTACAATCATATAAATAGATATTAGTAGATATTATTCGGACGTGCATTTAATATAATGGTGTAACGAGAATCACCTTAATAACAGACTCAAGTTTGTAAACACGCGTATTCAACTTCTGAATGACAGAATCCTTAAGGCTGATCTCTGTAATAAGATCAGAGGTATGAACCCTAGGAACCAGTGGTACATACTTTTCTTCTGTCCTCCCACGTTTTCGTGATGCTTCGAGTTTCTGTAGATAAACATCGTAATCATGTGGCACTCTCGGTTTTCGAGTCCTTGGTGTGTATCCCTTGTAATAATCAAGGAATTTGATATACCAATCTGACTTCTGCTCGGCTAGTGTTGGTTTCAGGTCGAACTTTATCTTTGAGTCCTACAAAAAACATAAACCAACAAAGTGGGCAGGTAAATAATATGTTAAAAAAACAAAAATATTAATAAATATTCACAAAAATGATACTGTTTTTACCTTGCCGAATAACAATCCATGATCCGCTCTTGTAAATGCCTCTTTCTTTGACCAGGCTACACCCCTAGGTATCACATCTTCCTGTTTATTCCACCAACGATTGCTTCTTTCAAAAGACTCAAGAATCCAGATCTATAGAGTTCAAGAATGCGTTAGCCTGAGACAGTTAATAAAAAAATTGATCAACTCGTGTTGAATTGTTCATTATTAAATAAAATACAGTAGAATAACCTTCAAAGCCCATACGAATCCTCCGACTGTATAAGTTGGAACAAACTTCGGAGATCCTTCGAGTCCTTTAAGATGTTGCCACTTATGTCTGTCAACGACATTAATAATCTGGTTGTACAATTGCCTCCAAATGTACTCACCCCATTGAAACGAATTCCATGCTTCAAGGTCTTCAACCAAACGAAGGAGTTTATCATCCACTTCATCAGCCAACAACCGACCCATAAAAATGACCTCTAACGCTAACAGTAGACACACACGGACTGCATCCTCGTCAGACAACTTAAAGAATAACTCTTCATCCTCAACAAGACCTAGAAGATCTAAGTTTGCTATTTTTACCCCTGATTTTTTTGGAAATACCCTTGTCTTAAATTTTATATCACCTTTACTAATATCCACTGAGCTAAGCCGGTTTCCAAAACGAAACCCTGTTATTAGAGAAAACTCGGGACGACCAAAATGTAGTTCACGACCATCCACATTATATATGAGGGGCATGTCAAAGTGTGCATCATCTACATAACGCTGATTTTGTAATATATAATCTAAGATGTGTGGTTCATGGTCAAAAAAGTAAAGATCCAACCATCCTCCAAAACAAGAGGTCCTAAATAAAATCCTTCGCTTTTCATTAAGCTTATCTCTAATTAAGGAAATGTAATTAAGTTTACTCCTAACGATCACTTTTGCTTCATATTCCTTTAAGACAAAAATAAAAAAAAGCAGCTTAGAACAACATAAAAAAACCTACTTATCAACATAATAAACATAGTTCAAAAGCTACTACTTTCGGTTGTAATAAAATGTCAATACGTTAAAAATGTTTAGTAAAGAACTAATTCCTGGTAACATCACGCATCTTGAATGGTAACATCACGCATGTAACGGACAATACACACCATATCATTCTCGCATTCAAGACGTCTAAATGACCAGGGTAGATCTTGAATACCACAACATATATGAAATTTGCAAAAGATATTAGTAAGTATATTTAGCGACTAAATATTTTAAAGAAAAAACATCCATATGGTGTTTACATAAACATACTAGCCTAAAAATTAATCACGTGTCAAACCTAAGACAAAACTACTAATTCATATGTTTATGGCAGATATTATGTGGAAAAGTTTTTAAAAAGAATTTACAAGCTTGTGCGTACTACCAATGTATTCAAATCTTCGCAACAACATTCATAAGTAAGTAATCATAACGATTGCCACGAGTAGTTTGAACCTGATCGGGAGTACAGACTATTTCCCGCCGTGTGTAAGAAGGATGTATATAGTCCGAGGCCCGATACCTGAGCACAACGCTACCGGGTTAAGTCAACCGACCATCTATGGTTCAAGCGATCCCCGGAATCACCCCTTGATCCGTTCGGCCTAGTTACCATCTTTGGTTCCCATAGATAAGCCGGTCACCACCGATGTGATACCACTTAGATAGTCATCGCAAAGACAAACACAAAGGATTCCAAAGCAACAAAAACTTGAAATTTCTTTCACATATCACGCATATTAACATAAATTTTAGTCGACTAACGTCGGAACAACTTAAGCATATTAACAAAACATCTGCCAAAACCAGCAATAAACGCTAGCATTGCTAGCAGTAAAGACATAATTACACCCTACAGTTATGAATTAAGTTGATGTGCATTTTCTTAGCATGTCAGTCATCTTACTTAAATAGATATCCAGAAAGCAACAATAAACATTTTCACTATAAAGCATTAATAAGCAATTAAATAATCTGGGTTCTAAACAACCATAAAAAGCATCAATGAACCCTAACACTAGAAAACAAGATATAAACATTAAAAAATAGAAACACTAACAATTAAATAATAAATTAAACCCTAAACGAATTTTATAATTGCTTACCCTAAACCCTAAATAAGCGTAAACCTAAATCAAATAGATAACTACTTACCCTTCCCCAAACCATCTTTCAAAATAGTTAAATCGAATCCCTAATTCCGATCTGTGTCTACTAGCTAACGTTAGGGTTTCGATTGGATCTAAACCAACAGCCGATTAACTTTGTTTGTTGAATATCTGTGATTGTTGTAGTTGTTGAATAGTGGTTGATTCTTGATTATTGAAAACGGGGACTGAGACCGAGAGAGTGGATAAACGGGGACTGGTTAGGGAGTGGATAAGCGTAAAAGGGAAGTGTTGTGTTGTTTTTGTGTGTATAACGAGTATAAAAAGTGTTTGTGTTGTTTTTAAATACATTTTTGTTTTAATATAAAAAGACTAAGAAGACTTTACTTTTATTTTAAAAAAAGTGGGACCCAGTCGCCCAAGAAAGTTCATATACAAGTATGGTCGCCCAAGAATACGTGTATATTCGTATTTAAATGTTTATTAGTATTTATGTGTATTTAAATGTATTCTTGTAGAGGCACGAGTCCCCATAAAATAAATTAAATTAAAAGTGTACTACATACATAACAAGTCGCCCAAGAATAAAGAACAGTGGGACCCATTCGCCCAAGATATATGTACTTAGGAAAAAGACAAACACATCAAGTCGCCCAAGTTTTGTGGGCCTAGTCGCCCAAATAATGCATGTGCTAAAGTGTACCTGGTGGGGTCACACCTAGGGACACATGTCACATTACTAATTAATCCGCCCAATATTTTTTGGGCGACCTCCGCCTCAAGGGTATTTGAAGAAAAAAAAATTTGGTGGGGACAATAGGGGTTGGTTACCTTGTACTTTGAGGGTAGTTGTGGAATTTTCCCTTTTTTTTAAGCATATCTATGCACCATCACCTAGAACGCTAGAACCAAAAATATCATATACTCCTTCCGTCTCAATTTAATTGTCCATATTTTCTTTTATGGATGTCTCAAATTAATTGTCCATTTTCCTTATTTAGTAAAAACTAGAGAATCTAGTGGAGAAATATTCCATTTTAATAGTTGAAAATTAAAGTGGCCCCACTTTTATTAAACTTTGTGTTTTCTCTCTCCTGACAAATAAATTGAGACGGAGAGAGTAGATATGAAAAGTTTGCCATTCCTATCACTTCCTAGTTGATTTGAAACTTTAAATAATGATGACTATAAGTTACATAGACGACACCCATTGGATCCATAATTTTTCTTAGTTTCAGTTTCCGCAATCTTTTTTCTTATCAATTTGTTTGTGTTGCTTGAACAAATAATGAATTTAAAAAATTGCCACAACATGTATACTTATAAAGAAACCAAAAAAAAAAAAAAAAAAACTTATAGAACATGTAAACGTTGATTTAATTCCTGTTCCCTCTCATGTTTTTTCTGGGCTTTTCCAACATACCACTCTTTATTATCAATCTTCTGACCATTAAGAGCTTCAACGGCTTTGGCAGCATCCTCAGAATTCTCAAAGTTAACAAATCCAAAGCCTTTGGAGTTTCCATCAGCATCTCTCATCACAACAGCACTTGTGACAGGTCCATATTCACTAAATATCTTATTAAACTCCTCATCTGTGGTAGACTCTGACAGGTTTTTGACATAGACATTGGTAAACTTTGTCTTGTCCACAGCCTGATCTCTTTCTTGTTTGCGCAAGAAGGGTCCCACGTATACTTGTTTGTCGTTCAGAAGCATGCCATTAAGTTTCTCAATAGCTTTTTGTGCACCTTCCTCACTGTCGTACTGCACAAAACCGTACCCCTTTGACTGACCAGTTTGATCTGTGGCTATCTTGCAAGAGAGAATGTTCCCAAATGCAGAGAAGGTGTCATGCAGTGCCTTCTGGTCGATCGCCTTATCCAAATTCTGTTTTATTCATATTTGCCAAGAAGAGTCGGTCAGTAAAGAAGACCATAAGTAAGTTGACACTGATCGATAATGAAGGGTTTTGATACCTTGATAAATATGTTCCCAGATCCACTTTTGCGTACACTAGGATCTCGATGAGAATACATTATTCTAATGGCCTTGCCATTCAAAGGTGTGAAGTTCAGAACCTCGATTGCCCTTGCAGCTGTCAGAAACATAACAGAAAGAGTAAGGGAAACTGCAACCGGCTTAAATTGCAGTTAATGGATAGCAACAATGTCTCTCATGCAGATATTGTTATTCCTTTTCTTGATAAAAAGAAAATAATAAATGATAAAAAAATATATAGAGAGAGACGAGTGAAGAGAAGAGGGCATGTCAATTACCCTCGTATTGCAGAATGCAACCAAATATACATGTTTCTACTACCATGAAGGATCCATAACCACGTCACATATGTTCAGCATTTTATAACTGTACAGCACAATATAGTAAATGTACCGCGTTTATCCATTGACTAATAATTAACCAGATTGTCAGGTTAAGTCATACGTTCTAACAAGGTTAAGCCACAGGTCATGTGGTTTTACTAGATTATTTTCAGCATGTCCTGTCTCTCTAGTGCTTACTCTTAAATTAAGAGACCCAATGTAACCATGCATCCCTAGAAGTGGATCTAAAACCCGTGCCTCAAGATGCAATGAGTCAATGACAACCCTGCTATTATCCAGCTTACATGTAAATAGTTTTAAGTCAAGATAAGAATCTCATATGTTTTCACTTTCAAAGAAAAACCCATGATAAAGAATTCCATTGAATTCATTAAAATACCCCTCGTCCCTTTTTCCAAGATGACATTAGAGAAACGTGCAGACCAAACCTAGCTTAACGTTCCTTATATAGAAATTTATTAGACGGTTGCGCCTTTTGTCATTCTATCTAAAATAAGTTCCTTATCATACTGCTAAATGGTTGTTTACACCTTTATGTTGTCGGTACTCGGTAGCAAAGTAAAACAGAAGTCCTGATGATTAAACAGAGAAGTAGTATTTGTTCTTTTGAGCCTTAAGCAAAAATCAGTAAAGATCCCATAAACATCTTCAAGTTGTAAATGAAGCAAATTTCAACATCTTAAACCAATTAATCATGCCAACATACCAGTATCAGTTCCTAAACACACAATGTTGATTAGAAATTTAGAATAAAACTGACTCAATGGCAATACAAAAAACATTTAAATGTTTCTAAGAAAAACTAACCATCCTGTGGTTTGTCATAATTAACAAAACAATAACCAAGCGACCCTCCAGTTAAAGAATCGCGACAAACCCGAACCGAAACAACTGGACCTAACTGGACAAACAAATCATACACTTGCATATCAGTCACAGTTGTCTCCAGATCACCAACATACAACGCAGTCGGCACATGCTGCTGAGCAGCACCACCACCACTCACCGCCGGAGGTTGAACTTGATCCTGGGCCGCCATTTTTCAACCCTAGAAAACTAAACTCCAAATTTTATTTGTTTTTTTTGTTTTCTTTTTACTTCCCTCCCCCTTATTGATGTATATAAATACCTAAAATGGATAAAAGTACCTTAAAAACAACAACCAATCGAGTCCTAAAAAACTTCAAATTTTTATTTTTATTTTTTGGGTTTGATAGATAGATAGAGAGGAGAGGGAAGGATCTGATAAAAGGATAGATTAGCCGACGATACAACCAAAGATTCAGGTGATACAAAATCATTCTTCATACGTTTTAGCGTAAACAATATTCATCAATCCCTATCTAAACACACAATGCCAGCTATTTTAAAAAAATACAAAAAAGGCGTAAAGTAACTAACCGTCTTGCGAATTAGCATAATTAACATAACCGTAACCCAAGGAGCGGCGCGTACTCAAATCGCGACAAACACGAACCGAAACAACTTGACCCAACTGATTAAACAAATCATACAACTGAGAATCAGTCACATTCCACTCCAAATCACCTACATACAACGACGTAGGAACCGGCACAAACTGCTGCTGCCCACCGTTACCACCACCACCACCACCGTTCACCGGAGCACCTGAAACTTGAACCGGAACTTGCGCCGCCATTTTTGACTTTTTTTATAAATAAAAAACAACTTCCCTCTCCCCTTATTAGATACTAAATTTATATAAATTTGAGTTTTGGAACCCTAATTTTGACTTCTTTTTTTTATAAAAGGGGAGGAGAGGGAAGGGTAAAAGGATAGATTGGGCGGAACACCGAAAAGGGTCGCCGGATAAAGAGATGACGATGGAGATTCAAGTTTATTACGTATTTTATTTTGAGTAAACTGCAAAAATCATACCTGTGGTTTGTGTAATTTCGCAAGAATCATCCCTATCTCAAACGTTTAGCATTAAACATCCCCAAGTCCACAAACGTTTAGCATTAATCATCCTTGAGCACTAACGTCGTTAGTTTTACCAGTTAAGTGTTAAAATAATATTTTCCCGTTAGTCCCTCCGTTAATATTTCTTGCACCGTTAGTCCTTATTTTTTAAAATGAATTAAAAAGGGCAGCAAAAATAATATTCGTCCGTTTTTTTACGTTTTCGTCTGTTTTTATACGTTTTCGTCCATGTTTTTACACGTTTTCGTCCGTTTTTACACGTTTTCGTCAGTATTTACACGTTTTCATCCGTTTTTACACGTTTTCATCCGTATTTACACGTTTTCGTCCGTTTTTACACGTTTTCATCCGTATTTACAAGTTTTCGTCCATATTTACACGTTTTCATCAGTATTTACACGTTTTCATCCGTTTTTACACGTTTTCATCCGTATTTACACGTTTTCGTCCGTATTTACACGTTTTCATCAGTATTTACACGTTTTCATCAGTATTTACACCTTTTCATCAGTATTTACACGTTTTCGTCCGTTTTTACACGTTTTCGTCCGTTTTTACACGTTTTCGTCCATTTTTACACGTTTTCGTCAGTATTTACACGTTTTCATCAGTTTTTACACGTTTTCATCCGTATTTACACGTTTTCGTCCGTTTTTACACGTTTTCATCCGTATTTACACGTTTTCATCAGTTATTTACACGTTTTCATCAGTATTTACACGTTTTCGTCCGTTTTTACACGTTTTCGTCCATTTTTACACGTTTTCGTCAGTATTTACACGTTTTCATCCGTTTTTTACACGTTTTCATCCGTATTTACACGTTTTCGTCCGTTTTTACATGTTTTCATCCGTATTTACACGTTTTCGCCCATATTTACACGTTTTCATCAGTATTTACACGTTTTCATCAGTATTTACACGTTTTCATCCGTTTTTACACGTTTTCGTCCGTATTTACACGTTTTCGTCCGTATTTACACGTTTTCATCTGTATTTACACGTTTTCGTCCGTATTTACACGTTTTCATCCGTTTTTACACGTTTTCATCAGTATTTACACGTTTTCGTCCATTTTTCTAAGTTGTGGGTTAAATCTACAGTTAACGCTTATCATAAAACGGAAAAGCTAATAAAATTTGCGCAAAACACTTTTTCCCACACAATGAAGGATCATATCGAGTATATATGCATAGAATAGTTCACGTCTATAAGGAAAGAAGTTATGCAACTCAAGTTACTCAATGATGTGCACAATGAAGTTATGCCCAGAATTTCTTTTTTAATTTTTGGGTAATAAGATAATAACCTAAAATTCCATTAATGGTAGTGGCCGGCTGGCCGCCTGTATCTTTTGTCTCTTGTGAGCTTAATCAACCGCACACGTGTGAAAAGTGAACTGCACGAGTGTTAATTTCATTATTCAAATGAAATCAGAAAGTTTGCTCAAAAATGAAATCAGAAAGAAAGGACAACAAAAATTGAGATATTGTTTAATAAGTAGTGAAAGATATTATTTCCTCACTACCTTTTCATAGGGGTGTCGTTTTGTGATTGGTCGACTTATTCGGATGATATTTTTTTCACCCAAACAACTCATTTATTAATTATGTAAAAAAAAACTTAACCATAACTCAAACCTACATAACACGTATACGTGTAAAAACAGACGAAAACGTGTAAATACTGTCAAAAATGTGTAAAAACGGTAATAAACGTGTAAATACGGACGCAAACGTGTAAAAACGGACGAAAACGTGTAAATACTGATGAAAACGTGTAAAAACGGATGAAAACGTGTAAATACTGACGAAAACGTGTAAAAACGGACGAAAACGTGTAAAAACAGACGAAAACGTGTAAAAACGGACGAAAACGTGTAAATACTGATGAAAACGTGTAAAAACGGATGAAAACGTGTAAATACTGATGAAAACGTGTAAATACGGACGAAAACGTGTAAATACGGATGAAAACGTGTAAAAACGAACGAAAACGTGTAAATACGGATGAAAACGTGTAAAAACGGATGAAAACGTGTAAATACTGACGAAAACGTGTAAAAACGGACGAAAACGTGTAAAAAAATGGACGAAAACGTATAAAACAGACGAAAACGTAAAAAAAACGGACGAATATTATTTTTGCTGCCCTTTTTAATTCATTTTAAAAAATAAGGACTAACGGTGCAAGAAATATTAACGGAGGGACTAACGGGAAAATATTATTTTAACACTTAACTGGTAAAACTAACGACGTTAGTGCTCAGGGATGATTAATGCTAAACGTTTGTGGACTTGGGGATGTTTAATGCTAAACGTTTGAGATAGGGTTGATTCTTGCGAAATTACACAAACCACAGGGATGATTTTTGCAGTTTACTCTTTTATTTTTTTGTGTTTTTTATGTGTGTGATGTGAGGGTTTGAATGATAAAGAAAAAAAAAAAAAAAGAAAGTGATATGGGTTAAATTGGGCCCACTTTTGTGTCTGATGATATGGGCTTCAGTTCGTTTCAGTGTCAGTCTATTCTAGGCCGAGCAAAAACCTATCGAATCTCGAAAACCGAGTAAAATTGATCGATACCAACTGTCCTGAAACTGAACCGAACATACTCGGTTCAGTACTCGGTTTGGGTTTTCTAGGATTTCGGTTTCGGGATGGATCGGTTCGGGTCGGTTCAGGCCAAAAACCGAGAAAACACAACCAAAACCGACTTGTCCCGAACCGAACCGAGTAATTTCGGTTCGGGATTCGGTTTGGGTTTTCCAGAATTTTGGTTTCGGGTCGGGACGGGTCGGTTTCTGCCCGATGCTCACCCCTAGTCTATTCAGTTTAGTTTTTTTTTTTTTTTTTTTTTTTTTTTGCTACAATGTTTTTCATAAAACCTGAAAAACTAGTTATAAACCGGACTATAATGTTTAATATCAAACACACATAAAACCTCTAAAGTCTAATATCAATCACACAATAAGTTTATAAACATACAATCCAACACAAAACACATAAAACTCAATGAAAATACAAATTTATAACTAGTTTTTAGCCAAACACTAACTGCTCACTTTGGACTCTCTATTGTTGAAAAGTCTAGGCATAGTATAGGTAGAACCAAAAATATCATATAGAATATGAAAAGTTTGCCATTCCTATCACTTCCTAGTTGATTTGAAACTTTAAATAATGATGACTATAAGTTACATAGACGACACCGATTGGATCCATAATTTTTCTTAGTTTCAGTTTCCGCAATCTTTTTTCTTATCAATTTGTTTGTGTTGCTTGAACAAATACTGAGTTTAAAAAATTGCCACAACATGTAAACTAAGGAGCTATTGTATTGGGCTAAAAGCTTAAATGGGCTGTAATTATAGCAAGGCCGACAAGTGTTGGGCTTATATTTCTGGGGTATACCTGACCCATATGCTTAAATGGAAGTATTTATTTCTTAGCCCTTTTTTCAATATTATATCATCAAAATTATTAAACTAATAATCACAAACAAGTTATCTCTAAAAAATATTCTCTAACGTTTTACGTATAACAGATTATTTTTGGCTCGACTTAACCTTGTATTAATAATCTTAAAGTTCTTTTGATTTGTTACTTTAGACCGAAAACTGCCTATCTTTACCAGTGACACTTTATTATTAATGTAATGTCATGAGATCTACAATAGAAAATATGTCAGGCGTGATAGCTCTTTGTATTCTTTAGTTCTATGTCTTGGAGGTAGAGACTAGAGAGTATACGAGAGCACGGTGAGGTAAGCCAACAACGCGTCATATGCATCAGGTGGGACGATGGCGCCATTCCCACACCACCTTTCTCGCCATCCACTCGCCAAAGGGGTCTCCGCCATTTCAATGGCTTACGCCAAACGTCTCATTTTTTTTTATTTTTTTTATTTTTTTTTTTACGTTTTGTGAGTTAGTGGGTATTTTTAGTGGGGTGTTTTGTGGGACCCATTATGTGTTATTGGTTTTTTTTTGTTTGGTGGGGGTGGGGGTGTTTTAGTTATTGGTGTTTTATTGGGAAAGGTATAATACTAGGAGGGAATGAATGGGAAGAGTTCTACTAAAAGAAAAATGTTATATCAAACAAAATGTTTACAACAAAAAATAAGCTCTTAAACTACAAAAGGTAGGAGAGTACGACACGTGTCTATAAAAAGAAGGGTAGTTCGGGTGTATTTGTTTCTCAAAGATCTTCATCCTTAAACTACATCATCATCTAGAAATCTGAAACCAAACCCAAATATTAATAATTGAAGAAAAAAAGAAAACCGAAATCATTATATTACTATATATATTATACACCAAGGAATACGACGTCGTATCCCCCTTGGCTTTTCCCGCCATTTTTTTTGGGCCACTATTGATCCGGCACGATTGACCCATCTTCACTGGGTTTGTTGATTGATCCATCTCCACTGGGTTTGTTAGTATAAGACCGACTCCTAAACCTTCTACACATATCAAAACAACATCTTCACCGCCTTACTCCCAACCAGATATCAGATTTTGTTGTTCCGTTTGTTGTTGCCATACATGTGTGTGTAACGATGGTGGATTGAGGTCGGTATTGGAAGACTGAGGGTTTAACCATTTACATTGAAAAAACAAAAAAGTTGGAAATCAAGGAACTCTGCTTAGGTTGATTATGAGAAATACAAAGGAATCACTTATTCATGCAACTATGAAAAAAAGGTAAGAATTAAGATCATTTTACATACAAAAAGTTTTTATGCATATAAAAGGATCAATCATAGTTACTTACTGTATTTTTTATAGGGGTAATTATCAAAGGATCAATCATAGCTACTTATCTTGGGTAATTATCAAAATAGATGAGTCGCACTACGACTTATCACTTTCTAGACCTAAAATTTTAAAAATTTCAAAATAGTTCGGACGACTGGGCAACTTATACAACTCAACCATTAATCGACAAGCGTCCACTTGTGATATGTGAATTAATCTTTTTTCGATTTTTTAAGGACACGTGTCAAATGCATACACGAGTTGACCAAAAAATGACTCACCCTCGGTCTATTTTAGACTTTTAAAAAATTTAGGCCTAGAAAGTGATAAGTCGTAGGGCGACTGGTCTATTTTGTTAATTTTCACTTTTTTATATTAAATAACAAACTCACTTTCACCATTTTTTTTCAATAATTAATATCTCTAAAACCATTAATCATTAAGTGAAAAAAATTATACCATCGCGACAAACATTTAATTAGCTTTTTATAAAAGGACATTTTGATATACTTTCAACAAATTTTTTTTTTTGTGTTATAAACGCAAAAGTGATGATCATAAATGTAATCAAAGAGAGGATTACATTTATGATCATCACTTTTGCGTTTCTAACAATCTCCCCCTAAAGGGGTGATCATTGAGATTTCTTTCTGTGACATGTGGATTATGGGTCCACAAATAGAAATGGATGATCTTTTGACTTCTAGAGTGGATGTTCTAAGTACTTTTTTGGATGCTCGTTGTCTTGAACTTTGAGTCTTTGTGTAATAGATTTGCTAGATTCTTTGTTCCATATCATGCTTTGTGATCTTTGTTCTTCGTTCTTGTTCTTGTGATCATTTGTGGTATTCACTTGCCTTTCATCAACGTCTTCATTAATGGTGTATTTACGTCTTTTCCAACATGCTCATATTTCTTGTTAACTTTGAGTTTCATACATTTGCAATCGTTCTGAACTTTGCTTTTCCTTGATCTTTGATGAGAACTTTCTTTGAACTTTGCATAACTTTATCTTTCGTAATGATTTTGGAATGAGCATGTGGAAATGGAAGGATGTTGATGATCATGGTAATGGTAACGGTCTCTCCTCCAAGGAACAATCATCGGTAGCTGCATGGTAAAGGTTAGTAATAATCACCAATCGATCACGGTGGACTTTTCTTAGAGATCAGACCACTACGATTGTTTTACTGATGAATGTCTTGATTCCATTCACCTTGGTCGGGCACATCAGCCGTCCGAATCACGTTAGGGACAATTATTAATACTATGGAGAAAATCCAAGTAAAAACCCACATCTTCAGGACTCGATTCATAAAAGGAATCTCCTTAGCGGGATTTCCAGAACTTACAAGTTTGGATTTTGAGAGTATTTACAGTATAGTGTGAAAACACATCTCTAATCCTTGCAAAGGCTGTTCCTGAATTTGATGCCCTCAAGAAAGCTTACGAAGATATACCGAAGTATACCAACAATTCAGGTGAGCCGCTGAAGTATACCGAAGTATCACTTCACGACTGTAGACCGTTTGGAACATAGTAACAACCACCATGATATATGTGGCAAGATCCGAAGATCTCATAAAAGACTCTTACACCTTGTGTCCTTTTTGGAGAACATAAGTGTATGATATTGGAAGTGTATTCTAAGAGATCTTTTGATGAATCTCATGGCTCTAGACTCGATTATGTGCATTTTGGTTTTAGTGAGCGGTGGCTGGAGCATACTACCACCATTTCAATACCAACACATCTCGAAGTGAGAGTATAACAACCTAAAATTTTGGTTTCTAAAATCCGTTACTAATTTGAATTGAATCCGAATACAACTCATGTAACTAAGAGTTATAACCTTAAATTTACAAGATACAAATCGCTAAACCCTAAGTGCATAAAAGTCGACATATTCATGGTCATGTACACAATATAACACACGACAATGAGGTCCAAAATAATTAAAATCTTGTACACCACTTAAGCCTATTTTAGTGTTTAAATACATTTACATTTAAAATGGGGATTTGGTCATCTTCGGGTATGTTTGGCAAAACTAGCTGTAAGCTGTATGCTATAAGCTGTAAACTGTAGGCTGTAAGCTGTAAGCTGCAAAGCTGTTAACATGAGCTACAAACTGTATCTTTTTTTTAATAAATGTGTTTGGTAAGTTAGCTGTTAAATATAATTATAAGATGTAAAATGACATAAAAGGACATATCTATAATTGTAAACAAATGTTTGGAGGGTATATCAGTAATTTAAAGTTTTAACAGCTCCAAGATATTTAAAAAGCTTCATGAATCAGCTTTTCATTTAGGAGCTATTTGTTTGAAATAAAAGCTTGAAGTTAATGTATCCAAACGGAGCTACTTAGTTTAGATGAGATTATTTTGTAACAAAAAGCTAACAACTCCCAAAATACTCGGCCATTCCAGAATTTTATTCCCATTCGGTTTTCTTTTCCTATTAACCGTATAATATTTTTGTTTCATCTCGAGATACCCTAAAACACAAGATTCTATAGAGATAATACAAAGTTTTAAAAGAAAGTAAACTTGCTCTTCTACTTTTAAAGCATGATACTTGGAAACCTCCCAGAATATATTCCTTTTTTTCTGTTTCTCTGTTCCCTATTCGCATACCACATTTAAACTCCCACATCAAACCATAAGAATAATTATCACTCGGCAGCCTCATTTATCCCCATAACCGATTGAAACAGTAACAAAAATTTCAGTCGTGTATTCTATCTTTAAGATACGAAGGTCGTATGCTATTGAGTCTGTGATCGCGACTAGTAGCAAGTGTTGGTGAACGTGGTGAGAGGCTGCATCAATGGCGTTTGGGGTTGCAGCCTTGGTAATTTTTTTCAGCCTTTTTTGATCGGTTCATGGGTGTCCTAGCTTTGGTGTGAAGGTGGTGTTTTGTAGGTAATCAGTTCGTGACAATCAAGCTGTGGTCTTGGTGATCGCGGGGTTGTTCGTTTTGGTTATGCTTGTGTGGTATTATTTCGAAAAGGGCGTTGGGCTGGTTCGAATAGGGTTTTTTGATCTTGGGTTCTTGTGTTCTTTTGTCATCTCTAAATCCGATCTAAGGTATCTCCATCTTTGGTTTACTATCATATCGACATAAGAATAACATATATATACGGGTAGGACATAAATACTTGATCGTATGTGCTTCGATGTAATGACTATACAAATGAAGTTTTTGGTCACTTGAAATCACGAATCTATAAAATGAATACGAATAAGGAATGACAAGAATCTAACCTATGAGTCTCATTAATAAGATAATACGTATGGAAGTATGTCCCATAAAATCATAACTTTTGTGTGTCGTTTTTTTTCATTTCTGTTGTAATCAGTTGATATAAGTTCAAGATACGTTTGAAAATAATCATTAGAAAATGTTAAATGATTGAAGATAGAAGCGTAGGACATGAAAACCTAAACCGTTATTACGTCATTACAAATAACATTAGATACTTATCATGAAATTATGAATGGCATATTATATACACAGCATGAGATCACGAGTCCATGAAGCATTTACGTGTTGACTGATTTCGTTTGGAGAATTCAAATATGTTTTCAAATACGTTTTGATATGGTCTTCAAGAACGTGTAAATGGTGTCTAAAAACACAATCAATAAACTGGAAATAAACATAACAACAACAATGGGAGATACATGTGGTTGTAAGGCTAAAAACATGCGTGAATATGGGGATATAAACAGGGATAAAATAGGTAAAATAACGTGGGAGCTGTGTGAAGAAAGAGGATTAGTATTCATGCATGCATGTGGCCTAGGGAATATTTAAATGTGTGTGTCTAGCTTAGATTAGTATAGCAGTGCATGAATTTGTGAGTTGTGTGCGTCAACTTTTGGTTTGGTGTGTGTTGGAATAAGGATTTGGATACTGGTCGTAACATGCATGGGTCGAAAGGGGCGTTCAGTTGTGTGTTTAAAATAAACGGTTAGGTCACGTTGGACTTTGTTGGAAGTTGTAAAAAGGCAACAAAAGAATGAGTTTTGGTGAACGAGAATTGGTTGTGTCTCGTATACTTGTGAGGTTCAAGAAAGGTCTCGTGAAGACGTTTGGTTGTGTGCGTCTCGGTGTCATTGTGAAAACAAAAGAGTACAAGTAAGGGTTTGTCGAGAGGTATATGTGTGTCGACTAGGGTATGTTTCGTTTGGTTAGAGATCGAGTGGTATAAATGTGTGTTATATCGGGTACGAGATGGAGTAAAGTTCGAATCAATTTTAGAATGGAATGGGAAAATAGTTTCTAAAAATTGCTAAATCCTAAGTTGGTTATAATTGAATTAATTTACACCTTTAACCCTAATCTTTTGAAATTGTCAAAATAAACCTGATCCGTGTGTGAGTATATATATAAATATATAGTATCGGATGCACGTGATACACGAGATTCAACAAGTCAACCCTTTAGGAAAAAGACCAACTTGTAAAACCCGTGAATGTGATATGTGTGATACCGGGCAAGTGATCACCCGGGTCGTGTCCCAACGAGGTGTGAATGGAAGATATCGTTTTGGGTTCGGAATTAAAGTGCTTGATGATTGGAATGAGATTTTGTGTTTTTGATTAAATATCCTACAACTACGGGAAGCATAAATAGGCTAAGGGAAACGTAAACATATAAATCTACAAAGCAAAACACAAATAAAATAACGTAATTAAAAATCGGGAAAACTCGAGACTAAATGTGAAATCTAAGAAATATTAACTCTACGGGTGTCAAATTATTTTTCCTAGGTCCTAGATGACAAAAGAAAATTTTTGAAAAAAGAATTTAATTTTTTTGACTTTTTAATAATTAATTACGAATTAAAAACAGTTTAAATCTAATTAAATTATAAAAAATACTAAACTGTAAAATAAAAATCTGAAATTTTTTCTAAAGATACTTTATGTTAAACTAAAGCTAGGAAAAATGTAAAAGAGACCCCAGCTTATTTCAATAAGCTGGGAAAAAGCTAAAAGGATCGAACTGCTTAAAATGAAAACAAGGTTAACAATTAAATGGTGCAAACTTATACTGAAAAAGTCCCAAGGGCAGTTGGTTGGGTTGTTTGTGTGTGGGTTAGCAGACCTGGGTTCGAATCCCAGGTTTTGCTATTTTTTTAAAAACATTTTTTTGTTGTTTTTCTTTTTGGAATCTTGAAAAGGACATAAAAATAAACATATTTCAAAACTATGACTAAGTTTGAAACCTAACAAATAAGCTAAAAATAAGACAAAATGGGCTGCTAATATGAAACTAAACTAAGGTTTAAACTAAGAGACTGTTAAGCAGAAAAAATAAGCTAAGATGCAAACTGACAAAGCAAAGGGCACATAAGGGAATCTAAATAAGCAAAAGAGCAGAAAAATAAGCAATAAAAACAGACAAATAAGCACAAAACTCACTCTAATAAGCAATAAGCCAACTGAAGCCTATGGTGTGCAGGGCAAATTAGGCTACTGAGGTCATTTTGGGGCTCAAAATAATAAGCACTCAGATAAGCCAATCCAGATTAAGCTTAACATAAGTGAAGTTCATACACTGAACTTCTCAAAAACTAAAAGCTAGAACCATGGAGCTAAGTAAGGGCTTATAAATCAGTTGAGAAGAAGGTGTGATCAAACAAAAATGGGTCTGCACAATCAGTTAGTGAACCTGATGTGCAGACTGTTTAGACCACAATTTCCAACCAATCTCAAACCAACTCTTCAAATAAGATTTACTGCAATACCAGGGACCTAAAAACATTTAAAGCTAACATGATCACTATTTGATTCATAGAAATTAGAACAAAGGCAGTAAAGGGCAAAAAATGATGTTATCTTCACTCAAACTTGCAAATCCTAAATAATCAACTAAGGACTACTGAAAAACAGCTTCTAATGGTCAAACTAAGTTCAACAAAGGTAACCAAAAGTGCCAATGAACAATGGAACTGGTTTTTACCCTTTTTGACCCATGACCCAAACAACCCATTAGTTTACTAATTTTGACATTAGAACAAGAGAGGACATCATTAAGCCAAGTAACTGAAAACAGATCATTTACTAACTGTATTTAAACAAACAAAAGCTTTAACTAACATAAATAAGCACTGCAAATAAGCTGATAAGCAGAGTTGACCAAAGTTGACTTTGAATAAAATTGCATTAACATGAAATTAAAATTAAATTACAAGAAACTTAAAAAAAAATAACAATAAAAATAAAAGTTACCTAAATAAAACCTGCCTTTCAAAGGCTTACATGACTGCTATTTATACTAAAATACTAAACTAAGGGGTTCACTGCCTTTGTGTTTCTTTTGTGAGGGAAACAACTGGGAAACTCCATTTGTGCTTCTTGGGAGCTAATCCCATCCGTAGGATTAAAGCAGAATCATCACAACCCTTAACATCACTTTGGCGCCCATTTTGGTTGTGGATTGCCAGCGTGGCAATGGCTTTGGAGGGGGGAAAAGGTGAAATACCACATGGGTTTCTGACTTTAGAGGTGTGGTAGGGTGGCTGGGTAGGTTTTGGGGAATGGAGGGGAACATTGTTGTCTGCTCATGGGGAGAGGTGATGGGATTGTGGGTTTTGGCGGGATTTTGGGGAAAGAAGAAAGGAGTTGACTAAGTCAACTGGGTTGTTTAGCTAAATAAAGGGAAGGCCGGGTTGGGTTTTATTTTTGTTTTGGGCTTTGGTATCTTTTATGGGCTGGGTTAAAGGGTTTAGGTTTTAATAGTTAAGGATTAGTTTTGATTAGGTTTAAGGGCCAAAGTTGTAAAATCTGAAAATCCCAAGGACCAAGGCTGCCAAAAACTGAAAATAATTTCCAAGGATCATTTGTGTCATTTTGGTATTTTTGGGGGTTGACTTTGACTTTTGTCTTCACTTGATCAAATGCACAATTGTTGTCGAGTCGATCCAAAAATGCTCGTTTTTGCTCCGTTTTCAATCATTTGTACCTGAAACACATAAAAACACAAACCAAGGATATCTGCAATATAATTTGGGTGTTTTTGGTCATTTTTGTGTCAAATATGGGTATAAAATGATGAGTATTTACACACTCATCAATCCCCCACACTAAACTATTGCTAGTCCCTAGCAATCCGATTATATGAAGTAATGAAAGGATCAAAAGAAAACCAAGTATACCCCGTTTCGACTTTTTATTAAATGCAAGAAATTTAAACTTAGAACAAAAATAGATATCATGCTTGATTTCCAAAAATGGTATCATGGAACGGGATTCACACAAAATGGGTGTCTCCAGGGAATTGTAATCGTCATCCTCTTTTTTATACTCCCAACTAAGCTTAAACTCATTGTGCAAATGTTTTTGTAAAATGCTAACACTACTTATACAAATAATCTATGTAAGCCGAAACTTAACTTTTCACTCCCACAATTATTTAAGTTAGGTGAATGTGCTTGATTTTCAAAATTTTGATTACAAAAATCGACGTTTAAATAAGATTTCGATTAATACTAGTTGAAAAGATAGATTTAAAATTCACAACAAGCAAGTTTCAAGACTTTATTCAACACATACACATATTTTTTTTTATTATTTTATTATTTTTATTTTTTTTAACTTGTGCAACATAGACTAACGGAGTTTCACGGGAACCAAGACCTTACACTTTCCGGGATAAAGGATCCAAGGGCCGTTACAACGGAGAGTTCCAAGACTCTAAACATTCATGAAATGAGGATCCAAGGGTGTTAGACCAAGACCTCACACATTCCTGAATTAGAGGTCCAAGGGCCGGTGTAAGAGGGTAGCCAAGACCTAAACGCCTTCCAGAAATAAGGATCCAAGGACCGATCTTGAACCATAGCCTTTTTTAAGCACATACATTTATTACTTTACTTTTGCAACTTTCAAGCAACGTCTCACTTTCATTTTGCATTATTATGACTTATGCTTGTTCCGAAGTTTAAATAAAGCTTTGAACTAGTATTTTTCAAAATCGTATGAAAAAAATGATTTTGTGTGCTCAAATCTTTGAAAATAAGAACTTCTTTAGATTAGTTGCTAATGGGAGGAAAAACCATAGATTACTTATATAAGCTCTAAAGAGAACCAATTACTCTACGCTTAGCATTTTCATTTGCACAAATCGTAAAACCTTAGTCTAATTGTTAATGAAGCAGCCAGATCAATACTCTGGCAGAGTCGGGATTCCTTTTGTTCTAACCTAATCAAGACTAAACATAACACACTTTTATTTAAAAACGACAAAAAATTTTAAAATTTGGGTCAAAACGGGGGTACTAGGGCACTAGAAGGTACATAAGTGACAAAATTCGCGAGAATTCCCCCCCACACTTAGAATTGAATATTGCCCTCAATATTCAAGGTACCGGCTATTATGCCGCCACTTAGAACGTAAAAAGGTAATACTAATAGCCAAGTGTGGAACAAAAATCTCCATTTTTCACAAAAAAGGTTGAAAAGATATCCCTAGATAAACGTTAGCAAAAAGATCGGATATTGGGCGGCTGGATTGAAAACAGGCGCATCAATCATCACGATCTCAGGGAAACCTGAAAACACGAGCAAACAACACACAAAAGCAAAGCACAGTAGAGGAATTCCCCCACACTTAGTGTTAGAAAATAGAGAGAAGTCAGAAACATGGACGTTTACCCATGCAATGCTAATGTTTTTGTTAACCGAGTCACTAGCTTGACTCGACCCCGAATTCATTGGTTCATGGGGAAGCAAGTGGAAGAAACAATCTCCATCGGACTTTCATTCAAATGGTTTGGATAAACATTGAATTTAATGAAAGTTCCACACCGATGAGATACACCCGGCTTGAAATAGAGATAAGCAGTGATGTCGGGGTCAAAAATGGTGTCCTCATTCCCGTAGGAGAAAAAGGAAAGAGAAATCACACCATAAGTGAGGAATGGAAGAAAGATTTTTATAACAATTAAGATCAATTCTTCATCCTCAAAAGCAGATTTTTCAAAAGTCTCGGGAGGGAGGGATGGGGTGATTTTATCAACAAGCACATTCTTATGATTAAGAACACCTCCCCCCACACTAGAATCTTCCTCAAGATCAAAATAGAAATGATCATATTCTGTAGGAGATATAATAAGAGAGAGTTCACTGGAGAACTCCTCAAAGATAAACGAATCATACTCGGGAAGAGAGATATGAGAGTGAGAAGTGGTACTGCCACGACTCGTTTCTTCAGTATGATCGATATCAAAGCAAAACGACTCATAAGTCGAAAGAGAAAGATCGGGATGAGAAGTGGGATTGCTACTACTACTCTCTTCAGTCGTATCAAAGATAAAACTCTCATATTCGGGTAAAGAATCCTTGAGCTCGAGCTCCGGAGGATTTGAAGGAGTGGGATTGCCACTCGGAGAATTATCCGAGAAAAAGTCATTATCCTTGACGGGGATAGGAAATGAGGAGGGAGAATTGAGCACATAACCAGAAGATGGAGTTGGATTGTCATTCAATGATTCAATCTTAGAAATTAGAAGATTGATATTCAACAATCTTTCACGAAGTATGTCATCCTTGATCGTCAGAAGAATATCAGTGTCAATCTCTCCATCATCTGGGTCAGAATCTATCACGAGCTCAAAATGGGGAAGTGATGCCTCAACATAATCGATGTCTCCATAAGATAAAGAATCGTCATCACTTGTGGTACAATCATCGGAGGAAGTCTCAAAAGTATCAAGAGGAGGCAAATCACATATTTTGTCGGAAATACCCTCGGTCTCACTTTGGATTAGGACAAGGTCCTTAACACTAGACTTTATTACTTCGTCCGATTCCGTTTCCGGAATAGTGCTAAGATGCTTGTCCCCCATTATGAGAGAGTCAACGGGCTCTTCAGTTGGTAAGACGGGTGCAATTGTAGCTGACAAATTCTTATAAAATTCACAAATTTGAATAGAATCCTCGTCATCGTCATCGATGAGAAATCGGTAACGTCTTTTAGCTGCTTGTTCTTCGGCAAGTACTTCTTCAATAGATTTTTCTTTCTTATAGGAAGTAGAGGGGGAAACACTCATTCTGGAAGCAAACGGTTTGCTTCGTGTAGTGTGAACCGTGGACTTGTTCTCGATAATAGTTAAAATATCTTTCGGAGTTCGATACAAGATATTGCCACCGGCGGCTGCATTAAGCGAATCTTGATCGGTTTGTGTCAAAGCATGATAAAACATATCAATTTGTTGCAATTTCGAAAAACCATGAGGTGGGCACTTATAAAGAAGATCTTTGAATCGATCCCATGCCTCACCAAAATTTTCATCAAAAAGTTGTTGAAAATTTGTAATATCGTTCCTAAGATTCACAATCTTAGAATAAGGAAAGAAATGATTCACGAATTTAGAAACGAGATCTTCCCAAGTCGAAATCGAACGAGGGGGTTCTTTATCGAGCCAACTCCGAGCTTCCCCTTCGAGAGAAAACGGGAATAAAATCAACTTAATCGCGCAATCAGGAACATCCTTATATTTAACAGTCGAAGTCAACTTATTAAACCATCGGATGTGAGCGTAGGGATCGTCCCTCTCGAATCCATGAAATTGATTCGACATAACAAGTTGAATTAAACCGGTTTTTATCTCGAAGTTCCCGGAAAGAATTGCCGGTAAAATGATAGCATCTTCGTAACCCTCGGTGGGTACTTGAAGTAATTCCGACATCGTACGCATGTCCGCCATGAGAATCAAAGATTATAGAGGGATAAGAAGATAGAATTAAACAATTTAAGAGGATAAAGCTAGAAGATTATTTTGAAAATCATTAAAAGATTTTTTTATTTATTATTTTTTTTTATTATTTTTTTTTAAAGAGAAAAAATGGAAAACAAATCAATTAAAACAAGATCGAAGCAAAACACAAGGAACTTAAACCTTAAATCAAACAAGCGTACGGTAGCTTTTTGAAAGAAAAACGCACAGAGTGGCGGAGGAGCAAAGGTGGGCAATAAATGCCTCTTAAAAACCCGCTCCTTTCGGTCTGCAATTTAATGTCAAGACCATCCTAGAACCTCCGTTATAGTTTGTTAATCAATCAAAGGTGAGCCGAATTCGCAAGCGACACAAAGGCAAGTTTTAAATCTTTTGTTTGGGAACTTATTATGATAATATTCCAAGTTGAGGAATATTATATTGAGATTGCTTTTATCTTTTATTTTAACACAAGAAAACGGAAAATGTTTTTGTATTTTTGTTTTTTATATGATAATATATATACAAAAGAAAAGAAAAATATTTTTGTTTTTTATAATTTTATGAAAGCGATAACTTCAAGAAGAAGGATCTCAAGTCACTAATCGTTTAAACCTTAAACGATATTGTCGCAACACAACCTCCCCGGCAGCGGCGCCAAAATTTGATCCGTTGTAGTATACGTATATAAATATACGGTATCGGATGCACGTGATACACGAGATTTAACAAGTCAACCCTTTAGGAAAAAGACCAACTTGTAAAACCCGTGAATGTGATATGTGTGATACCGGGCAAGTGATCACCCGGGTCGTGTCCCAACGAGGTGTGAATGGAAGATATCGTTTTGGGTTCGGAATTAAAGTGCTTGATGATTGGAATGAGATTTTGTGTTTTTGATTAAATATCCTACAACTAAGGGAAGCATAAATAGGCTAAGGGAAACCTAAACATATAAATCTACAAAGCAAAACACAAATAAAATAACGTAATTAAAAATCGGGAAAACTCGAGACTAAAAGTGAAATCTAAGAAATATTAACTCTACGAGTGCCAAATTATTTTTTCTAGGTCCTAGATGACAAAAGAAAATTTTTGAAAAAAGAATTTAATTTTTTTGACTTTTTAATAATTAATTACGAATTAAAAACAGTTTAAAACTAATTAAATTATAAAAAAAACTAAACTGTAAAATAAAAATCTGAATTTTTTTCTAAAGATACTTTATGTTAAACTAAAGCTAGGAAAAATGTAAAAGAGACCCCAACTTATTTCAATAAGCTGGGAAAAAGCTAAAAGGATCGAACTGCTTAAAATGAAAACAAGGTTAACAATTAAATGGTGCAAACTTATACTGAAAAAGTCCCAAGGGCAGTTGGTTGGGTTGTTTGTGTGTGGGTTAGCAGACCTGGGTTCGAATCCCAGGTTTTGCTATTTTTTTTAAAACATTTTTTTTGTTGTTTTTCTTTTTCGAATCTTGAAAAGGACATAAAAATAAGCATATTTCAAAACTATGACTAAGTCTGAAACCTAACAAATAAGCTAAAAATAAGACAAAATGGGCTGCTAATATGAAACTAAACTAAGGTTTAAACTAAGAGACTGTTAAGCAGAAAAAATAAGCTAAGATGCAAACTGACAAAGCAAAGGGCACATAAGGGAATCTAAATAAGCAAAAGAGCAGAAAAATAAGCAATAAAAACAGACAAAATAAGCACAAAACTCACTCTAATAAGCAATAAGCCAACTGAAGCCTATGGTGTGCAGGGCAAATTAGGCTACTGAGGTCATTTTGGGGCTCAAAATAATAAGCACTCAGATAAGCCAATCCAGATTAAGCTTAACATAAGTGAAGTTCATACACTGAACTTCTCAAAAACTAAAAGCTAGAACCATGGGAGCTAAGTAAGGGCTTATAAATCAGCTGAGAAGAAGGTGTGATCAAACAAAAATAGGTCTGCACAATCAGTTAGTGAACCTGATGTGCAGACTGTTTAGACCACAATTTCCAACCAATCTCAAACCAACTCTTCAAATAAGATTTACTGCAATACCAGGGACCAAAAAACATTTAAAGCTAACATGATCACTATTTGATTCATAGAAATTAGAAAAAAGGCATTAAAGGGCAAAAAATGATGTTATCTTCACTCAAAATTTCAAATCCTAAATAATTGTTAGGATTCGACACACGGTTAAGGTGGTTAAACCTTTTGTTCTTTGTGTGTATGATATATTGAGTTAATATGATTAAGAATGCGGAATCTACTTAATCACACTTAGAAGGTTATTTTTGTTATGGAAATGGAACGGTTGTGTTAGTTCTATGACAAAGAACAATGAAAGATTATCACCAAATGATTCAATATTATTAAGATAATAATACGAGTGATCTTAAGTTATCACTAGGGTTACAACCTTGAATCTTAAGTTTCTATGTTCTTGAGAGATATTTTTACACTGTATATTTTACACACACTTGAACACACATATCTCTAAGTCTAAGATCTTTCTTTTATATCACAAGAAAGATCTACAATATTGTTAAGTCTAGTCAAACTACTTGCTAACTTATCTTGAGTGTGTCAGTACATAAGATACAACATGTATCTTAGTACACAACTTGATATTGATCACTTTGCTAAAAGATATTATCTACCGTATATCTTTTACTTTAGTACACAAATACCTTTTCAATACTTATCCAACCAGCAGTTGTATATGTGACAATTATCCACTCAGCAGTCCCTTCTTGATGAACTCAAATAAGTACATTTTATTACCATCATTTATCCTATTTATTTGACTTGTTTTATTATATTATCTGTGAGAATTGATACCTTAATGTTTACTTTTGTAATTCTCAGGTAAAAACAAGTATTATGTGAAACTTGGCCATTTTGGACTAATTATGGAGCAAAACAAGCAAGAAGTTAAGAGTCTACTGAAATGTACAAGATCAAGACATTCTGCTCCAGATACGCCACATCTTACTTATTACATACGGCGCATCACTATCAAGATTTCACAAGATACGATCCAAGACAGCAAGGACATGCGCCGCATCTAAGAATGGAGTTACGCCGCATCTTCTGGCGGTGTACGAATATTCCTGAATATATTAATCTTGGACCCCACGCGAAGTTAAGTCAATGCGCCGCATCTACTTATTAGATGCGCCGCATCTAGCCTTCAGACAGAAACTATAAATACCCCAAAGACCGACGAATTCAAGAGTTCGACATTTAGCTAAGTACGAGAAGACAGAAACCCTAGGACGAATTCAGACGAAGTAGCAGCACAAGACACACCTTGAACGAAGATACAAGAGCTGTAAGAAGGTCCTGCATGTATTCAATTCATTAAGTAGTTTTGTTTTATTGTATTAGTAAACTTTAATTCATCAGGATTGGTGGCTTGTGTAATGTGACAACGGAAAGGTTGCACTCCCTTAAAACTGCTTTCCCATTAATTAAAGTTTATATGTTGATGTCTTTGGTGACTTTTATTAGTGCATTGATAACCTCTGTGTCTAGCTGAGCGTTGATCGGGTCGCCATGCCTCTGCCCTCGCCTATTTATTAGATCGCCTATGCATTCTATCGTCTGTAGAAAAGTAGAAAGAAAGGTAAATAGGATAGTCATAAGTAATCATTAAGGGTTTACTCGCCGATAAGATTAGAGCCAACGAGAAAGGACTTAATCTCGGTGCGTTGCATCGAACTATACACTTCATATAAAACTAGCAATAAAACAAGTGACAAACTACTTAACTATCAGGACAGGTCTTCTTATTGTCTCAAGTATTTATCTGTGTACGTGTGTGCTACTCGCTGATTCGTGCCTATTAGTTTAGTTTATATTTAATCATAACCAAATCGTGCCAGTCTCTCAGGCTGAAACCCTCTTGCGTTAGATTAGGTTGTATAGCTAACTTAAGATATTAAAATACTGATTAGAATAACTAGATAATACGTTCCACTCTTAGTGATCGACACTCTACTTACCATTATATTCATACTGACCGGGTACACTGCTCGTTAAAGTGTGTGTGTTATTGATAAGTCGGCTAAATATAAATTTAAAACTTGAATACTGCTTAAACCACAACGACATACCGTGGGTATAAATTAGAGCATACGCACACGACACATCAAGTTTTTGGCGCCGTTGCCGGGGAGTGAATTGTTATTATCTGTTAATTTGATTAGTATTTTAATTAGGTTTTTCTTTTTAATTTTTATTCTAACCGCTAACCGTGTTGTGTATTAGATTAATTGCATTCATTGTATTATTTGCATATTTTCTGTTTTGTGTGTTATTTTTTTTCTTTTATTTTTGTTTATTTTCGTTTGTGTTTATTTTTGTTTTTATTTTTCGTATTTTCTGTATTCTGCTATCGTTGTACTGAGCTTATTCAAACGATACGGCGCATCTATTTTCATAGATACGGCGTATCACGTTTAATTTTTATAAAATACAACGCGTTTAATTAATTCGATACGACGCATCTTTCCCCAAGATACGGCGTATCTGTTTTTAATAATTTTTTTTTCTAAGCGATAACGCCATACGGCGCATCTGTTTTTACAGATACGGCGTATTAATTATTTTAATTAAAAACAGTTTTCGAATTATTAAACAGATACGGCGCATCGATTTTTATCGATACGGCGCATCTTACTGAATAAAAAATCTTGTATTTTGAAACGTAACGAAAATACGGCGCATTAACTTTTGTTAATACGACGCATTTAATTTTAATAAATATAATCGATTTTTGATATTTAAAATTGATACGGCGCATTCTAATTTATAAGCGGCGTATCTATTTTCTGAATAAAGTCTGATTAAATTTTAACGATCATAAGATACGGCGTATCCAATTTTCTGGATACGGCACATCGTCTGCAGATATCAGTTATTCTTATATCAGTTTCTAAATTCATTAATTTCTCTTCTAGCGAACAAATCCTACTGAAGATTTTACCTATGATGACAGGTTTTGCTATGGAAGACATGTCAGTGAACGGATATCTTGCTAAGGAACTCTTGCTTTCGGATTCATTCGAAGTGAAAGTTTTTGATGATGTCAACTTCAATGTGCTCATGATTGATGCCGATTTATTTTCTTGGGAAACCCCTCTTGAAGCTACTTATAAGGAATTTAAACGCTTATGCAATATTGAAGATGGGATATTCTCTTATGATTTACTAATGAGCTACACTGAAGATGAATTGCTACTCTTATGGCCCATCATTGAATCTAAAGGATTGACTTGGACTACTATTGAAGAGAATGATGGGAAATTCCAAATTGAATACATGAACTCAAGCAATAAAAGCTGTGGTGGAGGCAATACCCAACCTATACAAATCTCTTACATGCCTTATTCCGAACAGTACTGGGGATTAAATGAGAACTATCTGGACGATGAAAGAATTTATGCTGTGTCGGAGTTACTATTTCATGGCAGGTTGGTAAGGTTGATGGACATCTCCCTCGAAGAATGGCTTGAACTTAAATACGGTAATCCTAAATTTGCTCCTGTGAATGAAATCAAATGGATTGTGACCTCATGGTTGACACGGAGTTTTAGGGAACAATTTAACGAGTTCATGGAGATAAGGAGGAAAATGATTGGAAAAGCTTGCTTTGACGTTGACCACGATCCTAACAATGTTGATTTTTCAGATTGGTTGGCTAGTAAGTTCAATAACCATAAGGGCATGGATTGAGCTACTAAAGATGCGTTATGGGTATATTGGATGAGAGGGGAAGATGAAGAAGTAGAGAGCGACTATGGGTCGTCACTTAATGATTCAACAATCAATGAGGGCATTGAAGAATTATTCAGCATAGACATTGATCTGTTCAATTATGAGACACCTTTGTGCAAACAATTCAAAGAATTTAATTACCTTCTTCAAGTCGACGATGATGTGCTAACTGGAGATCTACCAGGATTCAAAACTTATGATGATTTCAAAAACACCTGGTGCTACGAATGGAATGACCAAATACCATGGGTTTGGGATAAACCATGGGAATTTGAGCACATTAATCACACTTGTACACCTTTCTGTTTCAAGGATGGGAGTAGTGTATGGCCGACCTGTGATTATAAGAATGATGGAACCTATAATGGGGGAAGTATAATTGGAATGAAACGGGTTGGAAACGATGTAACCTTTGAAGACTATGAGTGGTATGAAAATGTTGAAGACTGCCCACAAAAAGCGGAGGCTTTGCAAGAAAAGGGTAGAATCGAATACTTGAAAGAGCTAAAGGGAACATCGAATACTACTTTCTGGGAATGGGTGCATGGACAATTTGATGATTACACAAAGCTTAGTCGACGCTTACAATGGGAATTGGAAAGAGAGTGGGAGGCAATTCAAGATGATAATAACAATGAGTCATTAATTGATGAACTTGATGACTATTTGATTAAGGATCCTTATTTTAAGTTTGTTGATAAAGATGAAGAAAAATTCATCAAAAGAAAGTGTCAACTACTTGGGATCCCTTATAATAAGCCACCCATGATTATTTCTGAAAAATTTAAAGTCATTAAATATTCTTTGGGACCAGATGAGGAATATGTTGCGACGAAAACCAAGAGTTATACTAGATTAAGTCGAACGGAAGAAAATGTTGCGGAGCTATACGGGAACATCTTTCGGATGAAAGAAGAAGGATGGACCGTGACAAGAACAAAATAAGGAGCTGAACGTGAGTCTAACTTGAAGACTCTGGAATAAAGACAAGTGCTGACCGGGAGACAACCCGGAGAGAATTTTTACTATTCTGTTCTGTGTCGAGTCAGTCAGGCCCGCAGAAGATACGGCGCATCTCAATCCTAAGATGCGACGCATCTCCTGCACTGGTCATATCTTACTTTATTTTCTGCATTTTTATTTTTGACTTTAAAACTTTTTGTCAGTTTATTTTAATGCGGCGCATCTTTTATTCTGATTCGTAATATTCCAGGCTCGATACGGCGCATCTTTTTCCATAAGATACGGCGTATCGACTGACCTGATGATTTTCATTTTAATTTTTATGTTTTATTTTTACTAACTACTAATGTATTATGCAAGTTTGAACCTTCTTAATTTAGGTGTGTTTAAAGTCTTGGTGGTATTATAGATTCCTGCATTTCCTGTGGATACATCAAATATGAAGCTTAAACGTTCTCATCCACAAGAAAGATGATTTTTGCTCTTATACAAATAATGGAGGATCATACCGAGCAAATCTCAGGGGAGTTTTTCTGTTCTAATTCTTTTATTTTCCAGTTTTTAACCTTTGATACAAACAACGAGGACGTTGTTTAACTTAAGTGGGGGGATTGGAGAATTAGAACACTTACTTGTCCTAAACTTTTCAAAATATGCTTAAAATGTGCTTAATATATCAAAATTAAATTTTTTTTAGCATGTTTTTGTTTAAGATCTAAGTTGCATAGCTGCACACATGACGTTATTTTCAAAAATTGTGATTTTTCAAAATTCACAAATCTATGAGTGTGCCGGTGACTTGTAAGCTTTAGAACTTGGCTTGTATACTATTCGAGACCACCATAATAAGTATTATTTTTATAATTGGAATGACTTGTCTAAATTGGTAAATTTCTAGGATTACACCCAAATAGCCTTTATATGTTATGTGTTATTAGCTAACTACACTGATTAGTTAACCCCCGTATAAACCCTTTTGTTACTCTCACTTTTAGTGTAAGATACCCCTAGAAAAACACTCAGAGCCATTCCTTTCGTTTCTTACACCTTTGTTATAATGTTTCGTTACACCCTTACACCTTAGCCTACCCTGTAGATTAAAATCCGTGGTTGGTTAATTGCTTTAGGCAAAGTGTGTTTCCTTACATTACATGTGTTCGCGTGCGTAATTCATTATCTATGGTTAGGTCGGGAAATTGCACAATGCAATTGGAGTGAAAGTAAATATTGTATATCTTTGAGTTTATTTTTCGTGTGTTTACTACTTTCACTATTACCATTATTTCTGAAGTCATGAAAAGTATGGAAAAATTATCCAGAGTTATCGTTATAGTGATGTGGTGAAATTTTACACATCTATGTTTATGTTTGAAGTTAAAAAAAAAAAAAAAAAAAAAAAAATCGAAAAAATAGAAAAGAAAAAGAAAAAGGAGAAGTTGGATGTTTATTTTAACCAACTTATGTAAAGTTTTGTATTAAGTGGTTGATATCACCACTAGTTGTTGTATATTATATCTATGGATTGAATGGGAGTTGGACGTTATGGGAACGCCAACTAAAGGTTATTCCTTGATTGAGATATTGTTGAGTATAATTCGTGTCTACCTAAAGCGTGTGTTTCAAGTGTTAAAGCGTGAGTTATTTAATTATATGAGTCTTATTCATGGGATGGTTGGGATAGTGATTAACCACACTTAGGATTTTAATTTATCTGTTTTATTTATTTTTTTCATTTTACACCAATTTGTATCCCAAATATTATCCATACCCTATATTATTCTTTATCCAAACCTTTGATTTATTGAGATTAGGGATTTGAGCAATCTTAAGTATCGTAGTCGTGGATTCGGCTATGTATTTATGATTTTGTCGCCCTTTTTGATATAATATTATTGGTGAAGATTACTTGGTCCTATCTTTAGCCTATTCGAGTTAAGGATTTGAGCAATTGCAAGTATCGTGTTCGTGGATTCGATCATGTATTTGTGATTTTGTCGCCTTTTCTGGAATTTGAGATCGATAGAGATTAAGAAGAATAATTAACCCTTAAACCTCAAAACCCTTTTTACCGCTTTAGACTTGTTATTCCTTGGCTTTAGTGGGGGAGATGCGTATACTTGCCAAGCTTATGATAGAATATTCGTCACGACTGGACAGTTAAACGATTAGATTTGCTTTTATCAGAATATTTTATTTTACTTCTAATTCGTTAAGTGTTTGGTTGTGTGATTATGACAAAAATGAATACATGCTTAAATATAAATATAAATCCTAATATCTTTTAGGATACATTTTCATAAGATTAATTCTAAGGTTTACTTGGGGACAAGTAAAGTTCAAGTGGGGGGATATTTGATGAACTCAAATAAGTACATTTTATTACCATCATTTATCCTATTTATTTGACTTGTTTTATTATATTATCTGTGAGAATTGATACGTTAATGTTTACTTTTGTAATTCTCAGGTAAAAACAAGTATTATGTGAAACTTGGCGATTTTGGACTAATTATGGAGCAAAACAAGCAAGAAGTTAAGAGTCTACTGAAATGTACAAGATCAAGACATTCTGCTCCAGATACGCCGCATCTTACTTATTACATACGGTGCATCACTATCAAGATTTCACAAGATACGATCCAAGACAGCAAGGACATGCGCCGCATCTAAGAATGGAGTTACGCCGCATCTTCTGGCGGTGTACGAATATTCCTGAATATATTAATCCTGGACCCCACGCGAAGTTAAGTCAATGCGCCGCATCTACTTATTAGATGCGCCGCATCTAGCCCTCAGACAGAAACTATAAATACCCCAAAGACCGACGATTTCAAGAGTTCGACATTTAGCTAAGTACGAGAAGACAGAAACCCTAGGACGAATTCAGACGAAGTAGCAGCACAAGACACACCTTGAACGAAGATACAAGAGCTGTAAGAAGGTCCTGCATGTATTCAATTCATTAAGTAGTTTTGTTTTATTGTATTAGTAAACTTTAATTAATCAGGATTGGTGGCTTGTGTAATGTGACAACGGAAAGGTTGCACTCCCTTAAAACTGCTTTCCCATTAATTAAAGTTTATATGTTGATGTCTTTGGTGACTTTTATTAGTGCATTGATAACCTATGTGTCTAGCTGAGCGTTGATCGGGTCGCCATGCCTCTGCCCTTTCCTATTTATTAAATCGCCTATGCATTCTATCGTCTGTAGAAAAGTAGGAAGAAAGGTAAATATGATAGTCATAAGTAATCATTAAGGGTTTACTCGCCGATAAGATTAGAGCCAACGAGAAAGGACTTAATCTCGGTGCGTTGCATCAAACTATACACTTCATATAAAACTAGCAATAAAACAAGTGACAAGCTACTTAACTATCAGGACAGGTCTTCTTATTGTCTCAAGTATTTATCTGTGTACGTGTGTGCTACTCGCTGATTCGTGCCTATTAGTTTAGTTTATATTTAATCATAACCAAATCGTGCCAGTCTCTCAGGCTGAAACCCCCTTGCGTTGGATTAGGTTGTATAGCTAACTTAAGATATTAAAATACTGATTAGAATAACTAGATAATACGTTCCACTCTTAGTGATCGACACTCTACTTACCATTATATTCATACTGACCAGGTACACTGCTCGTTAAAGTGTGTGTGTTATTGATAAGTCGGCTAAATATAAATTTAAAACTTGAATACTGCTTAAACCACAACGACATACCGTGGGTATAAATTAGAGCATACGCACACGACACATCACTTCTTTAAAACTACCAGTTAGAACGGTTAGTTATAACTTGAACAGTCCTAAGATATACACCAGCAGTTGGAACTGTTAGAGTATTCTTCTCAGCAGTTGGAACTGTTACTACTTGTAATTCTTGATACTTAATCTTCAGAACATTTAATTCCCAACAATCCTCCCCTAAACATGTGAATCCATTTCAACATGTTTCTGAATTAAATTATGGATTGTGAAGATCTTTCAAAGACTTCTTTTCTTCAAGATTGAATATCTTTCTCAGTAACTCATCTGCTTTCTTATCTTTGACTTCAACAATATCAACACATTGCTCCAATCTTGGACTAAAAGATGGTGCAATTTCCTTGGATGGAGGAATTATAAGAGGCAATGATGCTGTGTATCTTGGATGCTTGTTTCAACAAGTGAAATCATCTATCAGCATGCCTTTGCAAGTGATGAACAAACGTGGTAAACTGAAATTGACCTAGATAGAACTTTCTCCTTTGGAATGTTCTTGTCATTTTCAACCTCCATGTCATCATCTTGTATGCTCTTGTCTTTTCCTCCTTTTCATTGGTTAATCTTCCTTTCTTGGGCTTTTATTTCCTCCCCTGAAGCAAATAAAATTTTAAATCCTCCCCTTGTTTGGAAGATCTCTCACCATCATCCCATCACTATCTTATCTACCAATGTGAACTTGTTTTCAGACAATGTTGTACATGAAGCCATCAATTCCTTAAGAGTTTAAGTTGCTGCCCTCATCACTTCTAGGTGTGTTAACTCCTATGAGAGGTGATTCATGGGGCATTTGACTCATGCTCCATCAATGGATGGTTTTTGTGAATCCTTTGAAAATCCTTGTTTAAGAAATTGTTTGACTTAACAGTATGTTCATAATTTTAGAATTGAAAAATCATACTGCTTTCAACCATTTTGAAGGGATTAAGTGTATAACAGGCACTTAATCAAAATTTCGGTTTAAAGCAACCTCTGGTTGTGTGAGAACCAATGTTTTCAGTTATAAATAACTGCCTGTGTGAAGATAAACCTATTCAAAAGGCTTTCTTGACAGGGTTTCCAGCTCATAGTAATTGTCACCTCTAACACAAGTGTTAGATTCACTTTTACTAGCTGTTCTTTCTATCAGATGTCCTTAGACTTGCTCATTATACTTGAAAGTATAAAATGATAGAAAGTGAGTTGAGTCAGTTACTATCTGACCAACTAAGTCATCAATTCAATGTGAAATTTCATACTTAGGTTTCAAGAAAGAAGTTTTAAGGAGTTTTAAATTCCCAAACTCAGTCCATCATAAACCTAATATGTAGCAACTGGATATTCTGATTCTGCTGCTTCCATTTCACTTGAAACATCCTTTTGTGTTCACATCATCATACCTGAAATTGTTAGTCTAAAACCAAAAGAACAATGTACAAAGTACTTGTCTAGTATTAGAATAATCATAGGACTAACTGTATGAATAACACAAATTAAAATTTGTACTAGCAGCACAAACTTTTGTAATAGCAGTAGTATCTTTTAAAGCTAGAAGCACAAACAAAAATTTATTTACAAAAACATAAAGTTTAAAATCATTGAGGATTAAGCATTCCAATACTTGCTACCAAGTACTGAAACCTTCCAACATCAAAAGCTTTGGTTAGCAGATCTGCAAAATTGAATTCTGAATCAATTTTAAGTACTTGAATTAATCTTTTCTCATTGCAGTCTCTTATAAAGTGATGTCTAATTTCAATGTGTTTTGTTTTAGAATGTTGCACTGGATTTTTAATAATACAAATTGTACTACTATTATCAATATGAATAACAGTGTTTCAGAAATTGTACCCATAGTCAAGGAGTTGGTTTTGAAGTCATAGAACCTGACCACAGCAACTTGCAGCAGCTATATATTCAGCTTCAGTTGTTGAATTTGCCACACTTGTTTGCTTCTTACACTGCCATGAGACAAGTCTACACCCAAGGAATTGACATCCTCCAGTTGTTGACTTTCTGTCCAAGCTAGCACCAGCATAATCACTATCCGAAAATGCTACCAAGTCAAAAGGTGATTCCCTTGAATACTATAGACCCAACCTTGGTTGACCTTTGAGATATCTAAAAATTCTCTTGACTGCAGTTAAATGAGAAACCTTTGGAGTAACTTGAAATCTTGCACAAGCACAAACAGAGAACATGATGTCAGGTCTAGATGATGTAAGATACATCAAGGAGCCTATCATAGATCTGTATGTGTGTACATCTACATTTTCTCCATCTAAGTCTTTAAGAAGAGGCTTCTCAGAGTCCATTGGTGTGCTTGCCATTTTTAAATCAGCAAATTGAAATTTTCTAAGTATCTTTGCAACATACTTGTCCTGAGAGATAAAGATTCCTTCATTTGATTGCTTAACTTGCAGACCCAAAAAGAATGTAAGTTCTCCTATAGAACTCATCTGAAACTTATCATGCATAAGCTTCTCAAACTCTAAACACATCTCCTTCCTAGTAGATCTAAAGATAATGTCATCCACATACACCTGCACTAACAGAAGATCCTTCTTGTGCTGTTTGATGAAAAGTGTCTGATCAATCTTTCCTCTTTGAAATCCATTTTCTAATAAGTAGGAAGCTAGTGTTGCATACCAAGCTCTTGGTGCCTGATGAAGGCCATAGAGAGCTTTAACTACTCTGTACACTTTGTATGGATGTTGTGGGTCAATGAAGCCTGGAGGTTGTGTAACATACACCTCTTCTTCAATTGTTCCATATAAGAATGCACTCTTGACATCCATTTGGTAGACTGTGAAGCCTAAAAATGAAGCATAAGCTAGAAACAGCCTAATTGCCTCAATCCTTGCTACTGGAGCATAAACTTCATCATAGTCTATCCCTTCTTCTTGTGTGTACCCTTGGGCTACTAATCTAGCCTTATTCCTAATCACTATTCCCCTTTCATCCCTTTTATTCTTGAAAACCCATCTAGTGCCAATTACCTTTGCATCCTTAGGTAAATCAACTAGCACCCATACCTTCTGAATCTTGAACTGAAGAAGCTCCTCTTGCATAGCTTCTACCCAGCTTGAATTATCTAAGGCTTTCAGAATGTTCTTTGGTTCATCTTGTGAGAGAAAACATACAAACAAGCAAGAGTTTGAAAACTCATGCTGCTTTGAAGCATAAAGGGCATCAAGAAGCCCTTGTTGGTCAGAAGACATCAGTTGTTGTCTTGTCTTCACACCTGATTGTACATCTCCAATCACATTATCTAGGGAGTGGATTTTGTGAATTCTTGTTTGTGGAGTAGAAGGAACTTGATAATTTGATGGAAGATTGTTGAAATCCACCTCATTATCTGAGAATTCTGCTTCTTTCGTTTCTGAAGGGCCAGCAGTTGAATGCTCTGTCTCAGCAGTACAAACTGCTTTTGAACTGCTAACTTGACTGTCTTGTTTCTCAGTTCCATCTTTCTTGCTTTCATCTTCAACACCTTCTTTAGCTTTGCCAGAAGAAGATTCATCAGTTGTTGAAGTTGATTCCACACTTGTACTTGACCATATTGGCATCCAAACATGATCTTGGTTTGTCTCCTTTTCTAACCTTGCCTCATCTGTTGCTTGAGAACCTGAAAAATTATTAGTTTCTGCAACAACAGGCACATAATTCATTGATTTGGTTAGAGATTCAAGATCAAATAGCCATTTTGGTCCTTGACCTTCTACATTGGATTTATCTTCTAAAAACTCCACATGTAGATTTTCTTCTACAATCATAGTTCTTGTGTTGTATACTCTAAATGCTTTGCTATTAAGAGAATATCCAACAAAGAATCCTTCATCTGCTTTACCATCGAATTTTTCTAAATGGTCTAAGGTATTGAGAATTGTCACATGACATCCAAAAGGTCTAAGAAATCCTATTGCAGGAGTTCTACCTCTAAAAAGTTCATATGATGTCTTATTGTGAGGCTGTACAACTAAAACTCTATTTTGAACATAGCAAGCAGTGCTAACTGCTTCAGCCCAAAAAGTTATAGGTATTTTAGAATCAGCTAACATTGTTCTAGCGGCTTCAATTAGTGTTCTATTCTTTCTCTCGACTACTCCATTCTGTTGTGGAGTTCTAGCAACACTAAATTCTCTCCTAATACCTTTTTATTTGCAGAAATCATCCATAACTCTATTCTTAAACTCAGTCCCATTATCACATCTAATGACTTTCACTTTCTTGTCTACTTGGTTTTTTATCTGTGTAATGAATGTCTTAAGGATGCTTGTAGTCTCATCCTTGGTAGATAGAAAGAAAACCCATGTAAATCTAGTATAGTCATCAATTATAACAAGACAATATCTCTTATGCATTATACTACTTACTGAAACAGGTCCAAATAAGTCCATATGCAGCATAAACAATGATTAATTGATAGAGTTAAAAATCTTGGACTTACAAGTGGCTTTGTGTTGTTTGCCTTTAAGACAAGCAATGCATGTTTGATCATTTTCAAATCGTTTTTGAGGTAAACCTCTTTCCAAACCATTCTTAACAATTTTATTTATGGTTTTGAAGTTAATATGACCAAGCCTTCTATGCCATTTCATTGATTCATCCAATGTGGCCTTTGCAACAAGACAAGTTAGATTCTTTTTAGGAACAATGTTCTTCATGTCTACACTGTACATATTGCCCTTTCTAGGAATTCTAAGAAGTACTTGACTTTCATCAGGCATCTTAAAATCAGGAGAAAGTACAAGACATTCAGTCTCACAGAAAAGAACATTGTTCTTTTTGTCACACATTTGTGAGACACTAAAAAGATTATAATTTAGCTCTTTTACATAGAACACATCTTCAAAATCTAAATTTCCAGTTTTAATGGTACCTTTACCGGAAATTTTGCCACCAACACCTCCTCCAAAGGTAACATAGCCTCCATCTATTGATTGAAAATCTAAGAGATAAGACTTGTTGCCTGTCATGTGCCTAAAACATCCACTATCTGAGTATCCTTGATCCTCTTGTTGATCATTTGAATGTTCCTGCACATAAATGAGAAGTATTAGTTTCTTTTGGGGACCCAAGCCATTACTGACTTGGATCTGCCTCTTGCATCAATGTAATTTAATCTTGTAAGGACAGTTGATGCAACATTGGATTTAAGAATCCAACATGCTGAGGCCTTAACAGCATTTGCCCTATTTTTCCAAGCAGCAGTACTAACTGCTTTCCTAGCAGTTTTAACTGCTGGCTTTGCAGTTTTACTCTTTAGTTTCCAAACTTGTTTTTGGACCACTGCTTTTAATTGAATGGGCCTTGTAACAGTTTTTGGTGCATGTTGTGAAGTTATTTTTGCACTTTTAACTATTGGTTTTGGGTTAACAGTCTTAAATGGTCTAGCAGTTGAAACTGCTTGCCTAGCAGTAGAGACTGCTGTCGAAACTACTCTGGGTTTTACACTCTTGAACTTAGAGTGAAAGTGAGTTTGTGGAGTTTGCCTTTTGAAATTCACCCTTTTGTTTTCATAACCAGATACCCAATGGTTGTAGAAAGTTGCAAGATGGTCAAAACTACCACATGTGTAACAAGCTTTGTTATAAAAAGCAAAGTCATCACCTAATTGGTTAGACTTGAGGTTGTTCCAATTCCTTTGGTTACCTCTGGGCTTGTTGGTGGTTCTATATTGCTCACAATATCTAACTGGTTGCCTAACATGCTTAATGTTTGATTTAGGCTTAGCAGTATTGTGTTTGACTATCTTAGGAATACTTGTTCCTACTTTCTTAACCACTTCAGGTTTAGACATAACCTGTTCTTCTTCATCACTATCAGTTGTGCAATCTTCAACAACTATAACATCTAATTTCTTAACAAAGGACACCTTGTCTTGATAAAGTAAAGTTTTATCTAAACTTTTACTTACTTTTTCTACCTTAAGACTCTCAGTAGTCTTAGAACCATATTCCATTATTGGTTCTTGAAACTCAGGTAAACCTGAATTCCCTAGGTCAATCCCTGGGGGTTTTGGGATGCCTCTATAAGGAGGTGGGACACTCTTATATCCTACTCCTGACTTAGCTCTATTAATCACCTGACATTCTACTATGTTGTGCACACCTCTAGAAGCATGTTCTAGTGCCTGTGTAGTCAAGTGAATATTTTCATTTTCCTTTTTGACCCTATCATAAGCTTCTCTCAAAAGCTTAATTTCAGCATCTCTAAAGAATATGTCCTGTCTTAGGAGAGCTTTGTCATCAGAAAAAGCTAATTCATTTTCTTTATAATGTGTGATTTGTTTCTCTAAAGTCTCTAATCCACACTTATAGTTTATAAAGTTTTGAAAAGTGCTACTTAGCTCTTTCTTTTGATCATCATATTGTTTCATTAAAACCTGTAGAGCATTAAGAGCAGTGCAAGTATTTGAACAAGCTTTATGATTTTGTACCTCAGTAGTAGAAAAAGCCATAAGTGCCATCTGAGTAGGAGTTTCTTCTTCATTTGCCATGAAGCTCCAATCAAAACCTAAGCCATCAATAGCTACCATAGCTTTTGGCTCAATAACCTCCTCTGTTTTGGATTTGCTTCCAAAACCTCTATTCTTGCTATCTTGCTGCCTTGGTCTTCTGCACTCTCTTGAGAAATGACCCATCATGTGACAGTTATAGCACTCTATCTTTGACTTATCAAAACCAGCAGCATCAGTGTTGCTGATTATGAGCTTCTTCCCTGTCTTGTGATAGAACTTCTTGGCTCTCATGCTAAGAAGAGAAATTTGCCATTTTAGATCCATTTCCTCTAGATCATCTTCATGGATCTCTTGGAGGTCTTCATAGGAGAGCATGGACCCATTATTCTGACTTGTAAGAAAGGCACAACAAGTCTTTTCATCCAAAATACTAATGGTACTACTTGATTAACTAGCAGCACCAACATCATCAACAACTTTCACCTCTTTACTTGATTTTGAGGTACTAGGAGTTGACATAAATGCCTTGTTCCCAGTATTAGAACTAGTACCTCCATTCTTCTTCAAATCTTGCTCCACAATCTTGAAGTTGCTATACAAGTCCATCAGTTCCATGGTGTCTAAGTTTGGCTTGTTCTTCCTGACAACAACATGCATAGCCCACTCTTTAGGTAAGCTTCTCAGAAATTTTGAGTTCAAATCTTCTTGAGGCATTTCAATCCCAAGAATAGTAAGTTGGCTCACAATATTCTGAAGCATATTAAACATGTGGTCAAGAGATTCATTGTATGTAGAGGAGAAGTTTTCAAACTGCTGCTTGAGCAGTGTCTTGTGGGTTTTCTTGGTGGCTTCATTTCCACCATACCTGGCAATAATAGCTTCAAACAATGACTTGGCATCTTTGAACTTGCTGAAGTTTAGAAGTTGATCATTAGGAATGGTCATCATCAGCATGCTTCTTGCCTTCAAGTCATTTTTCTTCTTTATTCTATCTTCTGCAGATGTTGGCTTTGTCTGCAGAGTTGACACCACTTTTCCGTCCACTGTTGATGTAGTGGTGGTAGGCTGGTAAGAGTCTCCATCTTCAATGATTTCCCAAAGTGCATAATCTTGCACTTGGAAATATTGCTCTATCCTCAGCCTCCACATCTCAAACTCATTCTGTTTGAGCATAGGAATCTTCGCAGCAACATTTGTCTGAATAGATTCAACGTCCATTTCTTCAGCTTCTTCTTCTAAATCAATAATATCAGCCTAATGCTCTGATACCACTTGTTAGGATTCGACACACGGTTAAGGTGGTTAAACCTTTTGTTCTTTGTGTGTATAATATATTGAGTTAATATGATTAAGAATGCGGAATCTACTTAATCACACTTAGAAGGTTATTTTTGTTATGAAAATGGAACGGTTGTGTTAGTTCTATGACAAAGAACAACGAAAGATTATCACCAAACGATTCAATATTATTAAGATAATAATACGAGTGATCTTGAGTTATCACTAGGGTTACAACCTTGAATCTTAAGTTTCTATGTTCTTGAGAGATATTTTTACACTGTATATTTTACACACACTTGAACACACATATCTCTAAGTCTAAGATCTTTCTTTTATATCACAAGAAAGATCTTTTACAATATTGTTAAGTCTAGTCAAACTACTTGCTAACTTATCTTGAGTGTGTCAGTACATAAGATACAACATGTATCTTAGTACACAACTTGATATTGATCACTTTGCTAAAAGATATTATCTACCGTATATCTTTGACTTTAGTACACAAATACCTTTTCAATACTTATCCAACCAGCAGTTGTATATGTGACAATTATCCACTCAGCAGTCTCAACTCAGCAGTCCCTTCTTTATAACTACCAGTTAGAACGGTTAGTTATAACTTGAACAGTCCTAAGATATACACCAGCAGTTGGAACTGTTAGAGTATTCTTCTCAGCAGTTGGAACTGTTACTACTTGTAATTCTTGATACTTAATCTTCAGAACATTTAATTCCCAACAATAATCAACTAAGGACTACTGAAAAACAGCTTCTAATGGTCAAACTAAGTTCAACAAAGGTAACCAAAAGTGCCAATTAACAATGGAACTGGTTTTTACCCTTTTTGACCCATGACCCAAACAACCCATTAGTTTACTGATTTTGACATTAGAACAAGAGAGGACATCATTAAGCCAAGTAACTGAAAACAGATCATTTACTAACTGTATTTAAACAAACAAAAGCATTAACATAAATAAGCACTGCAAATAAGCTGATAAGCAGAGTTGACCAAAGTTGACCTTGAATAAAATTGCATTAACATGAAATTAAAATTACATTACAGGAAACTTAAAAAAAAATAACAATAAAAATAAAAGTTACCTAAATAAAAGCTAAATAAAACCTGCCTTTCAAAGGCTTACATGACTGCTATTTATACTAAAATACTAAACTAAGGGGTTCACTGCCTTTGTGTTTCTTTTGTGAGGGAAACAGCTGGGAAACTTCATTTGTGCTTCTTGGGAGCTAATCCCATCCGTAGGATTAAAGCAGAATCATCACAGCCCATAACATCACTTTGGCGCCCATTTTGGTTGTGGATTGCCAGTGTGGCAATGGCTTTGGAGGGGGGAAAAAGTGAAATACCACATGGGTTTCTGACTTTAGAGGTGTGGTAGGGTGGCTGGGTAGGTTTTGGGGAATGGAGGGGAACATTGTTGTCTGCTCATGGGGAGAGGTTATGGGATTGTGGGTTTTGGCGGGATTTTGGAGAAAGAAGAAAGGAGTTGACTAAGTCAACTGGGTTGTTTAGCTAAATAAAGGGAAGGCCGGGTTGGGTTTTATTTTTGTTTTGGGCTTTGGTATCTTTTATGGGCTGGGTTAAAGGGTTTAGGTTTTAATAGTTAAGGATTAGTTTTGATTAGGTTTAAGGTATAAGGGCCAAAGTTGTAAAATCTGAAAATCCCAAGGACCAAGGCTGCCAAAAACTGAAAATAATTTCCAAGGATCATTTGTGTCATTTTGGTATTTTTGGGGGTTGACTTTGACTTTTGTCTTCACTTGATCAAATGCTCAATTGTTGTCAAGTCGATCCAAAAATACCCGTTTTTGCTCTGTTTTCAATCCTTTGTACCTGAAACACATAAAACACAAACCAAGGATATCTGCAGTATAAATTGGGTGTTTTTGGTCATTTTTATGTCTTTTATGGGTGTAAAATGATGAGTATTTACACACTCATCAAAACCCTAAACTTTGAATAAGTTACACTTTAAACCCTAAGCTTAAACATTGACATAAATAAACGTTAAAGCTTTGGTAATTTACATATTTAAGCCTACACTATGATATTTATCATATTAAACCTTTAGGTTTATTTAATTGTCATTTATAACCCTAAAGTATCAAGTTACTAATTCGGGAAACTTACTAAATCGGGAAACTTACTAATTATGAGAACTTACTAAGTCAGGAAAGTTACTAAATATGAAAGGTTATTTAATCTGAAAACTTATTAAATATGGAAACTTACTAGGTATGGCAAGTTACTAAAAATGGAAAGATTCTATTTCCGAGTGCTTTCCTATTTGGTTTGATCTGCTTGGCATAAGGTACATATATTCTACCCTTTCTTAGTAAGGGTTTTGATCTCATGACTTTTTGATCCTTGACTTTGATTCAGTTTCTATGATATGATCCATTTGCTATGATTCCCTTGATATGATTCAGTTGCTATCCATTCTGTTATGATGATCTGTTTATTATCTCCTTGATTGAGATTCTGTTCAGTTGATATGCCTTTGTTGATTATGATTGCTTATTATGGATAGTTTTGTTCTGTTATGTTCTGTTGCCTGAGCTAACTAGCCATGGAGGTACCATGGCCATGTCATTGAGGTACCAATGGCATGACACTTTCTGTGGAGGTGTGATTGATCCACGGCGTTCCCTTCTGTTATGATTATATGATTATGGCACAGCTGGCCATTCTATTATATGTATATATAGTCTCGTACTTGCATATGTATTCTGTTTTGCAGGGGGCGTATGGATGCATCCTAGGTATATATTTGGAATGATTATGAGGTGATTTTAGTGATTGGTTTGTGCGTGCCATGCACCCCTCTCACTTCTGGTACTTGAGAGGTCTCCCCTCCTTGTACAATATGAATTGACAGATTATGTGATTATTTGGTCTATTCGAGTGGCTCGTTTAGACAGGCTCGTGGCTATCTGTTAGGTATCTTTGGTCCGTTCGAGTGGCTCGTTTGGACGCGTTCGTTGCCGTATTATTATTTGACTCTTAGAGCTATTCTGAATCATGATATTTGTGCATTTGATCCATTATATTCGTTTGCTTATGCTTATTTACCTTTTTCTGCTTTGTATATATATCTGTTCACTGGGCTTTTTAAGCTCAGCCGCATTTCTTTTCCTGCGGCAGGTTTTAGGTTGGAAGCTGGGTTTGAGTGAAGAGTGCATAGGAGCTCTTAGTGGACTACCCCGATGATAGATTCCCTTTGCATTTGGATTAGACCTTGGAGTTATCTTCCATTTAGATTTGATTCAGACTTGTATTCTAATTTGATAGTCATTATTGTTTAGATTTATTATGTCCTTAGTTTCATTTTGAACCTTTGTAACCTTAATAATTATAAAAGTCTTCCGCTTGCGTTTGTTCTGTTGACACCATAATGTGGCATTTTGACCCTTGTCGGGTTGGGGTGTTACAATTATGGTATCAGAGCCCAGGCTGCGACTTGTAGTACATAAGTTATGGCCTGTGAAGATTTGGACCCTTAGGTTTGCACTGTAGGAGCTTATGGAACAACCCTTGAAATTTTGCCTTAGATTTTCCCTGCAGAAACTTTAGTTATGACCGGTGAGGATTGGGTAGATTATGCGATAGGGCATTGGTTAGTTATTTTTTTTCCGCACTACTCTAATTTATGCCTCTGATTTCAGTTAAGCTTTTCTAAGACGCAACACAAGTTTAGTGACCGGATAAATTTAGAATGCTTTGAGAATTTTGTAGAAGTGCCTTATAGGTTTCACTTTCTGAGGTTATCACATTCTTTCGAACTTTGATCTGGATTCGTTTGTGATTCATTTAGATACCTTTCGTTCGTTCAGAGGATTCTGATATATATTAATTCGATATGTTCGACACATTCTGTAGTTCCTCTTTCTATTGCTAAGCATATTAAGGTTCCCTCTGCACTATTAGAAATTGCTATACTTAGTTCTATTCCTACGAGGAATCTTGTGATTATACATCATGAGTATCAGAATTGTTCAGTACGTTTTGATGATATTTGAAGATAAGTTTCGTTCTGCTAATCTGTTTCCGTTGGGAATGTTTGATTCTATATTTCTCTGGGTATGGATTTGTTGACTGAGCATCGAGATGCTAACAACAGTCATATTAGAGTTGTCATCTTTGGCGATTTGAGAAACTCAAAATTCTGTACCATGGTTTCCAACCTGGTAAACAATTATGATCACCTTTGCTTTGAAACTCGTACGTTAATCCTTCTCGGTTGTAAAGATACTTTGTTTGATGAAACTCGCCTTGAGAGTTATTCAGTTGTTTGAAATTTAGCAATGTGTTCTCGGTTTAACTATCAAGATTTCCATCTGAGTGTGAATTCGTTTTGATCTGGTTATGAGAATTTGTTTAGTCACGAATCGAGATAGACTGTGATTGCAATAAAGGCATGTGTATATGATGCAAGTATTATGACGCCTGGCCAACGTGATAATAGTTACATCATATAACTTGAACTTATTGGGATCATAGGAGATCTTGAGCAGTGCCTGAGAACAGTAAGTTGGTTGATTCAGAAACCCTATCCGTATAAGAGCAATGTTTTGCCTAATTCTGAAACTCCGTATCTTATGACATCAGTTGAATGGAAAGAATTGAAGGACCAGCTTTTAGAAAGTGGTTCTATCCGTCTGAGTGTGTGTATGTGGTGTATTCCAGTTTTATTCGTAAAGAAGAATGATGATAACATGAAGTTGGGTATGGATCTCGGGAAGCTAAATCGTATTGTGGTTAGAATCGTTATCTGTTACCTCGAATCAACGTTTGGCCTTATCAATTTCTGGGTGTAAATTTTCTCAATGATTAAATTAAGATCTAATTATCTTCAGTTACGTGCAAGATGTTCTTAGAATTGCCTTTCGTATTCGTAATGATCTTTACGAGTATTAGTGATGCCAATTGTATTGGCTACTACTCCGACTACTCCTATGGACTTGATAAATCGTGTCTTTCATGAATATTTGGACAAATTGTCATAGTATGACATCTTGGTTTATTCAGAGACGGAGGAGAAACACGAGGATCATTTTCGTATTTGCGTTGAAATTTCTACGTCAGAAGAAGCTCTAGGTAATATTCTTGAAGAGTAAATTTTGGTTGGGATGAAGAATGAGAGGAGAATCTTGAGAAGCTAAAAAGAGATTTGTTTCTACTAAAAGAATGAGACTTAGTTATGGCCTTATGCAACACGGGAAGAGTATTGGTTATGCATCAGCACAACGAGAACCGTATGAGGTGAACTATCCGACGCAGGACTTGGGGAGGATTTGTGACAGGCATGAAGAAGCTCAGGAGCAAGACTGTGGAATATGATCTATGTTAGAAGACTTGAAGGAAGCGGTTTTTTTTTTATTTTTTATTGAAGTACACAGTTCTATTTGCTCTATTCATCTTAGTCGTACTAATATGTATAGATACTTGAAGCAGAATTTTGATGGAATGGATGAAGACGGTTGTGACTACATTGGTGGTGAAGTGGTTTTCTTTAGTGTTGGATGTTCGTATGTAGAAATGAGATTAAACTTTCAGGGATTTTGTAACGGGATTTTCACGCACATTTAGGAAGGAAAACACGAATTGAGTTGTAGTGGATGGTTTGGTTAGGCCGACTCACTTGGAAGATTGGCAGAGACTTCTTTCGGCAGAAGATTATTCAAGCTACTTGGCGCACCTGCAGAGATCGTGTTAGAGATTCGCGTTTTTACCTCACATTCCTAGGAAGAACTGCTGAAGGCTTGAGGAACCAGACTCAAGTTTAGTAATGCTTCGCACCTCCAGACTGATGGCTAAGCAGAACAACTATTCGAGATTGGAAGATGTGTTGAGCGGGAAAAATTGACAAGTGTTAGTTCTGGTTGTGTTTGCTCACTAAGATAGATGGCATGCAAGTGACAAGAGTGTTCCTTTTGATGTTTGTATGATCAGAGACTAAGAACACCTTTTAGTTACATTAGGTCAGGGAGCTGTTTATTGAAGGTCCGGAGTTGATTCCAGTGGCTAATGGATTAGTTACCATGGTGGAAGGGAAATTCTTGAAATTTTAGACAGGGAATTTTTGTGTTCCGTATGATGTTTTCGTAAAAAAAAAAAAAAAAAAAAAAGTTAGACGTTTTGGCATATTGGAAAGATTTAGTTCGCGATACGTTTGACCTTAGATTCGTTCTTATCCGTACGATTATCTTACCTATTCCGTTATGTCTTCTGATACGTTTTGATATTCTGATATGTGCTTAATTGATCGTCAGTACGAATATGTTACCCACCTCTTTATGAAGCTCTTGATACGTTGGATGATTCGATATGTGCCCCTCTGCTCATTAGTAAGTTCCCTTAGTCCATTCTGAATCTGAATAGAATTGATGAGATTTTTCTACCATTAGCACTACCTCCGTAGTTGCCTCGTATGTATATGTGATTCATGTATCCCTTCGTGAGATTACATCTGTCATCTGCTACGTATTTGTTTCGTATTCGTTGAATCAGATTTGTTATGATTTGTGTTATGTGGAGAGCCTGGGGCTATCCTAGTTGTCGGGATCGAGTCATGAGAAATAAAATTGTCCCGTTTGTGAAGATGCTTTTGGAAGAACTTCTCCGAGTGTGAGATTAGTTATTGTTATTTCTTTCGTGATTGATACGTCTCCGTCTAACTTTTGCGACTTCAAATTTCGAGGACGAAATTTTTCTTTTTAGAGGGGAAGAATTATAACAACCTAAAATTTTGGTTTCTAAAATCCGTTACTAATTTGAATTGAATCCGAATACAACTCATGTAACTAAGAGTTATAACCTTAAATTTACAAGATACAAAACACTAAAACCTAAGTGCATAAAAGTCGACATATTCATGGTCATGTACACAATATAACACACGACAATGAGGTCCAAAATAATTAAAATCTTGTACACCTCTTAAGCCTATTTTAGTGTTTAAATACATTTACATTTAAAATGGGGATTTGGTCATCTTCAACTCCCAAACTACTCGGCCATTCCAAAATTTTATTCCCATTCGGTTTTCTTTTCCTATTAACAGTATAATATTTTTGTTTCACCTCGAGATACCCTAAAACACAACATTCTATAGAGATAATACAAAGTTTTAAAAGAAAGTAAACTTGGTCTTCCACTTTTAAAGCATGATACTTTGAAACCTCCCAGAATACATTCCTTTTTTTTTTTTTTTTTTTTTTTTTTTTTTTTTTTTCTGTTTCTCTGTTCCCTATTCGTATACCACATTTAAACTCCCACATCAAACCATAAGAATAATTATCACTCGGCAGCCTCATTTATCCCTATAACCGATTGAAACAGTAACAAAAATTTCAATCGTGTATTCTATCTTTAAGATACGAAGGTCGTATGCTGTTGAGTCTGTGATCGCAACTAGTAGCAAGTGTTGGTGATCGTGGTGAGAAGCTGCATCAATGGCGTTTGGGGTTGAAGCCTTGGTATTTTTTTTAGCCTTTGGCGATCGGTTCATGGGTGTCCTAGCTTTGGTGTGAAGGTAGTGTTTTGTTGGTAATCAGTTCGTGACAATCAAGCTATGGTCTTGGTGGTCGCGGGGTTGTTCGTTTTGGTTCTGCTCGTGTGGTATTATTTCGAAAAAGGGCATTGGGCTGGTTCGAATAGGGTTTTTGATCTTGGGTTATTGTGTTCTTTTGTCATCTCTAAATCCGATCTAAGGTATCTCCATCTTTGGTTTGCTATCATATCGACATAAGAATAACATATATATACGGGTAGGACATGAATACTTGATCGTATGTGCTTCGATGTAATGACTATACAAACGAAGTTTTTGGTCACTTGAAATCACGAATCTATAAAATGAATACGAATAAGGAATGACAAGAATCTAACCTATGAGTCTCGTTAATAAGATAATACGTATGGAAGTATGTCGCATAAAATCATAACTTTTGTTTGTCGTTTTTTTTCATTTCTGTTGTAATCAGTTGATACAAGTTTGAGATACGTTTGAAAATGATCATTAGAACATAATAAATGATTGAAGATAGAAGCGTAGGACATGAAAACCTAAACCGTTATTACGTCATTACGAATAACATTAGATACTTATCATGAAATTATGAATGGCATATTATATACACAGCATGAGATCATGAGTCCATGAAGCATTTACGTGTCGACTGATTTCGTTTGGAGAATTCAAATATGTTTTGAAATACGTTTTGATATGGTCTTCAAGAACGTGTAAATGGTGTCTAAAAACACGACCAATAAACTGGAAATAAACATAACAACAACAATGGGAGATACATGTGGTTGTAAGGCTAAAAACATGCGTGAATATGGGGATATAAACAAGGATAAAATAGGTAAAATAACGTGGGAGCTGTGTGAAGAAAGAGGATTAGTATTCATGCATGCATGTGGCCTAGGGAATATTTAAATGTGTGTGTCTAGCTTAGATTAGTATAGCAGTGCATGAATTTGTGAGTTGTGTGCGTCAACTTTTGGTTTGGTGTGTGTTGGAATAAGAATTTGGATACTGGTCGTAGCATGCATGGGTCGAAAGGGGCGATCAGTCGTGTGTTTTAAATAAACAGTTGGGTCACGTTGGACTTTGTTGGAAGTTGTAAAAAGGCAACAAAAGAATGAGTTTTGGTGAACGAGAATTGGTTGTGTCTCGTATACTTGTGAGGTTCAAGAAAGGTCTCGTGAAGACGTTTGGTTGTGTGTGTGTCTCGATGTCATTGTGAAAACAAAAGAGTACAAGTAAGGGTTTGTCGAGAGGTATATGTGTGTCAACTAGGGTATGTTTCGTTTGGTAAGAGATCGAGTGGTATAAATGTGTGTTATATCGGGTACGAGATGGAGTAAAGTTTGAATCAATTTTAGAATGGAATGGAAAAATAGTTTCTAAAAATTGCTAAATCCTAAGTTGGTTATAATTGAATTAATTTACACCTTTAACCCTAATCTTTGGAAATTGTCAAAATAAAAACTAAACTTTGAATAAGTTACACTTTAAACCCTAAGCTTAAACATTGACGTAAATAAACCTTAAAGCTTTGGTAATTTACATATTTAACCCTCCACTATGATATTTATCATATTAAACCTTTTGGTTTATTTAATTGTTATTTATAACCCTAAAGTATCAAGTTACTAATTCGGGAAACTTACTAAATCGAGAAACTTACTAAGTCAGGAAAGTTACTAAATATGGAAGGTTATTTAATCTGGAAAGTTATTAAATATGAAAACTTACTAGGTATGGCAAGTTACTAAAAATGGAAAGATTCTAAAAATAGAAAGAAACCCTAAATGTGTAAACTTATTAAATGAGCTTATAAGTAATACATGGTCATTAATTTGTATAGGTTCTGTGAAGAAGGAGTAGTTCCTATTTCCGAGTGCTTTCCTATTTTGTTTGATTTGCTTGGCATAAGGTACAGATATTCTACCCTTTCTCAGTAAGGGTTTTGATCTCATGACTTTTCGATCCTTGACTATGATTCAGTTACTATGATATGATCCATTTGCTATGATTCCCTTGATATGATTCAGTTGCTATCCATTCTGTTATGATGATCTGTTTATTATCTCCTTGATTAAGATTCTGTTCAGTTTATATGTCGTTGTTGATTATGATTGCTTATTATGGATAGTTTTGTTTTGTTATGTTCTGTTGCCCGAGCTAACTAGCCATGGAGGTACCATGGCCATGTCATTGAGGCACCAATGGCATGACACTTTTTGTGGAGGTGTGATTGATCCACGGCGTTCCCTTTTGTTATGATTATATAATTATGGCACAGCTGGCCATTCTGTTATATGTATGTATAGTCTCGTACTTGCATATGTATTCTGTTTTGCAGGGGGCGTATGGATGCATCCTAGGTATATATTTGGAATGATTATGATGTGATTTTAGTGATTGGTTTGTGCGTGCCATGCACCCCTCTCACTTCTGGTACTTGAGAGGTCTCCCCTCCTTGTACAATATGAATTGACGGATTATGTGATTATTTGGTCTATTCGAGTGGCTCGTTTAGACAGGCTCGTGGCTATCTGTTAGGTATCTTTGGTCCGTTCGAGTGGCTCGTTTGGACGCGTTCATTGCCGTATTATTATTTACCTTTTTCTGCTTTGTATATATATCTGTTCACTGGGCTTTTTAAGCTCAGCCGCATTTCTTTTCCTGCGGCAGGTTTTAGGTTGGAAGCTGGGTTTGAGTGAAGAGTGCATAGGAGCTCTTAGTGGACTACCCCGATGATAGATTCCCTTTGCATTTGGATTAGACCTTGGAGTTATCTTCCATTTAGATTTGATTCAGACTTGTATTCTAATTTGATAGTTATTATTGTTTAGATTTATTATGTCCTTAGTTTCATTTTAAACCTTTGTAACCTTAATAATTATAAAAGTCTTCCGCTTGCGTTTGTTCTGTCGACACCATAATGTGGCATTTTGACCCTTTTCAGGTTGGGGTGTTACAGAGAGGTCGATAGATTATGTGTTAGTCTCCGTGAGAAATGAAACAAGATCCTTTTGAGAGGAACTTAAGTAGCTAGGAGGGGTTGTGCGATGCGTCACTGGGTCCATGACGTCTTGTCTTCAATACCGGTGTCATCTTTGTGACAACCAGTAGCAGATGTATTGACCCGATTTCTGCCCTAAGTTTTATGGAGGGATATTTCTTTTCACCATTTCATTAACTTTTCTTTTTAATTCTTCAACCCCTTCTTTCTCCTTTCATCACTTTTACTCCTTTTTTTCAATCATACCAAAGGACTTCTAGTACTAGACTATTGGTGTTGTCCCTAGGTAGATGCCACTAGCTCTGGCGGATCATAGGACATACACCTAACCATAATCACCTTATAACTCCATGATTGTCCTAGGTTCATTGATCACATGCCATAAAACCTTTTGTAAAATCTCTCAAAGTGTTTTATGATTATAAAATAAATTTTGTTAACACTTTGAGAGTTATGCTTTTTCAGAAATACTCCCCCTTCACATGTGCTTATAAGTTTTTAAGATAAATTTACACATGCTGGGAAGAGCTCGCGCTTTTGAATTGATTGAATTTTCAGTGAACATGACCGATTCGAGACACGCTTACATCACTAGTTAGATGATGATATCAGATAACTATATTTTATTGACATCATTTATCCTATGTTTATCGCTTGTTTTATATTATTTTTATATGAGGACTGATACTTAATCGCTTACTTTTGTAAATCTTAGTTATAAACAAGCATTTGGTGAAAGTTAGCTATTTTGGACGTAAATTGGAGCAAAATTGATCAAGTTGGAAAAGTCTACTGAACTAAAGGAAGATATGCCGTATCATTCTAGACAGATACGCCGTACATAAAGACTTAGACGATTATGAAGACCATTGCCTGACTTTGAAGAATACGCCGTATGGAATTATCCCGTACGCCGTATTTGAAACCTTGGTCAACAAGAAGATCTGACTTGTTTTACTCTAGATACGCCGTATTACATTCCTGATATGCGACGTATTAATCTCAAGACTTCACCAGATAATCCAAGATACTGAAGGACAATGCGCCGTACGAAGATTGAAGGTACGCCGTATCCTATGACGGTGTAAGAATATTCCAAAATATAATAATCTTGGACCCCACGCGAATCTACCTAGATACGGCGTATCAACTTAATGGATACGCCGTATCGATCCTGTTATCAGAAAGTATAAATACCCCATTCGACAGCCACATTCGACATACACATAACAAGGGAGAAAACCAGACGAATTGGCAGCACAAGACACAACCTAAAGGACGAATTCAGAGCAATAAGAAGGTCCTGCTAGTACTTTAATTCATAGGAAGATTCGTTTACTTGTATTAGCAATCTGTTAATCGTTGAGTTAACATCTTTTTCATTAATTGATCGGACTTAATTGTTTCCAGCTTTTATAAAGAGTATTTGATGTTTTATTGGCTTCTTAATGTTTATGTTTTGATTACATATTGAGTTTATTGCGCCTTGTCGACGTAGGCTCGCGCAATTACTTCATTAACATCGTTTGCATAGTTAATGTAAGCCTGTAAATGGGATAAATAATACATAAACCTAGTAATCATTAAGTTGTATGCATACATTAATATTCCACTGAGAGATAATAGATTTTAATACTCATCTTATACAGCTAAGCAATTAAAAGGGTGACAAATCTTCCTACTATTGGCCATGCCTCTTATCTGTATATGTTTTCTATCTGTTTACATGTGTGCCATTCGGTTCTTTGTTTTATTTACTATTTACTTAATCTACACATCGTGCTAGTCTCTCAGGCTAAAAACCCCCTTGCGTTAGATTAGGTCATTAGAACTAACTTAGGATTAAAATATTGATAGATATCTAGGTGTTAACGTTCCACTCTTAGTGTTCGACACTCTACTTACCAACTAGGCTACATTGATCTGGTACACTGCTCGTTAGTGTGTGTTATAGGATAAGTCGGCTAAATATAAATTTAAAACTTGATAATATAATCTATACCTACAACGATATACGCACGCACCAAGTTTTTGGCGCCAATGCCGGGGAGTGAATTGTTTAATACTTGAATATCTGTTAATGTTTTAATTTAGATTTAGCCTTATTTAGCTATTAGTTTTTAGTTTTTAGTTTACTAACTTTGTTGTGTATTTGTATTATTTGCGTTCATTGTATTCTTCTGCATATTTTATGTTTTCGTGTTTGTTTGTTTTCTGAATTTTTGTTTGTATTGTTCGTTTTGTATTTTTGCATTTTTCATTTTTTGTTATGCATTTAGTTTGATTCCTTCACTTTTCTTGCAAGTGTAAAATTTATTTCAGGATTATGGACGAATCAGACATCACTATGGAAGATTATATTCTGAAACTAACAGGAAAGGCTCGAAGGAACAATCAAATTTTCGACAACTAGGAAACTGTGAAGTACAGTAAGATAAGGAGACAACTCAGTGAAGGTAACATTGATTGTCTTCGATTCTTTGAAATTAAATTTCCAGCTATAGTTAATGATGATGCACTAAGCTATAAGGAGGATGCCATACCAGACTCCTCTCCGATATTAAATAATATATGTGAATCATCTTCACTTCAAACTGAAAGTTACATGGTCATGTCTGAAAAGAAAACTTTTAAGAAAAGGTTTGCCAAAAAGGAAAAAGTTTAACGTCTTAAATATTGATACGGAACTCTTTTCTTATGAAACGTGTACCTATGAAAACTCAGAATTTAACAACGTAAGTTGTAATTTCAATAAAAAAATTTTAGACTATGTTCCTTGTAATACTTTACCTGCTATTACAAATCATAACCTTGATCTCTTACAATTGCTTAAATGATCTTGGCTTAAAAATCAAATTTTTTGATGTTGGAATTTCGTTTCATGTGTTCTAAAAATATGCATTTAAAAGTTTTCTAAATGTGCTCAAAAGTGTTTGCGAAAAAACCACCCAAACCACTCCAACCGATTGGTCACCACCTGTAACCGATTCGGTTGGAGGCTTTTGAACCAATTTTTTTTATAGTTTGTGTTTTTCTTGTTTTGTGAGTTTTATGTTTTATATGTTATGTGATCTCTTGCATGTCTCTGTGTTATTTGTTCATGTTCTTCTTGTTCGGATTAGTTTCATATTAATTTTGAATAAGACTATCTTGTTTTAGGTTGTTTTGTTTTGATTTGTGTTACGTGATTAATTATGTTTGCTTGCGTCTATGTGCTTGTCATTTTCTGTGATCGTGCTTTTATTTGCTTATTTTTGTTTTAAGTGTCGTATTATGTTCTTCTAGTACATATGTGTTTATGTGTTTTATTTACTTGTGTCTATTTTTGTATTCGTTACCTTATGTCTTTTTGTTTTATTTTGTCAATAAAAGTTTATAACTGAAACTTATTAAAAAAAAAAGAAAAGAAATTTGGTCACCATAGTGCCAACCGAATCGGATGGAATCCATGCTGATCGGTTGGAGCTCTCGGTAAAAATTCCAAAGGAAACCAACCCAACCGATCGGTTAGATCCTCTGACCGATCGGATGGACCAATTGGTAAAAAAATAAATGTTGTTTTCATTTTTCATATTTTGTTCTTGTGTGTTTGTGTTTAGATCGAATAAGTTTAAATGTCTTTTGGTTTTTGCAAGAGCATCATTTCTTTTATTCTACTTAAATTTGTTTTTTTTTTTCATTTTAAATTTTGTTAATTTAGTATGTTGTGAATAAATAAGTACTTGTTTTAAAAATAAAAATATTTTGAACTTTGTGGGTATGTTCACTGGAAACCCTCACGAGACTTCACTCGCCCGCTCGGGCCACCGAGTGGTTTAAAAGGCTTGTTGCATACGCTAAATGCAACCGTGATGCCTACGAAAGTGAGTTTTAGAATTTTACGCGTTTTTTGTAGTTTAGTTTATTTTTGCAGATTTAATAAGCTCTTGGAGATTAGATTATTGGTGATATTGTACTTGGTGTAGAGATGTTTTGTTGAATGAGAAATTGATTGGTCTCATAAGCTTATGCTAGCATTTGCTTAGCACCTTATCATATGGAGTTCGATCGCGATTTCTTGGCCCGGGAAGTTTCGTTTCTCTTGGACTATTTATTTATTTATTTTCCCAATTTTACATGCTTTGAAGTTAATTTTCATTATATTTTTGACAATGCTTAACTTAAGTTTGGGGGGAAGTAAATAGAAAAAACGAAAATACTTTTCAAATTTATAATTTTTGGGGCCAATTTAAAATTTTGTATACTTGTTTGCCCTTGTGATCTAATTGTTTTCACGCTTTTAGGATAATATATTAGAATAACTGGATCAATCCACTGGTGAAATCTGTAATTTTGAAAAAATTGAGATGTGTCTCGATTAATATTGCAATCCATTCTTGGATCGATAACATTTTCTAGCACATATTATAGTCCTTTCCACTAATATGTGAGGATTTGAGCCTATTTCGTATATAGCATACATCTTTTATGCTTGGATCTTTTGCTATGAGTGTGCCGGTGATTTTATTTATTCTAGAACTTGTACTTGTAAATCATTACCAGACCGCAGTAAGATCACATTCGTGTGATATAAGTGTATTCGTGTGATAAAGAGGCATCCTTAGGAATAACACCAAATGGCCATCCGTTTACAAAATAATTTTTGCTAACCACATCGGTTAGTTAACCTCGTATTTGGAACCCATTTGTTAGTGTTTATCTTTAGCGCTAGATACCCTTAGTTCACCCTCCGAACCAATCTTTTTCATTTGTGTTACATCCAGAAAAATACAAAAATATTTTACACTTTAAACCTTAGCATAACCCTTAGTCGAAGTCTAAATGGTGGTTGCTAGTTGCTTGGAATGTTGGATTGTTTTTGATGATTGATAGTTAGCCACACTTTTCCAGTTGTGTGTGCCATTCCGACAAAGACGAAGGATGCATACTTCTTATTTGTATTTTTGTGGTGTATGCTTATACGAAGTTTGGGGGGGGGGGGGAGATGTGTATGTATGAAGAAGAAGAAAAAAAGTATTAAAAAAAGGAAAAAAGAAGAAGATAAGTCATCGCAACTATAATGTGACAATTATAGCCAATGTGCTATATATGAAGATGAAGAAAGAAAGTTATGTGATATGTTGTTAGCCAATGAGCTAAATATGAGGAATATTATTATGGCAAATCGATGTATCGATATGGGAAAGTTCAAAGAAGAGGAAGTTGTTAACTATAATCATTTACGGGTTTGCGGTTTATTCGGTAACTAGCAACAATGGGACTTAGACTTGACTTTATTTTTCTTTTAAAACCAATTTCATAAATACTCCCATGCCTTATCCCTACCCTTACCGAATTACTTTATTCGTTGTTAGCTTTCGAGCATCCGGATATAGTGATGTCTTTGTGAAAATATTTAGTGCATTAATATTTTAGTGACCATCCGGTTTTTGAGTGATCAAATGACACGCCAGCGATCTAGTGTGTATTTTGGTGACCATCCGTTATGTGAATTGCGCGCCAACAATCCAAGATATGCCCTAGTGACCATCCGTTGTTCGAGTAAATCAAGAATTCGCGCTAGCGATCTAATATGTTCTTGTATGAGATATTTAAACATAAGCCTGGTACAACCTCGAAGCCTGTACATTACAACCCGAATAAAAGACCTCTTTAGATGTTTACACTTGGCGCTTACGCCACGTCGGTGGAGTTTTGTTTCTTGTACAAGCCTATGGTAATAAACGGATCATGACTGAGCAATGAGTGTGATTTCTCTTATATATACTCCACTACCTAAATAAATGAGTGATTGAGTGAATTATACTTCGTTTCTTTTTCGTGAGGTGTTTAGAAATGTTACTCAAGCAAGAAAATCTATTTTTATAATCATTTTTCATGCACCATGTGGGATCTATTTTTCTTAATATTTGCTTGAGGGCAAGCAAACCCTTAAGTGTGGGGGAGTTTGCGCTCATTTTCTCTTTTATTAAAAAAAAAAAAAAAAAAACCAAAAATATTTTTCGATATTTCAAAAAAAAAATTTCAAAATTTTTAAAATTTTCTTTTCGTTTTGTCATTTAGGTATGAATTTCGATTTTTCTTTTTCTAGATTTGCTTGAGGGCAAGCAAAGTTCAAGTGTGGGGGAATTTGATAACGCTCAAATTGTACATGTTTTTAGGAGCGTTATCGTGGATTTTATGCATATATATTGATCACTTTTATGAACTTATGGTACTTAATGAAGTATAATTTCTATTTTAGGTCATGGAAGCTCAAGACAAAGAAAACCAAGAAAAAGACGAAGAAACGATCAATAAACGAAGATTTATGCATATACGAAGAATTCCCGACAAAAGCGAGTCTCTTGGAGTATATTCGAGAAGATAAAGTCATGAAGTTGTCAATCCAAAGACTCAAAAATAAAGCACAAGAGGGAAAACGAGAAAAGAAATGAAGAAAAGAAGCTAAAACGAAGAAAATAATGGAAGATTCGTTGTTCCTGACACACCTCCACCATTTTGGCCATAATTTGAGCATACGAACTCGAATTTAGATGATTCAAATGGCTACGGAACCGGGAGAGAAGGATCTACAACTTTTTTGTTTATCATTTCTGGTGAAAATGCTCCATCCGATCGGTATTGGCCCTCAACCGATTCGGATGGAGCTAACTTTTTCATCCATCCGATCAGTATGGTCCCGTATCCGATCGGATGGACCAATCTGACCTTCCCAAGTTATTTTTAATGCATTATTAAGTGTCATTAAGCCCCAAGCCCGACCACTTACCTCCATTTACTCTATTTCCTGGTATTTTATGACACTTAGTGCCCAAGTTTCATATTTAGAGGCTAAGGGTTGATTTATACTATATATATGAGTGCTTAGGCGTGGTTTTCATGGTGAAATTCTACCCTCCACCTTAAGGACGAATTTTCACCAACTTATCTCCCCTAAAAGACCACCAACCTCTGCTATTTTCAGAAGAAGGCTCAAACACATGGAAGAAGGTGTTGGGTATTATTTTTCGAATTGGTAGAAAGCGTATAGTTGATTGGAGGCTTGAAGGTTGCTATAAATCCTTTACCTTTGCCTATTGTAATTCATACTTTGGGTAAACCTTGTTACTTTTATATTTCATGATGTTTATGATTACCATGGTTGTTGAATCTTTGTGTTTGATTGAAATAACCATGGAATAATTTTGTATACTTGTTTGGATATTATGATAACTTGTGATAAAGGGATGTTTGGATATTTGTAGTGTTTGTTTGGAATATGATGATAACATCATATTTGGTTAAATTGGAACTTGTCTTGTTTATTGTCTTGATTAATCATTGTTGAGTCTAAATGTCGAAAGGGTTCTCAATAGTGGTTGATTTCAATTCATTAGTCGACAAATATTTTGGTCTTGTACTTTGTGACGATTGTATGAAAAACTTTATAAACATAACAAGTGAAAGTTTAATTTAGATTAAGGGTCGAATGGCATCTTTTTAATATGTGTTCTAATCATTTTTCAAGTAAATGGAACTTCACGAATTAATAACATCAAAGTCTAAAGTTCGAAAGGATTCTTTCATGTTATAGGCATAAGGCTCATGACATGACCATTTGATTGAGGCTTATACATATTTGATTTATAAAACACTAAATTATTATTGGTTCTAAAGGTCGTAAGGATTACTTTTGATAATATGTTTTCCAAACTAACCATCCTAATATCCATGTGATCATTTGTCCAAACATGTATGTTCTTTGTGTGATTGTTCTTATATTTCTTTTCTTGTTGGTTTGATCCGTGACAATCATAACCATCAACTTGTTACTTGCTTAAACAAACAAACGACACTTGAGTGCAACCAAGTCTCTTTGGACGACCTTGACTTACCAACCCTAATACTACATATGACTAGGGTATACTTGCCCGAATGTGTTCCTAGTTAATCGGTAATTCTTGTTTATAAATTTAAAGCTTCGATGGAGCGCATCACTTATGTAAGTTTATTATGTCATAATAAACTTATATAAGCCAAAAATTTTCAAAATAACCCACTTTCATGAATACTAATTTTAAATGCACAATCTCAAAACAACTTTCGTATAGGGTATGTCATTACCTGGTATCCTCAGGTGTAATGAAAACCCAACAGCAGCCTTGTGCCATAGCAAAACGCGCAATCGTATCTAAACCCCCCAAATTCAAACAAAACCTTAATATAAAAATTTAGTCTTTTGACTTTTGTCCAAATAATTTATACCTTCCTTTCAACTCGGTCAACCACCATATCCGCCGCTTGACCATTGCTTCACCACTATATCAGCTGGCACTTTGCTTTTGGACATGAATAAATCAGTTTTTTTAGCTTCGATTTAGTTATTGATGTATGGTTTTGTGGAAAATCAATCATCATGAATCTTTTCAACTGGTGGGAGGTTTTTTTACAGACCATACGTGTGATAGATGAATCCGGTTTTATTGAGTATTTCCAGCAGGTCCAAATAAGAATTATTTAAAAATTTATACGACATCTTTAGGCAATCTAACACGTGATATCGGAACTTACTGGAATTGTAACTTTTAACTACGGCTTGCAATCAGGTGGGGCCTTGCAGCTTGGATTAAACTTTCAATATTTCCCCTGCGAATCATCAAGAACAACAAAAGAATTTTCATATATCATGTATAGATGATAATGTTATAATCTATAACTTAACATACGAATAATTTCACGTCTTTCAAGTTTCAATGCCAATTTCTACATTCACAATGATACTTTTATGTACTTATCATTACATTTCTATCAATTAGTACTACCTTTAAGATGAAGGGGATCCTGATTCTTGTGTATGGGTTGATCAGATTGAGCGACACTTGAATTCTGATGTTTTTTGATCATCCATAATGGTTCTTCTGTTACTCGGCATTGTAGAAACTTACAGGCGCCAAACCCTTGCACCCTCAAAATCTTCTCAAACTCCAAGAATTCATTCCATTGATATGTTGCAATCAAGTTCATCGTTGCCAAGATTTATGAAACCATAACCCGAAACCCGTGAAGCATAACCTGCAAGGTAGTAAAAAAATTCATAACATAAGTATTGAACCATCTTTCTTCGACTTATAAGATAGCTTAGTTAAGCTTCTCCTTATTCATAACGCATAAGTGTGAACAATTTGATCAATAGCATTGTGCATAGAGTCTATGGCATATTGTAATAGTATCGTAACTAAACGGAGAAACTAATAAACTTTTAACCAAAACTCATAAAACGAATAGAAATATACCTCTTTATTTACTCAGATTCAACAATCAACCATTCTACCATAACAACCCGTATTCATAAAAAACCACATGTTACTCCAATAAAAATCATTCAAAAACAGTCTATATATCTCTACATACGGCCGTAAACTAAACCCAACAAAACAAAAACCTGGATAAAACAATAAACATTATAAATAAAGTAAACCATACCTTATACCCAACTTTTTTTCATCTTTTTTAGATTCACAAACAAACCCCCTTTTTCTTGCTGATTAGCTTGTTGGTGACGTGACCCTTGCAACCTCCACAACCTTTTGCTTCAAAACACCAATCAACAAAAAGATTATATTTCCAAACACCATTTTTAATACCTGAAAAACCCCACAAACACTTTCCAAAACCAATCACTAAAAACACAATCTAATCAAACCCAGAAGCAAGAAATTTAATAAACAAATTTAATCATCCCCAGAAACACTTTCCAAAACCAATCACTACTGGAACAAAAAGTCAAAAACCCTAATTTTTCATAATTAATAGCAAAAAATTAATATTCGAAAAATCATAAATACCTTTAAGCATTCATACGCCATTATAACTGTTGATGATGATAATTATTCGCCAGTGGAATGAGGATTTGGTGGAAAGCTGCAGATCTTGGTAGGTTCTGGATTTGTAGAAGAATGATAGATGAATCCAGTGTGTCTGTGTTTTAGAGATGAATCGATAATAATTTTTTTGGGGATTTAGTTTGTGGAAGAAGATTTAGGAAGGTGGATTTTGTATTGTGGAAAGGCACTATTGCTTTTACTATATACTCCCTCACAAAGCACTGTAGCTACAACATACTGTAGCTAACATCCCGCTAAATGTTAGTATGATATAATTCTTGTTTTTAAGCAAAGTTTTATTAGAATTTTTAAATGGTTTAAATGCAAAAGGTATGTAAAAGTACCAAAATAACCCTCTATTACAAATTCCACGTTTATAAAACTACATCTAATTTACAGAATTGCCACTCAATTTGTGAACCTTTGATCAAGTGAAAGTCAATGTATCCAAGGGTTGGGATTATCTCCTACTTTTTTTTCCCTTTAATACACATTATTACTTTTAACTTTTCTTTGGGATGATAATATAGTATTCCACAAAAATATGTAGATTGGCGGGTACACCCTGACCCCGGGTGCCTTTTGGCATCAGTCATTGTCCACCATATAAGGAATAACTTCGGCAACTTTCCTGGCTCAGAGGAACACCAATAAAAATATAGTATTACTAAAAGACACATTTTTTACTTTACTCTTCTCTAGAATGATACTCCCTCCGTCCCAAAATTATAGACCACGTTTGACTTTTTCGGTTTTTATTTTTCAACTTTGACCTTAAATATTTTTGTATTTATTACATAATACTTGAAGCAAAATATATGAATGGATTGAGTTTTAAATGTATTTTTCATTGGTATAATTTTCATCAAGTATTGTATAACACAAACAAAAATATTTAAAGTCAAAGTTGAGAAAAAAAAACCCCAAAAAGTCAAAGGGGGACTATAATTTTGGAACGGAGGGAGTAATATAGTGTTACTAAAAGACAGTGGTACATAAAAAACTAGAAATACAACTCAAAAATTATTTCGGAATGGATCTTGTACAATATCCAAGGGCGCAACTACCTTAGGGGGGGGGGCACCCGACCCCCCAAAATTTTTTTTGCGATGTAGGGGGGATATAGTTTTCGTGTAGAAAAATTTCGGTATATTCGGTTTCGACCCCCCATTTTAATTGTGAAATTTTGGTATATTAGATCCCGACCCCCACTGAAGTTGGTCTAGCTTCGCCACTGACAATATCATCTCCACTTCTCTACTATATCTAAAGAGAAAATGTTAGGAGCTGTTTGTTTTATGGGTTTAGGAATCAAGTAATGTAACAACTCGCAATTTTCCATATTTATTTCTATACGAGATTATCTCGGTTTTTCGTTTATGAACCTCTTCGAACTTATTTAATCTGAAAAAGTGAAGTTATCTCGCGAAACGTGAAATTCGTACACAACGCGTACTGGCACAACCGACGATTTGTTTTGATTATTTTATTTTTCGTGAGAAACGAGACGTATGAATAGTCGTTTTCATTGAAAAAATTATTTTAAACGCGAATAATAGTTTATTCGGGCGACGAGAAATAAATATACATGTATTTATAGTCAAAATTAATGGAAAAGCGATTCTAAAGTTAATGAAATAACTTTCGGGTGCTCGGGAAATGTTTACAACACGATTTATTAGTCTCGTTTACGTTTCGTTAAAGATATGAGGGAATGTACAGTTTTAGTCCCTGAGGGCGCGTTAGGGTTTGTTCTTAGTCCACCCTCACCCTATAAATATAACACTTATAACAAATTTAGGGTTATTACACCCATTTCACTTCACAGCCGCACCTCACTCTCTCTCCTATTCTTCCGGCCATCTCCGGCCACCCTTCGCCGGCAACACCGCCATCTCCGGCGACCTCATCACAGCCATCATTAAACATCATCAACCCCTCACCATCACACTCCCATATCTTTTTCTTTCTCTCTCGATAACTCAGTTTTCCGGCGAGATTTCCGGCGACACCCATTTATAACCGTACGTGTATAGATCCGTGAAGACCGAAGGTTTTGTTTACTGCTGGTTCGAGTTACCACAGTTACCAGCCAACTCAGCCCCCACCATCGCCGTCGCTATCTCCTCCGCCTCACTCTTGTTCTCCTCGTTCGTCTGTGTGGTATGGTAAAACCACACATGTTTATTTATTTCACTGATTATTATTCTTGTTATTGTTTTCGTGGGATGCAAAGAGATGAAAAATAGATATTAGCTTTTGTGGACTAAACCGGATTTAAAAACAGATTTGAAGATATTAAAATTCTTGTCGTGTGGTAAGAAATCACTCGAGTCATCTGTTTTGAGTTTGGTTTATTCTCGGGTCGGGTCAACTCAACCGGGTCAGGTCGACCCGGATTATATATCGACTTTGGTCGTTTGTTTTGTCATTACTCGTGTCATTAGCGATGTTATGGTGTCACTAAATTCCATTTTGGTGTTAGGCCGTATAGGGTACGGGTCGTGACCCGAGAAGGTCACGAACAGACTTGGTTCTGCGTATTTAGTTCATCTTGATCCCTACTTGTGTTTGGCCTTACTCATTATTGTTGTTTATTCGATTGGGCCTCGCAGTCCATTAGAGGGTGTATTGGTTTTAAAGTGGGCCTCAAGCCCACTTCTCACATAAGATGGTGTTGGTAAAATTTTTTGGTATTAGTGGATTGTTAAAGAAATGGTTAGACATAGTGTTATATTTTGAACATTTTGCGAGTATTGGATTAACGTGTATTTACTTGTTCATTTGGTACGTTTCGGATAATACTTGGAATTATGACTTTGAATTGAATACGAGAATATGACTATTATACTTGGACGTTTGGAAAATCATGAATCGTTGTCGGACTTGCAATATTAGATAGCGGACTTATTGAACATTTTGACTTGTGACGGCGTAATATATTAAACTCGAATAGAATTTAATATATTAAACTCGGAACGGACACAAAATCTTCAATAAAACCTAAATTAATATTACAAGAATAATAACGAGACATAAACTTGTTAAATATTATAATTTCAGTTTTGATTATTCCAAGTCTCGACGACTCGAGAAAAACTAATTTTATTAGTTGAATTTATTTTTATTATAAAACATTTATCTTTTATACAAACTATTTGGGATAACGGGGTAAATACCGAAACGTACAAACTGAGTTATTTTATTCGAGGTGTTTGTTTGTCTTTAACTCCTAGAGTTGTCTTCCTTGGTTTGAGTGCTCGTCAGTATTCTCTCGAGTTTGTTGATGTCTTTTCTCCTTGGCGTGAGTTGTCCGTCGAGTCTATGTCTTCTTACCACACCACACGAAACGTTGAAACTAAGCTTTTGATAAGTTTTGAAAACTGAGTAATCCACGAAAACTACGACACATTGTCTTTTATAGACTTTATTATTTTGCGAGCCGTATTTTTATATAAACGTATACGTATTAGGTTGTGCCGATCCTAGATCGTTGTGTACCGCTGTGCTCACACCTCCGTGTTCTGTCGTGCCGTATTTCTTGAAATTGTTATGCTTTGCTTCTCGATGCCAGTCGTGTCAGTCGTGATCTTTGCATTGCTGTGGCTAAGGTGAGTTCATGGCCCCTACTTTTACCGGTTTTTCAACTATTTTTGGGGGAGAATACACGCACATTTTTGCTTAAACTCAATACTTGTTATACTTGAAACGTGATTTGTTTTCTCCAACATACTGTTTGGCTGATATAACTGACCTGGTTAATTGAATGCATTATGTGCTTACTTGTTATTTGATATGGCCTGAAACCGTTATGATACTGTTACGCGAGCTGGCTATGGTTATTATATACGCGGGCTCCTTGTGCCTTAGCAATAATGCGGGCTCCTTGTGCCTTAGCATTAACATTGGCTCCTGTGCCTACTGATTACTATAGTGTGCACCTATAGGGAACTGTTTCTGTGATTTGACTTTTGTGACTTAGCCAGCGTAACAGTTAAACTTGCATGACACTATATGAGTATAGTACTTGAATGACTGATTTTGGTTGGAGATGTTTGACTATGATATTATTTGTGGATTTGGTTCTGGAACTATAACTTAGGCAGTGTTAGCCTACGTTGAACTTGAATTGCTTGCGAACGATGATTTGAACTTGGAAACCTTTTGGTTTAACCAAACTGTTTTAAACTAAAACCTATGAACTCACCAGCGTAAGCTGACCCTTTTAGCATGTATTTTCAGGTCTAAGGCTATAGCTTATCTCTGGAGGCGCTTGGCAAGGGGCATGGTCATAGACGACTCTGATATATTTATTTGGGACCGCTTTAATCATTTTGGGCCTTACTTCCGCACTATTTTCAAATGATGTAAATGTCTTACTTTTGATAATGAATTTTATTCTAAACGGTTAAGGTAAAACCGTTCTTTGTACCTTGTGTTGTGATACCAATTGAGTAGCACCCCAGTGACATGTATGCTTCCGCTGGACCCGATTTTCGGGGTGTTACAGATTGGTATCAGAGCCTAGGTTATAGAGAACTGGGTTTATTTTCAAAAACCTGGACTATAACCACTTTTGGCAAAAACTTAACCCTATGACCGAAACGTGCCTGCCTGCCAAGCTGATGCCTCGCGTATGATTTTGTTTGAGGATATGATTGATGAGATATTAGATGAGATGTTTATGGTATATTTGACGAGTTATTTGATGAGATGCTTGATTATATATTTGTTGAGATGCGTGCTTGACTCTTGGATATTTTATATTCGCTCGTTTTAGCTGTTCACTATAAGCATTTTCATATGCTTATGCACGCACTACACCTATCACGGAGTTACGCTATTTCCTTGCGTAATCTCACTATTGAACGTCGAGTTTGTACACTTGTCATGGTTTTGGGAATGATTCTGGATATAATGGGCATACTACTAGTATAACTAGGCTTAGTCTTCCAAAATTCATTGAACCTCGGGTGAATATAGACTGATCACCTATATTCAACCAGGGACAGTGGGACATAGCCTGATCACCTATGTCCGACTCAGAGGTGAATTTTGCAATACTTGGAGTAGTTATAACAGAATTATGTTCGGGTTGACTTTTGGATTTTGGAATGGTAAAATTTTGCGTGTGTACACGGACATTGAATTTTACTTCCACACACACTACACACTGGCATCACAACACCGCATGAACCGTAATGCCCTTGGCATCGCTATACGTCTCCATTATATGGAAATCCTGTTTGCCGCCGTCTGGCCGTATTTTGCATCGGGTCGAGTTAGATCCGATTGGCATCGTTTGAATCCGAGTTATTTGTAACTCCTTGAGAGCGTAATAAGCCATCCGAACTTACTGGAACGTTTAGATTCGATTTCGACCAAGTTTGGTTTTGAATTTTGGCTACGTTCAGATTTGATTTTTGGCCACGTTTGAATTTGATTTTGGCTTCGTTTGGATTCGATTTTGACCACGTTTGGATTTGATTTCGGCTACTTTTTGATTCGATTTTTGACTACGTTTGGATTTGATTCTTGCTACGTTTGGATTCGATATTGACTATGTTTGGAATAGTCTTGATTTTGATTTAATTCGAGTTGTTTGATTTTATGATTTTGGACGTCATCCTGGATTTGGATTTATTATTCGGCCTCGTTTTGTTGTGGCCTTGTTACAGTCGCCTCTACTCTAAGCCTTGTGCTCAATCGATGATGTTCATCTTTCTGATCGGGATTGTTCAATCGAGACTGTTCAATCAATGTTGTACCTTCCGCTTTAAGCACTATGTACACTACTGATTCAACCAACTGATTGCTTGTGGCAATCAACTTCTTTTCTCAGAATTATACTCTGAACTCGCTAAACTCTCTATTTGGCAGAGATTCCACGCCCAGCAGAAATCTTGAGACTCTAAGGAGTAACTGAAACCGCGATTCCTTGGGACAACCGCCCAACTTCTCACTCGTCCCTCAGAAGTACCAGTGATCCTTGCTACTTTCTTACCGGATAATGAATTTTATCATAAACGAAACCTCGGAAGTAAATCTCGCGCCGCTACCAGAGTAATTGTTGATAATCCTACCTAATCTACTCACCTTCTCAAATCAATGAAACGACAGTATTGGCAAACTTACTCGTCAATACTCATTGGAAATCATCACCCGGTATAGAGTGTCGACTCTTACCATTCTCTAATCGGGATAGTTGTTTCACATCAAATTCCCGGCAATCACTCCAAAGAGCCATGCGAACAGATTTGGAGATGAATACTGTGTATCATCTCCAGACTGATGGCCGAAGTGGAAAAATCATTCAAGTGTTAGAGGACATGTTGTGTTCCTGCGTAATTTGGCAATAGTTGGTATCGACACCTTTTGTTGGCCAAATTCTCTTATAACGATACTTACGACTCTAGTATTCCAACGGCACCGTTCGAGGCATCTTATAGCCGCAAGTGCCGATCGCCGACTTGATGGGTAGGAGTTGGGGATACCCCACTTACCGACCCCGAACTTGTTCATGAGACTACCGAGAAGATCGCTCAGATTAGAACCAAGTTGCAAGCTGCTCACGATTCGTCAGTAGATTATGCTGACAAGTGACGTAAACCTCTTGAATTCCCAGTTAAAGCCTAGATTATGCTTAAAGACTCACCATGTGAAGGGTGATACGTTTGGTAAACGTGGAAAGCTTAATCTCGCTGTATTGATCCTTTTGAAATCCTTACTAGAGTTGAACCGGTAGCACTCAGGCTCGAGCTACCGTCAGGACTCAGCAGTGTTCGCAACGTTTAACGTTTTATGTGCAACGTGAAGTAATGACTGCCGATGCGGCAACCACTATTCCTTCGGGAGAGATCTAGATTGACGAATGTTTGAATCTTGTTGAGAAACCTATCAAAATCATGACCGTGAAGTCGAACGACTTTGGTAAAGTCGCATCCCTATCAACAAAGCTCTTCGAAGCTCGCGAAAAAGGTCCTGAATCCACGTGAGAACGTGACAATGAATCCTCGTATGTATATACTCATCTCTTTTCAACCGTAACGAGTAACTTGAATTGAATCGCGAGGTCGCGATTCTGTTAAGGAGGTGAGACTGTAGCAACTCGCAATTTTCCAGATTTATTTCTATACGAGATTATCTCGGTTTTTCGTTTATGAACCTCTTCGAACTTATTTAATCTGAAAAAGTGAAGTTATCTCGCGAAACGTGAAATTCGTACACAACGCGTACTGGCACAACCGACGATTTGTTTTGATTATTTTATTTTTCGTGAGAAACGAGACGTATGAATAGTCGTTTTCATTGAAAAAATTATTTTAAACGCGAATAATAGTTTATTCGGGCGACGAGAAATAAATATACATTTATTTATAGTCAAAATTAATGGAAAAGCGATTCTAAAGTTAATGAAATAACTTTCGGGTGCTCGGGAAATGTTTACAACACGATTTATTAGTCTCGTTTACGTTTCGTTAAAGATATGAGGGAATGTACAGTTTTAGTCCCTGAGGGCGCGTTAGGGTTTGTTCTTAGTCCACCCTCACCCTATAAATATAACACTTATAACAAATTTAGGGTTATTACACCCATTTCACTTCACAGCCGCACCTCACTCTCTCTCCTATTCTTCCGGCCATCTCCGGCCACCCTTCGCCGGCAACACCGCCATCTCCGGCGACCTCATCACAGCCATCATTAAACATCATCAACCCCTCACCATCACACTCCCATATCTTTTTCTTTCTCTCTCGATAACTCAGTTTTCCGGCGAGATTTCCGGTGACACCCATTTATAACCGTACGTGTATAGATCCGTGAAGACCGAAGGTTTTGTTTACTGCTGGTTCGAGTTACCACAGTTACCAGCCGACTCAGCCCCCACCATCGCCGTCGCTATCTCCTCCGCCTCACTCTTGTTCTCCTCGTTCGTCTGTGTGGTATGGTAAAACCACACATGTTTATTTATTTCACTGATTATTATTCTTGTTATTGTTTTCGTGGGATGCAAAGAGATGAAAAATAGATATTAGCTTTTGTGGACTAAACCGGATTTAAAAACAGATTTGAAGATATTAAAATTCTTGTCGTGTGGTAAGAAATCACTCGAGTCATCTGTTTTGAGTTAGGTTTATTCTCGGGTCGGGTCAACTCAACCGGGTCAGGTCGACCCGGATTATATATCGACTTTGGTCGTTTGTTTTGTCACTACTCGTGTCATTAGCGATGTTATGGTGTCACTAAATTCCATTTTGGTGTTAGGCCGTATAGGGTACGGGTTGTGACCCGAGAAGGTCACGAATAGACTTGGTTCTGCGTATTTAGTTCATCTTGATCCCTACTTGTGTTTGGCCTTACTCATTATTGTTGTTTATTCGATTGGGCCTCGCAGTCCATTAGAGGGTGTATTGGTTTTAAAGTGGGCCTCAAGCCCACTTCTCACATAAGATGGTGTTGGTAAATTTTTTTGGTATTAGTGGATTGTTAAAGAAATGGTTAGACATAGTGTTATATTTTGAACATTTTGCGATTATTGGATTAACGTGTATTTACTTGTTCATTTGGTACGTTTCGGATAATACTTGGAATTATGACTTTGAATTGAATACGAGAATATGACTATTATACTTGGACGTTTGGAAAATCATGAATCGTTGTCGGACTTGCGATATTAGATAGCGGACTTATTGAACATTTTGACTTGTGACGGCGTAATATATTAAACTCGAATAGAATTTAATATATTAAACTCGGAACGGATACAAAATCTTCAATAAAACCTAAATTAATATTACAAGAATAATAACGAGACATAAACTTGTTAAATATTATAATTTCAGTTTTGATTATTCCAAGTCTCGACGACTCGAGAAAAACTAATTTTATTAGTTGAATTTATTTTTATTATAAAACATTTATCTTTTATACAAACTATTTGGGATAACGGGGTAAATACCGAAACGTACAAACTGAGTTATTTTATTCGAGGTGTTTGTTTGTCTTTAACTCCTAGAGTTGTCTTCCTTGGTTTGAGTGCTCGTCAGTATTCTCTCGAGTTTGTTGATGTCTTTTCTCCTTGGCGTGAGTTGTCCGTCGAGTCTATGTCTTCTTACCACACCACACGTAACGTTGAAACTACGTTTTTGATAAGTTTTGAAAACTGAGTAATCCACGAAAACTACGACACATTGTCTTTTATAGATTTTATTATTTTGCGAGCCGTATTTTTATATAAACGTATACGTATTAGGTTGTGCCGATCCTAGATCGTTGTGTACCGCTGTGCTCACACCTCCGTGTTCTGTCGTGCCGTATTTCTTGAAATTGTTATGCTTTGCTTCTCGATGCCAGTCGTGTCAGTCGTGATCTTTGCATTGCTGTGGCTAAGGTGAGTTCATGGCCCCTACTTTTACTGGTTTTTCAACTATTTTTGGGGGAGAATACACGCACATTTTTGCTTAAACTCAATACTTGTTATACTTGAAACGTGATTTGTTTTCTCCAACATACTGTTTGGCTGATATAACTGACCTGGTTAATTGAATGCATTATGTGCTTACTTGTTATTTGATATGGCCTGAAACCGTTATGATACTGTTACGCGAGCTGGCTATGGTTATTATATACGCGGGCTCCTTGTGCCTTAGCAATAATGCGGGCTCCTTGTGCCTTAGCATTAACATTGGCTCCTGTGCCTACTGATTACTATAGTGTGCACCTATAGGGAACTGTTTCTGTGATTTGACTTTTGTGACTTAGCCAGCGTAACAGTTAAACTTGCATGACACTATATGAGTATAGTACTTGAATGACTGATTTTGGTTGGAGATGTTTGACTATGATATTATTTGTGGATTTGGTTCTGGAACTATAACTTAGGCAGTGTTAGCCTACGTTGAACTTGAATTGCTTGCGAACGATGATTTGAACTTGGAAACCTTTTGGTTTAACCAAACTGTTTTAAACTAAAACCTATGAACTCACCAGCGTAAGCTGACCCTTTTAGCATGTATTTTCAGGTCTAAGGCTATAGCTTATCTCTGGAGGCGCTTGGCAAGGGGCATGGTCATAGACGACTCTGATATATTTATTTGGGACCGCTTTAATCATTTTGGGCCTTACTTCCGCACTATTTTCAAATGATGTAAATGTCTTACTTTTGATAATGAATTTTATTCTAAACGGTTAAGGTAAAACCGTTCTTTGTACCTTGTGTTGTGATACCAATTGAGTAGCACCCCAGTGACATGTATGCTTCCGCTGGACCCGATTTTCGGGGTGTTACAGATTGGTATCAGAGCCTAGGTTATAGAGAACTGGGTTTATTTTCAAAAACCTGGACTATAACCACTTTTGGCAAAAACTTAACCCTATGACCGAAACGTGCCTGCCTGCCAAGCTGATGCCTCGCGTATGATTTTGTTTGAGGATATGATTGATGAGATATTAGATGAGATGTTTATGGTATATTTGACGAGTTATTTGATGAGATGCTTGATTATATATTTGTTGAGATGCGTGCTTGACTCTTGGATATTTTATATCCGCTCGTTTTAGCTGTTCACTATAAGCATTTTCATATGCTTATGCACGCACTACACCTATCACGGAGTTACGCTATTTCCTTGCGTAATCTCACTATTGAACGTCGAGTTTGTACACTTGTCATGGTTTTGGGAATGATTCTGGATATAATGGGCATATTACTAGTATAACTAGGCTTAGTCTTCCAAAATTCATTGAACCTCGGGTGAATATAGACTGATCACCTATATTCAACCAGGGACAGTGGGACATAGCCTGATCACCTATGTCCGACTCAGAGGTGAATTTTGCAATACTTGGAGTAGTTATAACAGAATTATGTTCGGGTTGACTTTTGGATTTTGGAATGGTAAAATTTTGCGTGTGTACACGGACATTGAATTTTACTTCCACACACACTACACACTGGCATCACAACACCGCATGAACCGTAATGCCCTTGGCATCGCTATACGTCTCCATTATATGGAAATCCTGTTTGCCGCCGTCTGGCCGTATTTTGCATCGGGTCGAGTTAGATCCGATTGGCATCGTTTGAATCCGAGTTATTTGTAACTCCTTGAGAGCGTAATAAGCCATCCGAACTTACTGGAACGTTTAGATTCGATTTCGACCAAGTTTGGTTTTGAATTTTGGCTACGTTCAGATTTGATTTTTGGCCACGTTTGAATTTGATTTTGGCTTCGTTTGGATTCGATTTTGACCACGTTTGGATTTGATTTCGGCTACTTTTTGATTCGATTTTTGACTACGTTTGGATTTGATTCTTGCTACGTTTGGATTCGATATTGACTATGTTTGGAATAGTCTTGATTTTGATTTAATTCGAGTTGTTTGATTTTATGATTTTGGACGTCATCCTGGATTTGGATTTATTATTCGGCCTCGTTTTGTTGTGGCCTTGTTACAGTCGCCTCTACTCTAAGCCTTGTGCTCAATCGATGATGTTCATCTTTCTGATCGGGATTGTTCAATCGAGACTGTTCAATCAATGTTGTACCTTCCGCTTTAAGCACTATGTACACTACTGATTCAACCAACTGATTGCTTGTGGCAATCAACTTCTTTTCTCAGAATTATACTCTGAACTCGCTAAACTCTCTATTTGGCAGAGATTCCACGCCCAGCAGAAATCTTGAGACTCTAAGGAGTAACTGAAACCGCGATTCCTTGGGACAACCGCCCAACTTCTCACTCGTCCCTCAGAAGTACCAGTGATCCTTGCTACTTTCTTACCGGATAATGAATTTTATCATAAACGAAACCTCGGAAGTAAATCTCGCGCCGCTACCAGAGTAATTGTTGATAATCCTACCTAATCTACTCACCTTCTCAAATCAATGAAACGACAGTATTGGCAAACTTACTCGTCAATACTCATTGGAAATCATCACCCGGTATAGAGTGTCGACTCTTACCATTCTCTAATCGGGATAGTTGTTTCACATCAAATTCCCGGCAATCACTCCAAAGAGCCATGCGAACAGATTTGGAGATGAATACTGTGTATCATCTCCAGACTGATGGCCGAAGTGGAAAAATCATTCAAGTGTTAGAGGACATGTTGTGTTCCTGCGTAATTTGGCAATAGTTGGTATCGACACCTTTTGTTGGCCAAATTCTCTTATAACGATACTTACGACTCTAGTATTCCAACGGCACCGTTCGAGGCATCTTATAGCCGCAAGTGCCGATCGCCGACTTGATGGGTAGGAGTTGGGGATACCCCACTTACCGACCCCGAACTTGTTCATGAGACTACCGAGAAGATCGCTCAGATTAGAACCAAGTTGCAAGCTGCTCACGATTCGTCAGTAGATTATGCTGACAAGTGACGTAAACCTCTTGAATTCCCAGTTAAAGCCTAGATTATGCTTAAAGACTCACCATGTGAAGGGTGATACGTTTGGTAAACGTGGAAAGCTTAATCTCGCTGTATTGATCCTTTTGAAATCCTTGCTAGAGTTGAACCGGTAGCACTCAGGCTCGAGCTACCATCAGGACTCAGCAGTGTTCGCAACGTTTAACGTTTTTATGTGCAACGTGAAGTAATGACTGCCGATGCGGCAACCACTATTCCTTCGGGAGAGATCTAGATTGACGAATGTTTGAATCTTGTTGAGAAACCTATCAAAATCATGACCGTGAAGTCGAACGACTTTGGTAAAGTCGCATCCCTATCAACAAAGCTCTTCGAAGCTCGCGAAAAAGGTCCTGAATCCACGTGAGAACGTGACAATGAATCCTCGTATGTATATACTCATCTCTTTTCAACCGTAACGAGTAACTTGAATTGAATCGCGAGGTCGCGATTCTGTTAAGGAGGTGAGACTGTAGCAACTCGCAATTTTCCAGATTTATTTCTATACGAGATTATCTCGGTTTTTCGTTTATGAACCTCTTCGAACTTATTTAATCTGAAAAAGTGAAGTTATCTCGCGAAACGTGAAATTCGTACACAACGCGTACTGGCACAACCGACGATTTGTTTTGATTATTTTATTTTTCGTGAGAAACGAGACGTATGAATAGTCGTTTTCATTGAAAAAATTATTTTAAACGCGAATAATAGTTTATTCGGGCGACGAGAAATAAATATACATTTATTTATAGTCAAAATTAATGGAAAAGCGATTCTAAAGTTAATGAAATAACTTTCGGGTGCTCGGGAAATGTTTACAACACGATTTATTAGTCTCGTTTACGTTTCGTTAAAGATATGAGGGAATGTACAGTTTTAGTCCCTGAGGGCGCGTTAGGGTTTGTTCTTAGTCCACCCTCACCCTATAAATATAACACTTATAACAAATTTAGGGTTATTACACCCATTTCACTTCACAGCCGCACCTCACTCTCTCTCCTATTCTTCCGGCCATCTCCGGCCACCCTTCGCCGGCAACACCGCCATCTCCGGCGACCTCATCACAGCCATCATTAAACATCATCAACCCCTCACCATCACACTCCCATATCTTTTTCTTTCTCTCTCGATAACTCAGTTTTCCGGCGAGATTTCCGGCGACACCCATTTATAACCATACGTGTATAGATCCGTGAAGACCGAAGGTTTTGTTTACTGCTGGTTCGAGTTACCACAGTTACCAGCCGACTCAGCCCCCACCATCGCCGTCGCTATCTCCTCCGCCTCACTCTTGTTCTCCTCGTTCGTCTGTGTGGTATGGTAAAACCACACATGTTTATTTATTTCACTGATTATTATTCTTGTTATTGTTTTCGTGGGATGCAAAGAGATGAAAAATAGATATTAGCTTTTGTGGACTAAACCGGATTTAAAAACAGATTTGAAGATATTAAAATTCTTGTCGTGTGGTAAGAAATCACTCGAGTCATCTGTTTTGAGTTAGGTTTATTCTCGGGTCGGGTCAACTCAACCGGGTCAGGTCGACCCGGATTATATATCAACTTTGGTCGTTTGTTTTGTCACTACTCGTGTCATTAGCGATGTTATGGTGTCACTAAATTCCATTTTGGTGTTAGGCCGTATAGGGTACGGGTTGTGACCCGAGAAGGTCACGAATAGACTTGGTTCTGCGTATTTAGTTCATCTTGATCCCTACTTGTGTTTGGCCTTACTCATTATTGTTGTTTATTCGATTGGGCCTCGCAGTCCATTAGAGGGTGTATTGGTTTTAAAGTGGGCCTCAAGCCCACTTCTCACATAAGATGGTGTTGGTAAATTTTTTTGGTATTAGTGGATTGTTAAAGAAATGGTTAGACATAGTGTTATATTTTGAACATTTTGCGATTATTGGATTAACGTGTATTTACTTGTTCATTTGGTACGTTTCGGATAATACTTGGAATTATGACTTTGAATTGAATACGAGAATATGACTATTATACTTGGACGTTTGGAAAATCATGAATCGTTGTCGGACTTGCGATATTAGATAGCGGACTTATTGAACATTTTGACTTGTGACGGCGTAATATATTAAACTCGAATAGAATTTAATATATTAAACTCGGAACGGATACAAAATCTTCAATAAAACCTAAATTAATATTACAAGAATAATAACGAGACATAAACTTGTTAAATATTATAATTTCAGTTTTGATTATTCCAAGTCTCGACGACTCGAGAAAAACTAATTTTATTAGTTGAATTTATTTTTATTATAAAACATTTATCTTTTATACAAACTATTTGGGATAACGGGGTAAATACCGAAACGTACAAACTGAGTTATTTTATTCGAGGTGTTTGTTTGTCTTTAACTCCTAGAGTTGTCTTCCTTGGTTTGAGTGCTCGTCAGTATTCTCTCGAGTTTGTTGATGTCTTTTCTCCTTGGCGTGAGTTGTCCGTCGAGTCTATGTCTTCTTACCACACCACACGTAACGTTGAAACTACGTTTTTGATAAGTTTTGAAAACTGAGTAATCCACGAAAACTACGACACATTGTCTTTTATAGATTTTATTATTTTGCGAGCCGTATTTTTATATAAACGTATACGTATTAGGTTGTGCCGATCCTAGATCGTTGTGTACCGCTGTGCTCACACCTCCGTGTTCTGTCGTGCCGTATTTCTTGAAATTGTTATGCTTTGCTTCTCGATGCCAGTCGTGTCAGTCGTGATCTTTGCATTGCTGTGGCTAAGGTGAGTTCATGGCCCCTACTTTTACCGGTTTTTCAACTATTTTTGGGGGAGAATACATGCACATTTTTGCTTAAACTCAATACTTGTTATACTTGAAACGTGATTTGTTTTCTCCAACATACTGTTTGGCTGATATAACTGACCTGGTTAATTGAATGCATTATGTGCTTACTTGTTATTTGATATGGCCTGAAACCGTTATGATACTGTTACGCGAGCTGGCTATGGTTATTATATACGCGGGCTCCTTGTGCCTTAGCAATAACGCGGGCTCCTTGTGCCTTAGCAATAACGCGGGCTCCTTGTGCCTTAGCATTAACATTGGCTCCTGTGCCTACTGATTACTATAGTGTGCACCTATAGGGAACTGTTTATGTGATTTGACTTTTGTGACTTAGCCAGCGTAACAGTTAAACTTGCATGACACTATATGAGTATAGTACTTGAATGACTGATTTTGGTTGGAGATATTTGACTATGATATTATTTGTGGATTTGGTTCTGGAACTATAACTTAGGCAGTGTTAGCCTACGTTGAACTTGAATTGCTTGCGAACGATGATTTGAACTTGGAAACCTTTTGGTTTAACCAAACTGTTTTAAACTAAAACCTATGAACTCACCAGCGTAAGCTGACCCTTTTAGCATGTATTTTCAGGTTTAATGCTATAGCTTATCTTTGGAGGCGCTTGGCAAGGGGCATGGTCATAGACGACTCTGATATATTTATTTGGGACCGCTTTAATCATTTTGGGCCTTACTTCCGCACTATTTTCAAATGATGTAAATGTCTTACTTTTGATAACGAATTTTATTCTAAACGGTTAAGGTAAAACCGTTCTTTGTACCTTGTGTTGTGATACCAATTGAGTAGCACCCCAGTGACATGTATGCTTCCGCTGGACCCGATTTTCGGTGTGTTAGGAATCAAGTAATGACAATGAAATCCATTTCAATTGTTTATTTGAGGTTTAGGAATCAAAATAGTGGATCAAACCCATAGAACCAATCCAGGGTAAATTGGTGACTTTTGGTCATTCATGTAGGCCCATCGTGGTTTCTCTAGTTTTCCTTCTTTTCTTTTGTGTGTTTAAAAAAAATGAAAGTGATTACACATGTGACAAACCAAACAACAATCTATTTTTAGTGAAACCAATTCCTATTTTACCATATTATCAAATTCATACTGAACTCATTTATCTATACAAACCAAACGCACCCTTATTGCTTAAAAACTCTCAAAATGAAAAATGTTAAATTACCTTTTGCCCTTATGTCATGTTAAATTACTTTTTGCCCTTATGTCTTACTTAAAATGATGTTCTATAGTGTTGTCTCTAAAATTACCCAATCATTACCATTTTTTTTTCCTTTTTTACACGATCACATTCCATATTTCATTCCCAATTTGTTAAACTGGAACTGTTATGATTTTGTTGTTATCTCAGATGATGATGAAGACTTGTCAGCATCAATTTCTAAATGTTACACGAAAACTTAACCACAATATATAAACTATAATAATTTGCCGCTATAAAATCCCGACCAATGATAGAACTTGAACACTTTTATTGGGAGGGCCAAAACATAAATTTTTATGTGTACAAAAAGAATTAAGAGTTAACTTGCAAACCAAAAGAAAAAATAATCTGTGAAAACTTTAATAAACGATTGAGCACACACTTAATATAAGTTTTCTGAACCGTGTAAGGACTCAAGGTTGTTTAGACCTTTGATCTAGGATAAGCTATGATTAGCACAATGATAATATTGGCGGAATATTCAAATGAAAGAATCAATACTATCACAACAAGGTTTTGTCAAACTTTCTCTTTGTTATTAAACTTAGCCCCAATGCTATGTGATCAAGTATAGCACGATTACACTCTAATCAGGGATCAAAGATCCTTGAGGCTAAACAAACCTAACAACATCAGACCCCTTGTCTGATGTTCCCACACACACTCACTGTTTGATGTTTTACAATTGTAACACACTTTGTGTTTTGAGTTCTAAGCACAGTAAAACACTCTGGTGTCTTCACAGATAACACATAGTGAAGCACAAAGACACACTTAACTTCTAAGCTAAGATCTCCCTTTTATAGAACAAAGGAGATCATTACAAATTTGATAAGTCTTATCTACTACTTGCTTGTGTGTGTCAGTCATTAAGATACAACATGTATCTGTGTTTACAACTTGTTGACTGATCACATATGAAAGATATTATCTACCGTATATAATTGACTCTTATACACAAAATATCTTTTTCATTCTTATCCATTAAGCAGTAGTATGAGTCACTCAGTTATCTTCTCAGCAGTAGCTTCTTTGCACTAGCAGTACCAACTGCTGCCTTCTTTGCATAAGCAGTACTAACTGCTACCTTCTTTGAACCAGCAGTACTAACTTAAGTTAGTACTGCTCGTTATAACTTGAGCAGACTTCAACAATACACTAGCAGTAGAATCTTTTATGCCTAGCAGTAGAATCTACTTGGTGTATTTTGCTTATCATTTCAGTAATCCTTATGTTTCATTCTTCTTGCTTTTGATCATCAAATCTATGAAATATATAAAACCCAACGAAAAAATAATCACAAGAACAATAAAAATGCAACTTATGTTTTGGTTTCTTTATTTCTTTACTGGGTTTGTAATGAAAACTTCACAAAATACTCTTAAACTTTTAGTTATATTGCACTAACAACCCTTGACTTTGGGAGGTCGGGACCTTATTCTGCCTTCACAAAAGTTCGTCTTTAATCCCAACGCTATAGACGAGTACATGTTTGATCAATAGTAATCAATGGATGGCTTGTGTATAGGGCACGTTTGGTAGATAGAATTTCAGAAATTAGAAATGAAATGGAGAATTAAATCCAGAGAAATGAAATTGAATGAGAAATTAATTAAATTCTACTATTTGGTAGTGCCAGAGAATTGAAATAATTTATAATCACGAAACATTTTTTTTCTTTGGAAAACATATTTTGAGCAACTTTTTTTTTCCAAAATGTTTTGATCACATGATGTCGTAATTTGTTTACATAAAATTTTATTAACAAAGTACATTCTTTAATAAAATTGTAATTTGAAGCGATTAGAAGAAAAAAATAAAAAAACTGCCAAGAAAAAAAAAGAAAAACTCATTTCTCTAAATTCTCCACAAAAATGATGGAAATGGAGGTTAAACAATTACACTACCATTTCTCTCCAATTCTCTATCAATTATAATTATAACCATGATACATTCCTCTAACTATCCATTACAAACTTTGTGGCCCGTTTGGGGTTGGTAAGCTCACACCCAGAAAGAAAGTGTGAGGATTATACCCGGATCCAACATAATCTCTCTCTCATTACCATCGCTCCGACACCGATTAAAAAAACCGAAGGACAAACCAACTCCGATCCGAAACCGAAAGATCTATAGTGATTTTTGTGAGTGTAACTACATTATCATCTTCAGGACAACAATGTTTTGTGAGAGGAATGAAAAGCGTGGTTGTGTGATTGCCATTTGTTAAGATCTACAGTTGCTTGGTTTTTTTTAGCCACATCCTTTTTTGAGTGGTTTAGATAGATGAAGATTCTTCATAAGCACACACACATACTAAATATCGGTGATCCAAATCTAGGGTTTTTTATTTTTTTAAATTCTAGTTACTTTTTTTTTTTTTTTTTTTTTTTTTTTTTTTTTGGATAAAAAGTTTGTGTTTTTATTCAGAGGTTTATGTTTAATTGCAGGTTTCAACTATTTTGAGTGGGATGGATGGATTGCAAAAGAGGTTGAAGTGTCGTTTGCGAGCAACATATTTGGTTTATGGTGGTTTCATTTGCAGCAGGGGGAGTTAAATTTGAGTTGATGAAGAAGCAGGAAAAGGTGGGATGTGATGAATGGTATAGGAAGATGAGGTTTATATATATATTTTCCCCTACTTGATTTAATTAGTTTCCAATTTTCTTTTTATGATTTTTAACTTTCTTCTTTGATGACATATAAGTGGGTAAACACACATATAGATTTGTTTTGTGCTCTGGGTTTTTGGTGCCGCAAGATGGGTTCCTATTTTGGGCGTTTTTGGTGCCGGAAGATTGTTTTTGTTTATGCTTGATCCGTGTTTAATTAAAGGTATGTATATGCTTTTACTATTAGTTTGTTGTTAAACCCAAACTATGTTATATTTTGGTTTGTGAAATCAGTTACTATTGGATTGTTAATAGATATGATGAAATTGCAGGTGTGGATATTTTGTCACATATGGACACATATTTGAAGAACATTGCGCCCAAATATAGGCGAAGTTTTCGGTTTTTGACAAAGAACATGTAAATAATACAGCTCTTAAACATTGTATATGGTTATGTATTCAATTCTTAGCGTGTAACATTTTCCATTCAGGGTGTGGATTAATTTAGAATAGCAGATATTACCATTGATTCTTTGGTGCCGCACTAAAGTTTGCAGCCGGTTTTAGGTTAAAAACTGTAATATATTTGTTTCATGAATTTTCATTATATCAGTTAGATTGACCTTTGGTTATTGTACTTTTATTTGTTGAAATGGGAAATTGTGTGGTTTGATGTTTTTGAAGTTGGGAATTTATTATTTTGGAATTTAGGGAGTGTATTTTTAAGCTTATTTGTGGGCTTACCGGTTTCGTAAAAAGCTTATGTAAGCCCCCGAGTCTCAAAATAAGCTGAAAATATGAGCCTATCCAATATAAGCCGAAAGAAAGTAAGCTTATAGGCCTACAAATAAGCTTAAACAAACACCCCTTAGTTATTAGTTGTTTATGACGATGTTTGATTGCTTTTAGAATTTTCGTTTGTGCAAAAAATGTTACCTTGCGCGAATGAGTGATTTTGAACAAGCAAGTTTTGACTTTGTCATCGTTTTTTTGGGTAAAAGGGCTTCTTACCCTGGTAAATATACTTTGTCATCTTATTGATATAATGTAATGTAAAAATGTATTCTTTCACAAAGGTTATATCTGGAAATGGAAATGGACGTGGAATCAGAACCTGGAGGAAAGTAGGATGCTTATGTTATTGATTTTGAGACGGCATTGAATTCCATTGAGGTATGGGTTTTGTATATGGAATTTGGGTTTAGTGAGTTTGAGATTTTGGCTTCATTATGTACTGATTAATATTCAATTATTTCATCGTTTTACAGAAAAGGAATTGAGGGAGATTGGCACGTTGGGTTTCAGATTAAAAAAAAAAAGGTGATTATGGTTAACTTGCAAGGTAACGTGTCTAAATGTGTTAAGATACATCTGTAAAGTGTGTCGGGAGATGGTTTTTTGTTTAATGTGTCAAATTGCGCTAAAGGGTCTACCTTATGTGCTGCCCTTCCATGCAGATGACTTGGATTCGAGACGGCCTGATGATGGTCTTCGGAAATGGACGGCTACTTTTGGTGAGCACCTTCCTCTTTTAACGAATGGGTTGATTTAAAATATATTTAACCTCAAGAATATGGCCCAGATGTTTGTTGACGTCATGTGTTTTTGCAGGACTGTTTTCAGTCGAGGAATAACTGTTAATTTGCGAGTTGCGTTGCCAAATGAAGCATTCTTATAGTAACTCATGTGGAACCTAATTTGCGTGTTTGGGTGATGAAATAGGGGCTGAAATGGGTGGGTTCAGGGTGCTGAAATAGCTCAACTTGGAAGCTGAAATGGGTGTCGGATTGGCTTGCTAAAATGGTAGCTAAAACAGGTGCATTTGGGTACTGAAATGGGTGCGTTTAGAGCATGAAATTGGTCACTTTGGGTGTCGGATTGGCTTGCTAAAATGGGAGTTAAAACAAGTGCGTTTGGGTACTGAAATGGGTGCGTTTAGAGCATGAAATTGGTCGCTTTGGGTGACAAAATGGACCGGAAATGGGTGTGTTTAGGAGCTGCAGTGGGATGTTGTTGAGGATGAAACTGTCAAAAGTAATATAAGAAATGGGCGGTGAGGATGTTGTTGACGGTGAAGTGGAGGATGGCAGTTGCTATAGAGGCGAGGAAATAAAGTGGGAAGAATGGTGATGGTGGGTATGTTATTCTAAGGTATTTCAATGTAAGTAGAGTGTATGCCAACGCAAGAGGCGATGATGCTTAGAGATGGGGTCTGGCGGCAAGCGGGTCCTGAATCTGTAAGTGACCCGTAGCTTTCGTATTTTATCTCATTTTCCTTTTGAGACATAAAAATACATATACACACAAACTAAATGTAACATGCCACCCCTGCTACTGATGCAGTAATCATATGTGCACATATAATGGCGTAATCCACAATGTGAATCGGATCAACTTCAGAATTTTCTCTCTATGGATTAATGGCACAAGATGCTTGGCTCGGTATTTTTTTTGCTATGGCTAGATATGGATACTCTGATGTTATGATTGCTACAGCAGAAATGGGTTGGCCACATGATGGTGTCCTGTCTCAGATGGTGTAAATAGAGAATATGCACCGCCGTATAACCGTAAAGTTATAAGAAAGATGACTGCGGTCCCACCTAAAGGAACTCCGGCTCGGCCAGGTACATCCGGGTTATTCAGACCTCCTTATGAAATTGCTATTCCTTTATGCATAATCTTTGAGGTGGTTTTGGAAAGTCTTTATATTGTGTCAGTTACATATATATTTCCAATATTTTGTTGATCAAATTTCATTTGTTGACATTTTTCAGAGTCAAATATTTTTCAAACAAAAGAAAACAAAAGATAGTGTCGGCAAAGAAGCAAATGGTAGTGTATTGCTTTGATACACTGGTGGCTCACTTTAATGGTGATCAAGTCCCACCTCCTGCTTTTGTTGACGACCAATAGTAGCTTATTTTTTTAATTCATTTATAAATTTTCATCTTTCATGTATTTGTTTGGTTATCTTCATTTATTTGCTATTCTAAGGATTATATGTGATGTTAAACGTCTTTGCCTCTTTGGTATTGTGTGTCTTTTGGTTTCTATACAAATATATGAAAAAAATGAGTTTAGTTTAATTTGCATGTTTTTATAGAATCTTTTATATCCTTTCTCCCAATAACATATTGCAATAAGTAAAAAGTTGCGTGCATCATCAAAGTTCAAGTGCAAATGCAATTAACAAAGAGTAAATGAGTGTGAAAGTTTATGGGTTTTGTTAAATGCGTGCATCATCTTTCATAACAGCTATTTTCCTCCCAAAATCAGCTCCAAATTTCCCAAATAAACTTTCACCACTAAAAACAAAAATTGGAGCGTCCTTGTCTGGCACGGTACCACGGTACCACTAAATTTAGTGGTACCGTGTTGTATTTAGTGGTACCGTGACCCTATAACGGGTAAATTTCCTCTGCCTATAAATACCAGCCCTCTTCACAGTTTTTGGGCATCCTTTTTCACATACAACTTTCTGAGTTTAAAATTCTTATCACTTCTTCTCTTCTTGATCATTTATTTTAGTTTTCTTTTGTTTAAAGAGTGATCCAATCATCCAACCAAGTGATCACCTTCATTCCTCTACTAGTGCAAGAGAAGAACACAAAGTATCAAAGAAGATACAAAGTGTTGTAGTTATAGTTAGTGCACTTGTAACACTTGTTACATACTTGTTGTATCGTAGCATACACCAAGTTTATTTTCTTTTGTGTAGTTTGTGAGAGTAGATAATTGTGATCTTGTCGAGATCTTGGAGATCTCTTGTAGCTTGTGAGCTTGTGAGTTGATCAAGTGGATCAAGGGTAGATCGGGTAGATTGAGTCAAGTGAGAGTAGATCATTGTGATCTTGTTGAGATCTTGGAGATCTCTTGTAGCTTGTGGGCTTGTGTGTTGATCAAGTAGATCAAGGGTAGATGGGGTAGATCGAGTCAAGTGTGTTGATTGTGTGAACTAGTAAGGATCGTGTGGATCGTGGTAGATTGGTACTAGCTAAGATTAGTACTCGACATTTAGCTTAGTGTCGGAAATAAGGGTAAGCTACGTTGTACGGTTTTCTCCGCCTGAAGGGAGTTTTGTTGACATAGTGCTTAGAACTCTCGAGTTTGGTACTTGGGGAGTGGAGTAGGGTGAAGAAGAGCTTCGTGACTGAACTACTATAAATCTCACTGTCCCGGTTTGATCTTTCCATCTCATTTACTTATATTTATTGTTTATATTAGATAGTATTGTTTAGTGTTCATATTGGTGTTGATTGATTTCACAAAAGAATCGAATCAAAGTTTTTCACAAGTAAAGTTTTTAAAACTAATTAAAAACCGATAAAACTATTCAACCCCCCTTCTAGTTTTCCACAATTGGTATCAGAGCCAGGTTAGGCAAGATTTTAAAATAAATTGTAATTAAAAACTTGAATCGGTCAATGGATTTCGACAAATATCAAGAAGGGCAATCTATGCAAATACCACCACTTTTTGAAATTGATTGTTTTATATATTGGAAAACAAGATTCGAAACGTATGAGAAATCAAAAGACATTGATCTTTGGCATATTATTACCGAGGGTGACTTTCAACCGATTGAAAAGAATCCGAAAACTAAAAGGGATGAAATAGTTCCTTACAGTAAACAAAGTGATAACCTTAAAAGAAAACTAGCCAAAAATGATGAGGCTAAAATGATGATTTATAATGCTTTGCCGAAAAAGAAATTTGAAAGAATTTTTAGGTGTAACACGGCAAAAGAAATTTGGAAAACTTTGTTAGTCACTCATCAAGGTAATAATCAAGTCAAAGAGAACAAGATAGATCATCTTGTGAAACAATATGAACAATTTTTCATTGCGGAAGATGAATCTATTGATAATGTTTTTGCTAGATTTAATACTATTATTACTAGTCTTAAAGCTCTCGATGAAGGTTATTCTAGCAAGAATTATGTTAGGAAGTTTCTTAGGGCTCTACATCCCAACTGGAGAGCAAAGGTCACCGCCATTGAAGAGTCAAAGAACTTGGCGACATTATCACTTGATGAACTAATAGGAAACTTGAAAGTTCATGAAATGATAATCAAGAAAGACTCCGACATAGTCAAAGGCAAAAGCGAGAGAGTTAGATCTCTAGCATTGAAAGCCAAAAAGGAGTCTAGTGATGAGGAAAGTTCGGATTCCGATAGTGAAGACGAAGAATATGCACTAGCCGTTAGAGATTTTAAGAAGTTCTTTAGGAGAAGAGGTAGGTTCGTTAGACAACCTCGTGATGAAAAGAAGTCGTCACAAAAGAACCGAGATGAGAATGTCCTAAACCACCGAGAACAAACAACCAAAGAGCTTTCATAGGAGGCTCTTGGAGTGATAGCGGTGAAGAAGAAGAGAAGAAGCCCAACGACGAAACATGTCTTATGGCTCAAGCTTCAAATGAGGTACATTCCGACTCTTCTTATTATAGTGATGATAATTCGTCAATAGATGATAATAGACTATATGATGAATATAATAAACTATGTGAAGTAAGTTCTAAAATCATAAGTAGAAACAAAACACTAAAAGCAACATTGCATGAACTCGAAGTGCAAATTTTAGAACTAAAAGATCAAGTAAAAAGACTTGAGAAAAATAAAGAAATAGATATTGAATGTAGGTCATGTATGTGTCTTCGAGTAGAGAATAAAAAACTCAAAGAAAATGCATTAAGAATCATTAAGTTTGAAAAAGGAACAAAGACTCTTAATGACATGCTTGAAAACATTAGGTATAGTGAACATGCCGGAGCGGGAGTAGGATTTGACCCAAACAAAGCTTCTACAAGTGATACTAAACAAGTAAAATTTGTAAAGTCTAGAGAATCTGAAATAGCAGAGGACGGTACCATTAAAGGTACAGACGGCACCACTAAAATTAGTGGTACCGTGGTACCGTCTGGTGCTAAAGTCAGATTAGGGTCGATTTTAAAAAATAACTTAAGTCCTAAACCGAGTCACATAGTTGTTGATAATGTAGAAGTACCTACTGCTAGTAAAAAGGAAGTCAAAAGTTTTTACAAACCTTTGTCAACACCCGGGCTTGGCTTTGTAAAACCCAATACTAGATCAAAGACTCCTCTACCTAGAAAAACAAATGTTCCTAAACCTCGGTCAAGAACTCCTCTACCGAGAGGTAACTTTAGAAGACAAAGTTATCCAAGTAACTATTCCGTAACTTGGAATAACCGTCAACTACAAAGTTACTTACCATGGAAAATTTGTCCTCCATTCCAACATCCTAACCAAATGCAACTAATGCATGGGATGTTTAACACTAACAACTTTGGACCCATGAGACATTGGGGACCAAATGTTTGAGCTTCTGTCTTGCTGGATAGATATGGTTGTAAATCGACTTGGAGTTCGACGAATGGGTTGTGATTAGTGAATGCACTAATCTTATGACGGAAAATCCTAGTCTAGTCTCATCCTACTTAGCTTACAACAAAGGTAGTCACGTCTTCTAGTTTAAAAGGCAACACCTCGGGCTAAGGTACGCTTTCTTAAAACTTCCTCATTATTAGATATATTGAGCATGTAGAATTCTAAGAATCTAACTTAGTAAGCACTAACATAATGGACATGAAAAGTGCATTCCCAAATGGTTTTGTCAACAAGGAGGTATATGTAGTACAACCTCTGGGATTTGTTGATCTATAAAAACCATATCATGTTTATATATTCAAGAAAGCACTCTATGATCTTAAACAAACCTCTTAAGCTTGGTACGACATATTAAAGGCTTTCTTACATAAACATGAATATACCATGAAAATGGTTGACAACGTGCTTTTCACAAAGAAAAGAAATTCACATTCCATCATTTCTCAAATATTTGTCAACGACAATTATATTAGGCTTAACTTGTCCAGAAATGTACAATGATCGTTCAAAGATCATGCGTGACAAGTTTGAGATGAGCATGATAAGCGAATTAAGTTTCTTCCCTAGTCCTCATATAATACCATTTGAAGATAGTATCTTCTTAAATCTAAGTATACTAATATATATATATATATATATATATATATATATATATATATATATATATATATATATTATATATATATATATATATATAGAGGTATGGGTTAAAATATATATATATATATATATATATATATATATATATATATATATATATATATATATATATATATATATATATAGAGGTATGGGTTAAAATAAAAAGTCCCTTATAATAAAAAGTGTAGGAAGGATTGTGAGAGTGACATGTGTCACCCCTCTTCCACATCATATGACACATCATATGACATGTGTCACCCCCACCCCCACCCCACCCCACCCCCCCCCCCCGCGAAAAAAAAATTTTTCCCGCCAAAAAAAAAATTTTTTTTTGGGGCCCAAAATTTTTTTTTCCCGCCAAATTTTGTTACTGCATCACAATTATAAAGTTACTGCATCATAGTTGATGCACTTAACTGTTAACTATGATGCAGTAACTTATAACTGTGATGCGTCACAGTTATAAAGTTACTGCATCACAATTATGATTTAGTGCATTAAGGTTATAAGTTACTGCATCATAGTTGATGCACTTAACTGTTAACTATGATGCAGTAACTTATAACTGTGATGCAGTAAAACTTATTAGTCTGATGCACCAAAACTTATAACTGTGATGCATCAAAATTTTTGGCGGGAATTTTTTTTTGGCCCAAAAAAAAAAATTCTTTTGGCGGGAAAAAAAATTTTTTTTGGGGGGGGGGGGGGGGGTGTGGGTGACACATGTCATATGATGTGGCATGATGATGTGGCAAGGTGACACATGTCGCTCCCACAATCCTTCCTACACTTTTTATTATAAGAGACTTTTTAGAATATATATATATATATATATATATATATATATATATATATATATATATATATATATATATAGGGTAGGGATACAATGAGAAAGATCTTATAATGAGAAGGGTATGAAGGATTGTGGGAGTGACATGTGTCACCTACCCCCACCCCCTCCCCCCCCCCCGAATTTTTTTTTCCCGCCGAATTTTTTTTCCGGCCAAAATTTATACTGCATCACATTTATAAAGTTACTGCATCACGGTTACTGCATCACAGTTATAATTTTACTGCATCACGGTTACTGTATCATGGTTACGACATCACAATTATGGTTTTACTGCATTATAATTCCCCCCCCGCCCCTGAAAATTTGTTTTCCCGCAAAAAAAAAAAATTTTTTTTGGGTGAAATTTTTTTTTCCCGCCAAAATTTATACTGCATCACATTTATAAAACTGCAACACAATTATGATTTTACTGCATCACGGTTACTGCATCATGGTTACTGCATCACAATTATGATTTTACTGCATCACAATTATGATTTTACTGCATCACGGTTACTGCATCATGGTTACTGCATCACAATTATGATTTTACTGCATCACTGTTACTGCATCACAATTATGATTTTACTGCATCATAGTTACTACATGCACTAAAATCATAATTGTGATGCAGTAACTTTATAAATGTGATGAATTTTTTATTTTTTTTTTAGGGGAAAAAAAATTCGGCGGGGGGGGGGGGGGGTGTGGGGTGACACATGTCATATGATGTGGCAAGGTGACACATGTCACTCCCACAATCCTTCCTAGACTTTTTATTATAAGACCCCTTCTCATAATATCCCATCTCTCTCTCTCTCTCTCTCTATATATATATATATATATATATATATATATATATATATATATATATATATATATATATATATATATATAATAGCTTAGAACAATCTTAATCTATGAAAACGCCCATGTCCGCGGAGACGAATCTCACAAGAGACGATGAAGGTGAGTACGCGGATAGTACTAAGTTTAGGGGTATAATAGGTAATTTACTCTACCTAACGGCAAGTAGGCCCGACATCATGTCTAGTGTCTGCTCTTGTGCTCGCTTCTAAGAAGGATCCCAAAACTTATTACCTTGAAGCGGTTAAGTGTATCTTCCGATGCATTAAAGGCACTATACACTTGGGATTGTACTATCCCAAGGGGATTGGTGTAGAAACTATTGTCTATACAAACTCTGATAATGCGGGAGATCATGTGGATCAAAAAAGTAAAAGTAACGTTTGTACCTTCATGGTTTGTTGTCAAACTTCTTGGTTCTCCAAGAAACAAACGACTCTTGCTATCTCCATGACCGAAGCCGAATACGTAAGTGCCGGAAAGGCATGACAACAAGCACTATGGATGAAACAAGCTCTAATCGACTGCGACATCCATCTCAACGACATTCCTATGAAGTACGACAACCGAGGTGCAAATTGACTTGGCCAAGAACCCCGTGCAATGCTCATGTACGAAGCACATCGAAGTACGTCATCTCCTCTGTCGCGATAATGCCCAAAGAGGAAACATTTCTATTGAAAAGTTTCCCTCAAAGGATAACATCGTCGATATCCCAACCAAATCTCTCTAATGAGAATCCTCTAACTATCTTCATCTAGGTCTAGTAATGATGGAACACATTCCGTGAATTTAACAATTCCCATGTGTTCAAATACGTCCTTTAAATCCCTCTTATGACTACTTGAATATTTCACTGGAAATATTGAAGTCATCTCTCACGTCTCATCTCATGACTTTTTAAATATTTCACTGGAAATATTAAGTCATCCTTCACATCCCTCTTATGACTACTTGAATATTTCACTGGAAATATTGAAGTCATCTCTTATGTCTCGTCTCATGACTTTTAAATATTTCACTGGAAATATTAAGTCATCCTTCACATCCCTCTTATGACTATTTGAATATTTCACTGGAAATATTGAAGTCATCTCTTATGTCTCGTCTCATGACTTTTTAAATATTTCACTAGAAATATTAAGTCACCCTTCACATCCTTCTTCTGACTACTTGAATATTTCACTGGAAATATGAAGTCATCTCTTATGTCTTGTCTCACGGCTTTCTGAATATTTCACTGGAAATATTAAAGTCATCCCTCGTATCCCTCCAATGACTACTTACGTATTTCCTCGGAAATATTAAAGTCATCACTTGTTGTCTAGCCTAGTCGAAAGAGCTTATTAGGTATAAACTCTCCCCTCGCATCAAAAAGTCTTACTAATTAAGTAAGATTAATTCGTCAAAAATCAGTTTCAGCAGTGCACGACTCCACTAAAGTGGCACGGCACCACTAAACATTAGTGGTACCGTGCATCTGATAACCCTGTTTTTTCTTCCTCTTTCCCTCTGCATATTCATTCAAAACAAAATACTAACTTCCCTTTTGCTACCAAAACCGAATATCATACCCTAATACAACTACACTCTTGTCAATCAAGATCGAGGCATTGCATTTAAAGAATATCTATCACTACAACATCAATTGTAAGTAAATTAACTTTAATTTCTTTCTAATTTGACTCTAGGGTTTGTTCTTATGCATAAAATCGAATTGGGGCTTTTCAATTTTGATTGAATTTTTATGCAATTAGGACTAGGATTAGACAATGTATAACTTACATGATTCCCTAAACATAGAATTTGCATAAACCTACTTACCTTATATACCTTAGTCCGAATTTCCCCATTTAAATCGGAATAAGATTAAATATTTTTAGTGGAATCATGTCTAGGATACTTGAAATTGGATTAGGAGTCATTAACATTCAAGCTTTTCAACTTTAAGATTTTTGGCTCCAAATTGTCACATTTGCCAAACACCCCAATTCCATTGTTTTCGAAAAATTTCACACAACTAGGATCATGAAACATTTTTCGTGCATTGTTGATACAAACTAAAAACGTTTTCGCATGCATACATGATCTCACAAATATTGATCGAATTACATAGCTAATATGTATTCTTCGACATATTTGTTTGAGCAAAAGTGAAGTTAGGAGCGTTTGGGTAATCTCATTATTTTTGTTTTAGAGTCGAGATTACCGCACCTCCACATTGTTTGCATATAGGCACACACACTAGAAATGTGATCATCAAAATACAATAGTTAACATATACATACTTATATATTTTTGTAGGTAACAATGCCTCGTAACGATTACCAAGACACCAAATCCTACATCCCTTCACTAATCGATGATCCAAACATTCCTGATGAGCAAAAAGCTTATCTTCTTAAAGTCCAACATCGATATATACACGAAGGTCGTGTAGTCGATGCTTATTTTGCTCCTTTAAATGGCATAAATGTATGCTTTCCAACGATCCACTTTGATTGTTTATATAAAATAAATGATCAAATTTGTCCTCGTTTCATCCTCGAATTCTACAGTCATGTTCGTACCTTCAATGATCTTGAGGGTAATGTCTTTCTAGATTTTTGGATTCAAAATCAAAATATCGTTTTGTCCATCACCGAGCTTGGTGACATTCTAGGTGTTCCTTCCTATGGTCAATGTGCCTACACAGAAGACCATTCCTTAGAGTCCCTTCACTATCATCTTGAAAGTGAAGGTCCATATCTTACCGAAATTCCCGACCTTCAAAGCATAAAACACCATATTTAAATCCCTCGCGTCGCCAACACGTACCAAAAACATGATGGTTCCATAGTCCACCTCGACCCAAACCGAATCTATCGAAAAGAAATTCTTCCCGATCTCAAAAATTAGGAACTCCTTCTGCGTGAAAACGTCTTGTGTCTTGCGGGTAACCGGGATCATGTTCCGAAAAGTCTAGCCCACATGCTCTATTGCCTAAGTAACGAGGAGCCATACAACCTCGCATACTATATCTCAAAAAGAATGGCAAACATTCATAGTCGGTTCGATAAGCTCATGCCATACGGTATGTTGCTTACTCGTCTCTTCCATTGGGTTATGGCTAATTATCCACATCTCAATAACGTCGACTATTTCCTTGTTGATCCCATCATGAAACCCCTTGGTGGACCACAACGTCGCACAAAGCAACATAGTGACAAAGGGTCTAAACGTGGTCGTAAATCCACCTCCGATGCTACTTTCTCTTCTTCCTCCTTCCGTCATGGATCATCATCTCACCCTATGGATGAGGATGATGATGAAGTGAATGAAGAAGGAACTTCTCGTGCTCGTACTCCTTCACCCGACACTTTTTTTCGCAATCTTGACACGTCAACCTTCACACCAACAACCGACCTTCCGTACAACAACACCAACTTAAATGCGGTAATGAGAAGGCAAACGACGATGTACAATCGGCAAGTGTCCATGCACGAGCAAACCATCTGGGGGTTCAAGTCAATTGGGAAGGCACTCAAGGGCATCGGGAACAAGATCAAGAAGTTGGGGAAATCGAGATATTAAACTACTAACTTTATTAGTATTATTAACTCAAGTATTATTAAACTATTACTCATGGGGTCTTGGCTATGGCCATTTGACATTAACTAGTTTGGCTTAACTTAGAATTTCTAACTTGGAATTGGTTTCCTTGGGTAATTAATGATGCTTAATTCTTGGTTACATGAGCTTTATTTAGTTCTCATCTTTTATTTTACCTTTTTACATTTTTCTGTTGCATGCTCTAGTTGATTATATCACTTGATAGATTGCATGCTTAATAGTAGCCTAAATTTAGATAATCACATGTTCTTATTTGTTGCTAGTTGTGGCTAGTGTTTTAAAAACTATGTGATTATTCTTTAGTGAATTGAGGCAATAGGATTTGCTACAAATAGTACCCTGGGATTACCCATTTAGGCAGCCTAAATCCTGCAGAACTGGTTAAAAAACGTCAACTGCAGGTCACGGCTCCACTAAATAGGGCACGACACTACTAAATTTAGTGGTACCGTGGGTGATTTAGTGGTACCGTTCCCTGGGAAAACGTTTTTAAATGTTTTCTTTCACTTTTTGACTTCCTTTCCCATAGAATCTGCAAACATGTGCTGATTCCAACACTCCTAATTCCCTAAACTCACCATCTTACCAATCCATGCATGCCTTAGATTTGGCTATTTAAGCTCTTATCATGCATTCATCTTCCTCACCATCCCACACTCATCATAAACACACCATGTCTTCTACAATGGCTACCACCCTACATAAAGCAAAGAAACCAAGACTCAACATAAAACCACCCAAGGAAATACTTCTCATTGATCTTACACTAGACGATGATGAAGACATTCATACACCATTACCCTCCACCAATTCAACCTCATCAATTTCCACACCTTTGGCTATGTCAAAAGCCATTTCTACTAGGCCAACCTTATCATCCTCTTCCACAATTAGGACTACCATACCCTTACCTCCACCTAGTCCTCCTCAACCATTGGCACTAGCATTCACTCTATCACCAACAACTCCTTTTGAGCTTGGGTCCAACACATCATCCTCTTCCGCCTCACCATCACCACAACCACTAATGGGTCACCCCATTCTCTACCCTCTAGAGCCACATAGCCTAAGTTGTGCATGCTGTCATCACAACCGAAACCTCATCTTCAACCTTAGGGAAGAATTGAACTGCATGTTCTCCAACTTTGAACACCTCTAACACCACCACAAGGGCCCATCATACCACCTCCTCTACCAACCAATAGCCCAAACAACTAAACATTTCCATGTTTAGTTTACAATAATAAAAGTATATGATCCCTTTTGTTATTGAAGCAAATCTTAGGGCCTCTTGTCACTAAAGATTTTTATTTGCTTGTTGTAGTTTATGTTTATGTTGTAGTCATACTTTATATATGACATTTCTATCTATGAATTGATGGGCTTATTATGTGGTTGTTTTATCTTTTATAGTTTTTGGCTTCTTAGCCCTTTTCTTAGTTTATGGTTGGATATTTGTCTTAGTTGCTAGATGTTAGATATTGTATGTGTGTCATCTAACTTTGTTTTGTAGCAAGAACCATTGCTCGATTCCTTGGTGTTCTCCAAACGAGGGGGAGTATACATCAAGGGGGAGCCTTAGCAACCTTTTTGCTTCGACAAAAAGGGGGAGAAATGGGATATAAACTCATGCTAAAAACTTGTTAAAATTAATCTTTAACTTAAAATGAGTTTATGTTTTGTCATCATAAAAAAGGGGGAGATTGTTGATGCAAATAATGTTCTAAAAACGTTATTTATATCTTTCGATAACTTCACGTTTTGATGATAACAAAATGTGAAATCACTTTACGTTAAAATTAACGTAAACAAGTTTTTAGTCGAAATCGTTTCTACGTAAATCACTCTAGGTATGAACAAACAAATTTACAACTTGACTAATGATCAAAGAAGTGAATTTGTGTTTCAAACTTCACATTTTTAATGTGACAAAATATTTTTTCAAAAATATACCTTACAAGTTATTTTTGAATTATAAAGAAATGTTTTATTGGAAAAATAAGTTTAAAAATTACAACAGCTATTTTCCCCCCAAAATCAGTTCAAACTTCCCAAAATAAACTTTCACCACTAAAAACAAAAATTGAAGCGTCCTTGTCTGGCACGGTACCACTAAATTTAGTGGTACCGTGTGGTATTTAGTGGTACCGTGACCCTATAACGGGCAAATTTCCTCTGCCTATAAATACCAGTCCCCTTCACAGTTTTTGGGCATCCTTTTTCACATACATCTTTGTGAGTTTAAAACTCTTATCACTTCTTCTCTTCTTGATCATTTAGTTTAGTTCTCTTTTGTTTAAAGAGTGATCCAATCATCCAACCAAGTGATCACCTTCTTTCCTCTACTAGTGCAAGAGAAGAACACAAAGTATATGTTGGGTCCTTCAGTACCCAAGGATCCTTAAAACAAGATTTGAATACAAATTAAGCTAAGGGTTAATTAAACCGAAACCATTCTAAATCACTAAGTGAACACTCACTCAGTGAGTTACCTTCAAGATGCTCAGGACGAATCTAAGAAGAAAGATTTACCACACAGTGAGGCGGTACTCCCTGAAGTGTTACTTGAGCCAAAGAAGAAGGTAATGGGTTCAGTGAGTGTTGGACAAGAACTCACTGAACCCTAGTCTCCTCAACAACAATAAGATTGAAGACTGAAGACTGAAGGCGAAGACTGAAGAACCTGAAGCCTGAAAGAAAGGCGGGATTGAGCGGGAAGGTTTGAAGAATAAGGACAAGTCTTATCGGGGCAGAAACAAACCATCCTTAAAGCGGCTAAAAAGTCAAGAAGTGTCAGAACTGACACTCGAAGACTTTTTGGCGCATTCCTATTGGTTCTTGGAAATGACAAATACTGTTGTAGTTGTCAGACACGCCTTCCTATTGTTTATGTATTTTTTAATCTTCAGTACTCTTACATGTTTGCCTATAAATAGCAAACAGATGGAAAAAAGTGGGTTAGGTATTTTTGTGCAATAAAAGCTTAGACTTTCACAATACCCCTTTTCTCCTACAAAGAGTAACCAATCCCTGAGATAGCTCAGTGGGTCGATATTGTTACCACTTAAGCGTTGCTTGAGTTTAGATAGGAGACACCATACCTTATCTATTCAATCCCAAGTGTTTGTTCCGCAAAACACTTGGGTAATAGATTCTTTGATTGATTTCTAATAAGAATTTAAACGTTGAAAAACATTGTGTTTTTATATTTACGTTTTTACTTATAAGTTGTAATTAATCAAATACATCATATCAGTCATAAACACGATTAGATTAACTTTCTAGTTATCTCTAAGCGTGTTAAGGGAACAACAAGTGGTATCAGAGCCTCTGGTTTATAAATTCTTTTCAAAAACTAAGAGTGCTCAAGGTTTTTAAAACCAAGATCCTACTATGGCTGATATTAATGTGCCCCAGCTAGTCAATAAAAAGGGTGGAAGCTTTTCAGCTGTTGCCCCCAGACTTGAAGCTGGTAAATTTAGCAAGTGGAAAAAAGCGAATGCTTTGCTACTTGACTGGTATGGAACCATACTACATCACTTGTGTCAAAGAAGGTACCTATGTCCCAAAGACTGCTGAAGGGCTAAACAAGCCTGAAGCTCAGTGGACCATTGATGAGAGAAGGGTGGTCAATCAAGACCAGTGCCTGAAAAGCATCATTATATCTTGTCTTCCTGACGATATAATGGAATCAATCATCAACTGTTCAACAGCCAAGCAAACTTGGGATGACTTGATCAATAGCTTTGAAGGTCCCTCAGATACCAAGGAAAACAGGATCATGGATCTAAAACTTGAGTACAATACTTTCAGGGCAAAGGACTCTGAAAGTCTCTCTCAGACATATACCAGATACAAGACCTTGATAAGCGAATTATCAAATGATGGTGTAGTTTTGTCTAAGCATGAGACAAATGTTAAATGGATCAGTCCTTTCCAAACACTTTTGGATTGAAGCAGTCAAAACTGCCTGTTATACACAAAACAGATCCATCATTGTCAAGAGACATAGCAAAACCCTTATGAGTTATTCAAGGGAAGGATCCCTGACATCAACTACTTTCATATCTTTGGGTGTCCTGTGTTTATTCATAATCACAAGGATCACTTAGGGAAAATTGATGCCAAAGCTGATGATGGATACTTCCTAGGATACTCACTTGTCTCAAAGGCCTTCAGGGTGTTCAACACTAGGAGACAGCAAACTGAGGAAACATTCAATGTTACCTTTGATGAGAGCACTTATGCAATCAGTGTGTCTAACACCTCAGTGGAAGAGATAGGCATTGATGATTCATTAAAATACCCTCCTGATGAACATCATCCTGACAATGGTCCTTCCACTCAGTATCAAGCAAATGCTGATAACTCCTATTACATCATCCCTCACAACCTTCCTTACCGAACCATCACTGAGTTTGTTGAAGCACAAAGAAGTACTGATGGAATCATTCAGTCTGAACAAAGTGCTCAGGAACTAAACAATCACAGTGATGAGTCTACCCACTTAGACACTCAAGATGATGAAGATCATCTTTTGTCTGATCCTGACCCTACCCATCAGGCCTCTACAAGTTCTAATCAATTTCCCAGACCTCAGGACAGTTGGACTAGGTCTCAGGATATAGAACTTGTCCATATAATTGGAGAGCCTACTGAAGGCATGCTCACTAGAAGCATGGCTGCACAACTGAGAGCAGCCTCAGCCAATGAATGCCTATTTGTGGACTTCATCTCCATAATTGAACCCAAAAGTGTCAAGGAAGCACTTAATCATCCAAGTTGGGTTCAGGCCATGCATGATGAACTGGAACAATTTGACAGAAACAAGGTAATGACCTTGGTCAAATGTCCTGAAGAAGTTTCAGTCATTGGCATCAAATGGGTGTTCAAAAACAAATCTAATGAAAATGGCATAGTCATTAAAAACAAAGCCAGACTTGTAGCCAAAGGCTATAACCAACAAGAAGGCATTGACTATGAAGAAACATTTGCACTAGTAGCAAGGATGGAAGCCATCAGGATCTTCCTTGCTTTTGCAACCTACATGAACTTCAAGGTGTACCAAATGGATGTTAAAAGTGCATTCTTAAATGGGCCACTAAAAGAAGAAGTTTATGTTCAGCAACCTCCTGGATTTGAAAGCCATGAGTTTCCTGACTATGTTTGCAAGCTTAACAAAGCCCTTTATGGACTGAAACAAGCTCCCAGGGCATGGTATGAAACTCTCTCAGCCTTCCTGATCCAAAATAAATTTGTCAGAGGCAAGATAGACAACACATTGTTTATCTACAGGACAAATAATGATGTCATACTTGTACAAGTATATGTTGATGACATCATATTTGGCTCAACAAGTTATAAACTTTGCAAACAGTTTGAAAAAATGATGGCAAAGAAATTTGAAATGAGCATGATGGGAGAACTGACTTACTTCCTTGGTCTGCAAATCAAGCAGACTGATAAAGGAACCTCTATCAGTCAATAGAAGTATGTCAGAAGCCTACTGAAGAAGTATGAGCTCAGTGACTGTGCCTCAGTCAAAACTCCCATGGTACCCCAAACAACCTTGGTCCTGACCTAACTGGAAAACCAGTGAATCAAACTCTTTTCAGAGGAATGATAGGATCACTGATGTATCTACTTGCATCAAGGCCTGACATCCAATTCTCAGTCTGTTTGTGTGCCAGATACCAATCTGACCCAAGAGAATCTTACCTCACAACTGTGAAAAGGATACTCAGGTACCTGAAAGGTACTCCAAACCTTGGATTATACTATCCAAAATGTTCAGGCTTTGATCTCAAAGGATACTCAGACTCTGACTATGCTGGATGCAACATGGACAGGAAAAGCACCTCAGGCTCCTGCCAAATTCTTGGTGGAAAACTAGTCTGTTGGAGTGCTAAGAAGCAACAATCAGTTGCCATGTCCTCAGCTGAAGCTGAATATATTGCAGCAGCAAGTTGTTGTGCAAATGTACTCTAGATGAAAAGTCAACTCAGTGACTATGGAATTCAGTACAAGATGGTTCCCATCTTTTGTGATAACACAAGTGCAATTGCCATCTCAAATAACCCAGTTCTTCATTAGAGAACAAAACACACACTACTAGAAAAAGGGCCTTTAATGACACACTTTTTATGACACACACAATATAATGACACGCAAAAGTGTAAGTCATAAAAAAACTGTCATAAATTGTAAAATCTGAAGGCCAGACGACAGGCATTTTTGTGTGTCATAAAATTCATGTCATATCTCAAATTTTTTTAAAAACACGGACCAAGTCTTGATTCCACCATTCGACTCTCACCCCAACTCATTTCATTCACACTCTAAAACACACACAATAAACTCTCCACCACCGACAGCACCACCACCATCCGACGCACCACCACCATCCGACGCACCACCACCGGACTCCACCTCCACCGACACCACCGAAACTCTCCACCCTAAAGTTTTGAGGTATTTTGATATATCTATGATTTTTGAACATTATTTTTGTAGATCTATAATATTTTTCGTTATTTATAGTTTTTTTTGTTCTTTTTTTGTAGATGTATAGATTTTTTAGTCGATCTATAATTTTTTTTATAGATCTATTCATTTTATTTGTAGATCCATTGATTTTATTTATAGATCATGTCCCGGGAATTTCTGTAAAGATTGGTAAACAGTTATTAACAGTCAACTTTACTTATAACCTGTAACCTTGTTATTATCAGGAGAAGTCAGGTACGAGTCGAAATAGGAAGCCTTCTGGTGGTTCCTCTTCTTATGAGGGCTATGGTTCTCCGGTTAGTTCTTAATCTATGGTTAATGGACCTTAAAACTTCACTTTTCAGTGTTATTCAATATATCACTCTTTCCTTTCTATAGATCAACGAAGAGCCGCCTCCATACTCGTCTCCTGTTCACCAGCGATTTGAGTCGTTTGAGAACCCATTGGCTGGGCAGGGGTCGAGCAGCTTTGATTCTCACGAGGAGGAACGATCTTCTTCAGGGAATGGGCAATCTGGATCCGCGCTTTATGACTTCACTGCCGGTGGTGATGATGAGGTACGTTGATTAGATTTCTGGTCAACATCTTTTTTGTTGTTTAAACCAGAACTATTGACTTAAATTTCTTTTACTACAGTTGAACTTAACTGCTGGAGAAGAGGTTGAAATTGAGTATGAAGTGGACGGGTGGTTCTATGTAAGTACACGATGAAAATAAATATATACATACTGAGTATACATTTATCATAATATATATAGTCCATGTCAGAAAGCATCCTATGATGGTATGTTACAAGTCATAGTTTCACTCAATAAACTGGAATTTCGTGATCTTAAACTGGATAACTTCACCGGTGTGGAGTTAATTTTTGGTTTTTTCCGCTCATGAGCCTACTATTAGAGTGTTCTGTTAGTGGTAGCCTGAAGCTGTTAATAAGCTTTTTTGACATGTTGATTGTGGGTGTTTTGGATTTGCCTTTAAAACTGATTATCTGATGCTTAAAGTTGGTTATCGGATTGTGATTATCAAGTCATAAATCGATTTCAAAAGTCTTCCAAGCACCCACGAGTGTCTTTCTCTCGTTGGCTTGTTTGTATAATAGCATTCTGCAATTATGGGTTTGTATCACAGGGTTTGTATCACAGGGTTTGTAATCTTCTTATCCTGTCCTTCTTGGCTGTGTATCACAGGGTTTGTTCGTACAGCTTATTTAGGATGTTATTAGCCGATGTTATGACCACCCTAGGCTGAATATGACTGTTGTTCGGTGTTTGGAAATGGGTTCATGTACTGAAGAGTGCTTGCAAACATGTGCCACTATCTTGTTGACAAAGCAGCAATAGAAAATGCATTTATGGCTGTGTGTGCTATCCCCAAGTCCAAGCTATTTGGTATTTAATCATACAACACGGCACTTTCATCTTAGTATAATTAACTTACTAATTATTGTATTACTTATCTTTTGAAACCACAGATATTGATCTTAGAAGTCCTCTTCTAGATCATGTGTCCCCCACGCCAGTTAGCGGCTCTTCTGAGTATTGTGAACGCGTATCCGTAAGTGCTGTGTCAAGGATAGAACTTGGTAGATTTGCCAAAGCATTTCGTGTTTTGATGGTTCCACAACAAAAGTGGAAGTGGTTTGACAAGCTCCAAATCTGCGTTCACAGGTAAGTAACTATTGTATTAAGAATATAACTTTTAGGTGGCAACATTGGTAGTTTTGGTAACGAGTCAAAGTTGGCACTGTCTATGATGAAAAATCTACTTTCTTCCCTTAAAAATCTATATTGTTTTCTTATGAATTAGGACATATTAGAGTTTGTAAGCATTTATAAGGCAACATTCAACTGTTTGTAGGGATGCTTCACTCAGGTTCTGTGAATGCGAAAAGGATGATTGGATATTTCTTGGAAAAGAACGGTGGAGTTTTCTCATGTCTCCTTATGAAGAACGAATTATTGATATAAAGTTTAGTAAAAAAATATGGTACTTCGACAAGTTCTATGACTTCAGTCCCGAAGCCATTGAAGTTTTTACGCCCACATTATGGTACTTCGTGAAGAATGAGCAAATTATGTGGCAAACTTCATTTACCGGTCTTGAATTCTATATAATTTAGCGGTTGTAAACTTTTATGGTGAATTTTAGAATTTTAAAATAACTTGTGGTTGTATGAAACACATTGTTTTGATATATATGAAATTCGCTCTTTTGCTATTTGTGTATTTATTTGTATTATGTGATTAACTGTTATTTAATGTGTGGATATTAGTAATTTTATAAAAAATATTTTTTTTTTTTTAAAATTTGAACCATGACACGCAAAAAAAGATGTCATAAAAGCGTGTCATAAATTCATGACGCGCGAAATGCGTGTCATAAAGCTTTATGACGGGTCGATCAATGACACCAAAAAGCGCGTCATCTGACCCCTTTTATGACACGCAATGCGCGTCATTAAAGGCCTTTTTTCTAGTAGTGACATTGATATAAGATATCACTTCATCAGGGACCATGTCATGAATGGTGACATTAAATTACACTTCATTCCTACTGAATATCAGCTAGCTGATATATTCACCAAACCATTGGATGAACCAACTTTCACAAGACTAAAAGCTGAACTAGGAATGTTGGATATTGGGAATCAGTCCTCTGATTGAATCCATCCAACTAAGTGTAAATTCTGAAAACCCTAGGTCCCTGACTCAATGTGTTCCTCAGTGAATAAGATCACTGAATCACCTTCCCTGAATCTCAGGAACTAAACCCAAGTCCCTGAACAAGCAGGATAACCTACCTTGAACCCTTGTAGCTCAGGAACTAAACCCAAGTCCTGAACAAGCAGGTTCGCTGAATGATGAGTCATTCAGGGCCCTCAAGAGACATTCAATGCTAACTTAAATGCTCTAAGTATCTAGTTAGTAAATGTCCGAGGTTGGTAACTGAATTCTTATTTAATATAAGAATATTTGTTCTTTTTCCTTTCTGGCATGCACCTCATGGGCCCCCACATTTCCACTTGGCATTTAATGCCTCTCCAATCACATTACCGATATGTGATGACTCAACCCTGCAAATTACACTTTTTGCAGATGGCACAACTGTTTGCCTTGACAGTTGCGCAAAACAGGGAAAGTGGAGTGGTTGAGCATTAAATGCGGATCTCAAACATTTTACACAAAATGATTTTCAAAAATTATCTTTTGAGAAATTAAGACCGCTTAATGCCCAAAACACCCTCCATTTCACTTCCCTATAAATACCCCCTATACAAAAAACACACACACGTTTTTAGAAAATCTTAAGCAAATTCTTGCCTTTTTTCTTTCAAAACAAAATTTTTGTGTGTGTGGTCTTAGTCTTTAGAAACCCAGACGTTTGTTGTTCTTGCAAACCCAAGACCTTCCAACACAAATGGCTACTTCTAAGGCTATCAAATACGCCCCAAATGTGGAATTCCTCATTGAGGGCGTAGACATGACCAAAAACAATGTAGTAGGTAACTTTGCCTATCCCAAAAAGTTTTGGGCGTACAGGAATGTAGTTAAATACCTTCAAAACTGCTTCCTTGCTACGACGTTCACAAAGACCCCATCTGTCATATATCATGACTACCTGAGGGAATTCTGGTGTACTGCAGTGGCAACAAGCCCTGAAGACACCAAGGACGCAATTATCACATTCTCAGTGATGAATGGGAGAAGGACCCTCTCCCTTAATTACAAAACCTTCATCAAAGCCACTGGCCTTGATTTCGCTGAGAATTTTGAGCCCAACTCCACTGACCAAGAAGTTAAAGTAGAATTACTTTTTCTAGGGCCACATGACCCCAAACAACCTGATGTGGCCCCAGGTTCATTATTGGCCAAGGCATCAATAATCAAGGCTTGGTTTCCCCCAGCTTGGAGGATCCTGATGACTTTTGTCATTCAGGTCCTTGGAGGCAATAAATCCTCCACGGAGCAGTTGAATGCATCACAACAATTGATGGTGTTCAGTCTCCTGGAGGGTAGAAAAATAGACATCGGAGGAATAATCTTCCGTGACCTCGTGGCCAAGCTCTCAGGAAAATCTAGACAAAGACACATGTCTTACCCTAGGTTTATTTCCTGTGTGCTTCAGGCCTTATTAGGCTCTGATTATGTTAGGCCTGACGTTCAAGGATCAAAACCTGACGTCTTACATAAGGCCAACTATTCTAGAGACCTCACTAAGGTACAACCAGTACCCCTGACCAACTATATGCTGATAGTTATTCAGGGGTAAAAAGAAATCTCACCCATTCCTTCTACTGAAAAGCAAGAGAAGAAGAAAAAGAAGGCAGGGACCAAGAAGGTGGTGAAACCCACACCACTCGCCCTTGGATCTTCTGCCTCAAAAGAAGGGCAAACGGCCAAGACCTCAGAGACACTCATCATTGAGACCCTCTTGACCTTAAAAGAAAAGCCAACGGAGGGTACTGAGAAATCATCCTCAGTATCCTCACGTAAAACCCTTCCTTATGGCTCTACTGACATAAACAACTCAGTGGAGTCAGGAACCTCCACCCAATCACATCCCGATGAAGGCATGGCCAAATCACAAGCTATGCCTAAGGGAGGACAGGGTCCTAAATCCTCGGTAGGGCAATACTACTCTACTGAGAAGGGGACCCACACCCAATCACATCCTGTTCACGGCTCTGAGAAATCACACTCATGGTCTCAGGGAGTCAAGGACCCTAAATCCCCAAAAAGGCAGTACAACCCTGATTGGAAGGGGGTCCACCAACAATCACAAACTGTGCCTAGTGATAGTACTGGAAAACACCCACCAGTGCTTGAAGGCGCACATGGGGACAAAGACTCAGGGGGCATGCAACCACCCACTGATATGGAACCACAACCCCTCAAGGCGGATCCATTCCCTCGAGAACTGACTCCAAAAGCCAGGCTGAGAAAACCCACTCAGTTATTATGGCAGGGTCAGGACCTGGCCAAAACCAGTTGCAGATTTAGTCCATGGCGGATTTTCAGGCTGTTCTCTTGTCTGATGAAGAGCTCAGCATTGACAGTGAGGAATAAGTGTTTGAGGCAGGTGATGATATGGACACTGATGCTCAACCAACTGAACAATCGCATCAGTCTTCTCCACCATAGAGTGAAGAATCAGCATCTCAGGCTGATCATTCATCGAACTCTGAATCATCCTGCCCAGCCAATCTCAGGAAGTATGACAACATTCTTCCTCTCACTGAAAGACAATTGGTCAAGTACTTGCAGAAAGCCAACAATGCTCTCTTTCAAGGGCTCACTGAAGAAATATTTGACCAACATTGTGAAGCTGCAGTTCATTATGTCAACCTGAAGGAATCTGTTGAAGCTTATCATGATGAAGTTAATGAGCAACAATCAGGGATTTCCTACTCCTTGAAAACTCTTGATCAGAATCTTAAAATGTTCAACGCTACTCTTTCCAACATTAACAAGAGCGTTGCAACTATTCAAGAGTCAGTGAAAGATGACCCTGTGCTCAACAAGAAAATTCTTCAGGCTTCTGAGACATATCAGCAACAGTTAGCTCAGTTCACTGAGCTTGTCAACATGCTGAAATCCTCTAACCTTCAGGGTCTCAGCTCTTCAGTGGACTCCATCAAGTCTTCCCTGGTTCTTATGGAGGCAAATTTGGCATCTTGGGCCAAGTCTTCGAATTCCTTGGCCTGGAATCTTGGGCCTCGGATGACTGCTATAGAGGCTTCTCAGGCATCTCTTGAGGCAAAGGTGACCACTCTTCAGCAAGACACCTCAGACATCAAATCCATGATGACTGAACCTACAATATTGGTGCCTGCTTCCCAGGTCATAAGGCCTGACCCTGATGAACCTGTCAAGGTCCCTTATGGAGAAGGAAGAAGGGTTGAAGAAAGCAGCTGAAGAAGAAAGGCTGAACAAGTCTGCTCTTATCCAGGTGGTCAGTGAAGAGGCTGAAAAGCTTGGAATAGAACCAAAAGCCCTTGCTGGAAGAAAAGGTGGTGAGAGCTTTGTGAAAGCTCAGGATGCTAAGATGATTGCTCTCAGGCAGAAAAGGGATGAAAGGTTGAAAAAGGCTGAGGAGATAAGGAAAAAGAGAATTGAGAGGTACCAATGGATTATGACAAGCAGATTGCGACCTGAACCAATCACTGATGTCAAGATTCATCAAAATACCAAGCCTGCTGTCATCAGTGTCTTCAGAGGTCCAGACAAGAGAGACTTTGAGGTTCATGATCCCTTTAGATTCTCTGACTTTGGGATCACTGAATTGGATGAATTGGGTCCAATCATATTTAAAAAGTCGAACGTTGTCGTCAAGGAACTGATGAAATCCCTGAAGCTAAGATATGAAAAACTGACAGCAACACCTGATGAACTTGATATTCCCTCACTTCTCCCAGCTCCAGCCAGTCAGCCTGCTCCCTCTCAGTCCTCTAGAAGAAAGAGGAAGCAAATTGAGTCTGAGCCTGAGATCAAAGTTCCTGGCCTTGAATGCAACAGAGCCCTCCCTGAAGGAGTTACATTTGTGAACAACTTGGTCATTGAACAACCTGAGAGAGGACTCTTCTTCACTGATGAGTTTGGAGACCCAGCATTCCAAAGATGGAGTGACATTGATCAGGCTGGAATCAAAGCCATGCTTGGTTTCCTCATGATGGCCTCCCCAATACAAAGTCCTGCCAATGTGAGGTTCTGCCATGACCTGAGAACCAAGATTCAAGAACAACCAGATCAACATGAGCTGGAATCCAAAATACCAAAGCTTGAGCCCTTGGTTACAAACTTGACTGAAGAATCTGCAACACCACCACTATCCTGTACTTTGTTTAGTTGTTAGGACTCCTGTAAATGAAATTTATAAAATGATGGCCCTTTATTTTGTTATTTCAGTGTCCTTAATTACTTTCTAGTACATTCAGTATGAGAAGAAGTCATTAGCTTACTCATAACTGATCAAAACACTTAAGCATAATTCTATATCCAAATAGGGGGAGATTGTTGGGTCCTTCAGTACCCAAGGATCTGTATTAAAACAGGATTTGAATACAAATTAAGCTAAGTGTTAATTAAACCGAAAACATTCTAAGTCACTAAGTGAACAGTCACTCAATGAGTTACCTTCAAGATGCTCAGGACGAATCAAAGAAGAAAGATTCACCACACAGTGAGGCGGTACTCCCTGAAGTGTTACTTGAGCCAAAGAAGAAGGTAATGGGTTCAGTGAGTGTTGGACACGAACTCACTGAACCCCAGTCTCCTCAACAACAATAAGATTGAAGACTGAAGAATGAAGGCGAAGACTGAAGAACCTGAAGCCTGAAAGAAAGGCGGGATTGAGCGGGAAGGTTTGAAGAGATAAGGACAAGTCTTATCGAGGCAGAAACAAACCATCCCTAAAGTGGCTAAAAGTCAAGAAGTGTCAGAACTGACACTCGAAGACTTTTTGGCGCATTCCTATTGGTTCTTGGAAATGACAAATACTGTTGTAGTTGTCAGACACGCCTTCCTATTGTTTATGTATTTTTTAATCTTCAGTACTCTTACATGTTTGCCTATAAATAGCAAACAGATGGAAAAAAGTGGGTTAGGTATTTTTGTGCAATAAAAGCTTAGACTTTCACAATACCCCTTTTCTCCTACAAAGAGTAACCAATCCTTGAGATAGCTTAGTGGGTCGATATTGTTACCACTTAAGCATTGCTTGGGTTTAGATAGGAGACACCATACCTTGTCTATTCAATCCCAAGTGTTTGTTCCGCAAAACACTTGGGTAATAGATTCTTTGATTGATTTCTAATAAGAATTTAAACGTTGAAAAACACTGTGTTTTTATATTTACGTTTTTACTTATAAGTTGTAATTAATCAAATACATCGTATCAGTCATAAACACGATTAGATTAACTTTCTAGTTATCTCTAAGCGTGTTAAGGGAACAAAACTATCAAAGAAGATACAAAGTGTTGTAGTTATAGTTAGTGCACTTGTAACACTTTTTACATACTTGTTGTATCCTAGCATACACCAAGTTTATTTTCTTTTGTGTAGTTTGTGAGAGTAGATCATTGTGATCTTGTCGAGATCTCAGAGATCTCTTGTAGCTTATGAGTTGATCAAGTGGATCAAGGGTAGATCAGGTAGATTGAGTCAAGTGAGAGTAGATCATTGTGATCTTGTTAAGATCTTGGAGATCACTTGTAGCTTGTGGGCTTGTGTGTTGATCAAGTGGATCAAGGGTATATAGGGTAGATTGAGTCAAGTGTGCTGATTGTGTGAACTAGTAAGGAATCGTGTGGGTCGTGGTAGATTGGTACAAGCTAAGATTAGTACTCGACATTTAGCTTAGTGTCGGAAATAGGGATAAGCTACGTTGTACGGTTTTCTCTGCCTGAAGGGAGCTTTGTTGACATAGTGCTTAGAACTCTCGAGTTTGGTACTCGGGGAGTGGTGTAGGGCGAAAAAGAGCTTCATGACCGAACCATTATAAATCTCTCTGTCCCGGTTTGATCTTTCCATCTCATTTACTTATATTTATTGTTTATATTAGATAGTATTGTTTAGTGTTCATATTGGTGTTGATTGATTTCACAAAAGAATCAAATCAAAGTTTTTCATAAGTAAAGTTTTTAAAACTAATTAAAAACTGGTAAAACTATTCAACCCCCCTTCTAGTTTTCCACAGGTTTTACTTTAGAGGTTGTTTGGAATTACTTATATAAGTGCTTATCAGCTTTAATACAAATGCGGTTAATTAGCTGTTATTTGGTGCTTGAACGAAACTGCATATTCAAGTGTAAATAACCACTTTTGGCTACCTCCGTACTGTTAAAGCACATACACAGTTAATCGTGTTTCACAAAAACATGCGCACCCGCAGGCTGCTTCAAATTGCCAAACTTCCACTTCTGGTATAAACCAAGGTACATGCTCCTTACTAATTTAAAAGTCTTATTCTAGCTGCCACCTTCGTTGCGGCTGCCTAATGTACCAATGCTGCAGAGTACGGGAGCTGAACGCGAGCATGCGATTGCTGCAAAAGAGTGAGTACTTTGCTGTGGATTGGTGGCTTCTGGAAGCGCCTTCCATTGTTCAGAGCCCATCAAGTGTTACTGATACACCCATTGTGGATGCAAGTCGCACGGGGTCATAAGAAGTGAGCTCTACAACCGTTGTAGATGTAGAAGCGGCGACACGCAGCTGGCTTAGTGAACCTGTAGGTAGAAGATTTATTTAACTTGAAAAAGCACCTGTGGCCTAATGGATAAGGCACCTGACTTCTAATCAGGCGATTGTGGGTTCGAGTCCAATCGGGTGTGCTCCTTTTTTTTTTTCAAATTGAAATGCATTTTTTTTGGGGTTTTACCAGACTGTCAAAACTGTTGTTGACTTGACTATGAATGGATTAGATATAGATCAAAACGAGGTCCATCGATGAGATTATTAGAACCGATTCATGGCAGAAGACTAAATCAACTGAGGCGGGCATCGCCACAAGAAGGGTCGGCGGCAAACTTATTCAATGTAAGTCTTGAATGCTCTTTTTACATCTGTGCAGTTTTGCTTTTGTTAAATAATCATTTCTATTATGTATCTAAAAGTGCAAATACAACTTTGCAAAAAAAAAAAAAAACAAAAAAAAAAAAAAACTTCAATCCTTTACTTTACTTTGCATAGCCTATATACATAATGCACAATAATATTACAGAAAATGCCCTGCAGCAACGCGCGGGCAATCCCACTCGTTTCTCTTCAATTCTCCACTTTTTTATTTCTCTCTACCAAACAATAGAATTTAATCCAATTCCATTTCTCCTATTTCTTTTCTCTCTAGTCTCTACCAAAACACACCCTTAGTGCTTAATAAATGCGCACATGTGGGGTTGTTAATATATCTACTAGATTACATATGTGATTATTTGATAGCGAGTTTTAATAAACATTAAAAAAATGATTATTGCACATTGTTTATGTGATATTAAAATATATACTAATAGCCAAAATAAAACGGGGTTCGAAGTGTTTTTTTACGGACCTCATTTTCAGTTAATTTGGCTCCTCATTGGTTGGATTTTTAATTAACATATGAACAGTAACCGCAAACAGTGGTTAGTGGTTAGTGGAGCACCCTTCCAATTCTTATTGGTTCATGTGTGGTTGGGTTTTCACTATTCATCCTCCGTTCCCCGTAATTACATTCACTCACGGATAATTAGGGTATGTTTGACAAAATTAGCTGTAAGCTGTATGCTATAAGATATAAACTATAAGTTGTAAGCTGTAAGCTGCAAAGCTGTTAACATGAGCTACAAGCTGTATATTTTTTTTCTTCAAAATAAGTGTTTGCTAAATTAGCTGTTGACTATAATTATAAGGTGTTAACAGTAATTTTAGGTTTTAACAGCTTCGAAATATTTTAAAAGCTTCATGAATCAGCTTTTTATTTTGGAGCTACTTGTTTAAAATAAAAGCTTGATGTATAAAAACGGAGCTACTTGTTTCAGAGGAGATTATTTTTGTAACAAAAAGCTTACGGCTAAAAAATACAAAACCAAACCTGTCTCTTCCTCATCTTTATAACATGAACCACTTATCCAGAACCTTCTTTGATTCATTATCACTAACTAGTTCAGTTAACTAGCAAACACAAATGAATGATCCATCAAATCAGGCACAATCAGTGAAGAAGACTGATGAAGCGAAAAGTGTACCGCTTTTAAGGGGTCATTTAAACCCTAAATCGTATTTATTTGATCAAATATCGCCCTAAATCGTTCCTTTTGTCATTTTAGGTACTTTTGAGGAGAAATCTGGAAAAGGAGGCATTTTGGACGTTTTTGGAGCATAAAAGTGAAGAAAACGGCAAAGTCTCAAAAATCGGCCAAAAGTTACCTTTGACGGCGTCACAATTTACTCTGGACGGCGTCATGCCTTGGCAAGAAAAGTTGGACGTGAAATTTACTCATGATGTGCCAGTGAAAATAGCATGTGAATTCTGACGGCGTCACGCTTTAACTTGATCAAGGGCGTCACGGCTTAAATCATAAGGGGACGGCGTCACGTTCATGGTTCGACGGCGTCAAGCCTTGATAAGCCAGAATGGATTTTTGAAGAGCTAAAGAGGGACGGCGTCAAGAAGGTCATCCGGGAACCCTAAAAGCGGCGAGGTGACGGCGTCACACTCCATAAGGTGACGCCGTCAGATCCAAAAATCTATATATAGTTTTCTAATTTTTTGTCATTAAGGAGAGCTTAGTGTGTGGAATTTTGGGAGAAAACCCTAAGACGATTTTAGCTACTTTTTCAAGGCTTTTTGCCTTGAGATCTTCCATGTTACATTGAAAGATAAGTTATCAATTAATCATTCAATATGTCTATGTGTTGTTTGATTCTATCTTATTCTTGTCTTTTGTTTAACATGTTAGGCTAGATTTATCTTGTGTTTGCTTAGATCTAATGAAACCTAGCTATTGACTATTGGTTATTAGTGTGTTGTTAGTTGTATTGGATGATTGTTTATCTATGTTAGGCTTAAGAAAACTGGCTAACTTCCTATTCGGTAACTTGCTTGAACGTCTTAAGAAACATGAACCAAATGCGTACTAAAGGTTTTTATGGTTGTATTTAATGCACAAGCGAATTCTAGTGATCCCATGTTAGGAGCTTCCTAGCCGGCTCGACATAGGAGTGAAGTAGGAGCTTGTAGAGTTGGGGAAGTAAGTACGCCACCCCACGAATGGTATTAAGGAATACACCCGTCATCCACGCGACTAATACACACTAATTAACCGGTAAAAGATAGTTAGGGAGTAAGGAAATCTAAGTAAACACATTTCTCTACACATAAGTTTCTCACCACATTTTATTTTCAGTTATTTATTTTATTTGCATTCGTAGTAATTTGGGTTAGTTGACTAGCAACTAATTCCGCCCACTCCTTCAAACCCGAGATTTTACTTGCTTTCATAAAAATTATAAAAACATAAAAAGAATCTTCCTCAACCCTTAGACCTAATTAGAGTAGTCTTTCACACCTAACGAACACTATTCCCTGTGGAGAACGATCAATCCCCCGTACTTACCACTACACTATACTACATCGGTCAGGTACACTGCCTGGTGGGGTTGTAAGCCTCTTGAGATCCCTCGAGAGGTAAAACCTGTTGTAAGGTTACAAAACCACGCATCAAGTTTTTGGCGCCGCTGCCGGGGAATAGTTATTGTTTAGGTTGAATTTTTATTTCTATTAGGTCTACTCACTAGATTCCTTTCTAGTGAGATTTTTATTTTATTTTTTTCTAGGTTTTCTTTAGTCTATCTATTTTCTTCGTGTCTTTGTTCGTAACCATACCATCCGACATCATGGAAGATGGTAATATCCTTAACCCCACAACCCACCACCACAACAACCACCACCACCTCCTAGAGCCCGTACTTTAGGAGAGTATTCCCGTCCTAGCCACCATGGCTATCGAAACACCATTGAGCTCACTCAAGGAGCCAATATCACACCCTTGCGATCCGACACCATCCGGTTGGTGCAAAGCGGATGCGCATTCCATGGACTTCGATCTGAAGATCCTAATCAACACCTCAAGGACTTTCTTAAAATCGTTGATTCTATAGACCTTGATGTTGCCACTCGAGAGACGACCCGATTGCGTCTCTTTCAATTCTCTCTGCGGGACCAAGCTAGTCAGTGGCTAGAACGTCAACCCGCAGGATCCATCACCTCTTGGGATGATCTCACTACTCGTTTCCTTGCTCAGTTTTTCCCACCGGGAAGAACTACCAAGCTAAGGAAGGATATCTTGATGTTTGAACAACGTCAAGGCGAAACTCTCTACGAGGCATGGACTGGATTCAAGGACTTACTCCGAAAAGTCCCTCACCATGGCATGGATCCTTGGCTACAAATCCAAATCTTCTATGATGGTGTCAATCATCAAACTAGAAGAGCCATTGATTCCGCCGCCAATGGGAGATTGAGCAGGCTCAGTGTCGATAAGTGCTGGGAAGTCATTGAGGACTTAGCACAATACGAAGAGGAAGAATGGAATGACTCAACGTTCTCGGAAGAAGGGATTTTAAATTGCATGAGTGCAACCCAAGAACAGCTGTTCGAAAACATAAAAAGGCAGGTTGAGAGCTTAATGAAAGCTGAGACACCTACGGCTGATGAAAATCCTGATAAGTGCGTGAATACAATTGGTAAACATACGTTTCATCAATTCTCACGACAAGATGAGTTTGAAGGGATAATGCTAACTTTCGTGAACAACCAAGAAAGGCGGATCCAGGAATTAGAGACTCACTTGAAAAATACCCAAGATATGTTCATGGAACTAGCAGAAAAATTCATCTCGAGAATAAAAGAGAAAATTAGGGAAGCAGCCTCACACAAAAAGATCGAGAAGATCTTTGAACTCCCGGTCCCTAATGAACCATACAACGAATGGGATGATGGAACCCCTCTCCCCGAGCCTTCACTTTTAAAACACTCTTATCTACTTGGATCCTCTCGCGAGAAAAAGAATTCTCAAGATCGTAGCATTTTCGTGGGAAGCATGGTTTTCACGCTCCCTAACTTTCATGAGGCTAGGAAACGATCTTTTGGCTTTAAGCCAGGCGTGAGGAGAACTCAATTAAAGCACATTCTCATTTCAAAAACCCCCTGTAAAAGCTCCTCTCACTCCCTGAATACCTGCCGTGACGGAGACTGGAACCTGAATGTGACGTCAACCGGCCCTTTTCAACATTTTACTACACCCCGTGACAGTAACAAAACATTTGACCCAGGAGGAACTTGTTAACGAGACTAGCTGTCAGGATTATTGATCCTGACTAGCTGCTCTCTTAAAGTACGAGGGGCTCATTTGTAAACTGGCACAAAGTAGTAAAATACGCTAATCTGACGGCGTCAGAATTTAAACGTGACGCCGTCACCCCGTCTGCACAGCAATAATAACTTTAATTCCATCACTTTCATCACAAACCCCACAAACCATATCCTCTCCAACCCCACCTTCGAATTTCCAGGATCAAATTCACCGACTTTCGTCATCAATTTCCACGTGGTAAGTAATTTTTATTCATTCTTTTCGTTTCAATTACTCATAGGATTTGTCAATTTCGAAAACCCTCTACTCATGATACCCTAGGGTTGATTCATGCTTAGAACTCATAATGTCTTTTAATTAGTGTTATTTTAGCAATGATTAAAAGCATGTGATTGTTAGCAATCAAATGGGTTAATTCACTAATAGGGTGGCCACGAATTTGAACCATAACCTGTGATCCAATCACCCATTTTTCTGCAAAAAGTGGTGTGTGGTTATTGAGCCTGAAGTTTGAATATTGATTTTTCCCTCGTAATTATGGATTTGAACACTGGTCGAATCTGACGGCGTCACCTATCAAAGCGTGACGGCGTCAGACCTGTCTGATGCGCCACCAAATCTTTAATTCACATATTAACACTTTTGTTCCTCCTGCTTTGTTCCAGATAATGAGTAAGCGTCAAAGACCCAGCCGAGGAAGTTCTTCCCGATCTCAACAAGAAAACTTTGGGGATACGGTCCTCAGTTGGAGTGTCTTTGACAACGATGCTGCTACAAGCAAATACGCACAATTACTACTACACAAGGTCGAGAATTGAGCAGTGGTTGACTGGGGCTTTCTGAGGAGAGTAGGTCTTGAGCAGACTTTTCTCCAAAGTTTTCAGACGGATGGGTTTACCGGCCCCCAGTGGGAAAGACTGTTTAAAATTCAGGAGCCGGTATATGAGGAATTGGTACGGGAGTTCTTTGCGACCTTTCATTTTGACATGGCTGAGGCAAGGACCGATGTGGGCGGTACCACGATCTATTTCAGGCTGGGGGGTGAGCTAAGGACGTGTTCTGTTGCTGAGTTTGGGTGGAGACTTGGGTTGTACGATCAGCATGATACCATTCAGGCAGGGTTCATGCAGAGGTTGTTGCGTGGGGAGTCGATGAAGAATGATTTTAGATGCTCCATGTTTTGGCAAACTATTGGGGATGGGGTGTATACCTCGACCACTGTGGCATCCCAAATCAGGGATCCTAGGGTTCGGTTGACTCATCGTTGCCTCACCTACAGTTTGACAGGGCGTCACAGCTCTCACCACCGTGTCACTGGTTCTGATCTCTTCTACCTGTACACCATCTACTCTAATGATGTTTACTGCAACATCCCGTTTTGGGTTGCTAGCTTTATGCATGGTGGAGTTGGGGAGAGGGAAGGAGACAGGATTTATGGAGGGATGTTTATCACCCGACTGGCCCAGTCTTATGGAGTCCTCAGGCCCGAGGTCATGAGGTATTTGAGTGGTGATAAATGCAGGACGGTGAAGGAGAGGTCCCTGAAGCAGATGGAGGTGATCATGGAGATGCATGACGGGTCCTTTATGTGGTATCATCCGGTCGGAGCTGGGGATGATGATGATGAGGATGATGATGAGGAGGAGGAGCCCCAGCAGCAGCAGCATGAGGGGTATGAGGCCGGTACTGCTGATTACTACCGGCACATGAGCAGGGGGGACTGGCAGGCTCACCAGGGGACCTGGATGGGCGAGGTTGATACGTGGAGGACCAGGGTGGACGACAGGTTCGACTGGATGTACGATCACACGGTTCGTCAGATGCAGCATCTTTCTACACGTGATCAGTTGGACCCACATCTGCAGATTGACCCTTTCCCGGGTCGTGAGCAGGATTACCCGCCATATGGGTACTACGGGCACCTCCCTCCAGGCTACGACTATCGCCAGGGTCCCCCACACCAGTGATGATGTGATTTGATGTGTTGATGTTTGAACAATTTGATATTTGGTTGTATGTGTTGAAACAATATGGTCTGTAATAATTTAGGGAAGGCATCTGTTTGCCTTAAAACATTTGTTACATTGATTTTATTTATCGCATGCTAGCCTCATTTGATAGTTATTTTATTTGCTTTGTGTGTTTTTATTTGTTTCCGTATGTGTGTTTAATTTTTATTAGTATTGATTCATGTTCAAAAGTAATTTGTGAAAATGCTTTATTTTGTTTTTAACTTCGTCTTAACTACATATAAAGGTATTTTGCAAAAGATAAGTGTAAGGGAAATCTAAATCGGTTTATTAGAACACAAATTAACATGAATCGTAATAATAATAAATTAGCATACATATTCGTGTTTGTTTGAGTCAAATGCTTGTATCGAGTCATAATGATGTTTTGCAGGATTTCCAGGAAGTAAGGTAAAGGTTTTTCCAGAAATTTTCCGGAAACTTAAAATGAAAATTTTTGTCAGGTCATTTCTGACGGCGTCAGGGTTTATAACCTGACGGCGTCAGATTTAATTTTCAGAAATTTTTGAAAGTTTTGTTTTCATAAAAAGTTTTTATTAAAATCTCCAACTTATAATCTCCAGAAATCTGCAAAGTTATCATTCCACAAGCATTATATCCTTATATATAGATTTATCCCGCCGATGTTATGCAGGTTTTCGTGTTTGTTTTCTCAGGTTTAACAGGTTACTTTGGACAAGGAAATGTTTTTGGATCAAGCTTTTGGCGATGCATTAGTCATGGAGCTTCAACATTCTCTTTGGAGGAAGATTTAACCGTGTAATTTCATTATCCACCAAGCGAATCAGGGGAGTATTTGATTTCATTCTTTTACTTTATGCTTTTACATCTTGTTATTTGAACATTGGGGACAATGTTCATCTTAAGTGTAAGGGGAGGGTAAAAGTACGATTAGAGAATGCTATTGCGCTTGATTTTTGTTTGTTTAATAGTAGATGTGTAATAAAACTGAGATAAATACCTGTTAGGGCAATTTTAGTGCCAAATTTAAAATTTTTTACAACATATAGGAGTGAAACTTTGATCTTAATGAGCGTCTCATGGATAGGAGTTATATGACTAGCACAAAAAACCGTACCACTAAAAAATTTTCCACCCCAAATATGTGAGGTTCGCCCCTAGAATTGGTAGGAAAAGCATTTATGCTATGATGTGTGTACCGGTAGCACTTAGATTCTAGAACTTGCGTTAGGACCATTCCGAGGCCACAAGTGAGACTACATTCGTGTAGTTAGATTTACTACATGATAAGAGGCATTAGGATTAACCCATTGTTTTACACCTGTGTTTTTGTTATAATTACATTGGCTACATTGGTCAAGTAATTCTCCCACACCCTTTGCGTTGTACTCATTTTTAGTACACGATACCCCTAGTACACCCCTCAGAGCCTATCTTTTCGTTTCGACCTTTAAGCATTTTACTTAAAGGAAGAATTTGTTACACCCCACTAAAATGTACACCCAAATCGCCTTAGCCTACCTTGTATGCACTCATCTTTAGTGCATTATTGTTACAACATTTGTTTAAACCCAAGTTAATTATCTAGTTGATTACATGGTTGCTAAGTCGAGTCATATCCTTGTACATATTGTTTTGGGACGATTGGGACTCATGGGTAAAGTACTAGTGTAATGGAGTAATGGGGAAGAACATCATTTATTACCCCCATATGTGCTAAATGTTTTAAAAGTACTCCAAGTTTTTCAATTATCTTAATTCGAGTCATTAGAATAGTATTTGTAAAGTTATGTAAAAGTTCAAGTGTAAGGGGAATGCAATGCCCCTATGATGTATTATTTTGGATGGTAGGGCAAAAGTGTATGCAAAAAAAAAAAAAAAAAAAAAATGAGAAAATGAAAAGTAGAAAAAAAAAACATACGGACTACCATCCCGTTTTATTTTATGTTTATTTTATGTTTATGTTTTGTTATTTTCTTTCATTAGCTTAAGATCGAGTCTAGTCTTGGCTTAGCAACATTGTATAGTACATGTAATTGATCAAGATCTTTAACTCGCCACCAGTAAAATATCCCTTATCCAACAAAACCGTGTTTTCCTTTTCCCTACACCTAACGTTATAACCCATTTAAAAGCCCTCTTTGATAGTTTATCTTAGGTGCTTACGCCTAGTGGAGGAGGTTTTCGATCCTTTCCCAAGCCTATGGTAATCTATTTGCTATGACAGGTAGTGAGAGATATTATCCGTTTTCATTTATGAGATTTATTTTGATGACACTTGAGAGATGTGAGTATCTAAACACTACTTGTGAGGTGCTAGTTTGTAATCTCCGTGCTTATTATGATTGAAGTGGAACGATTATTTGTTGTAATTACTTTTATGTTTGCGTTAAATGACCCCTAACTTGTATTTTGATTAGAATAAAAGCGCATTTGCTTGAGGACAAGCAAATCTCAAGTGTAAGGGTATTTGATGAAGCGAAAAGTGTACCGCTTTTAAGGGGTCATTTAAACCCTAAATCGTATTTATTTGATCAAATATCGCCCTAAATCGTTCCTTTTGTCATTTTAGGTACTTTTGAGGAGAAATCTGGAAAAGGAGGCATTTTGGACGTTTTTGGAGCATAAAAGTGAAGAAAACGGCAAAGTCTCAAAAATCGGCCAAAAGTTACCTTTGACGGCGTCACAATTTACTCTGGACGGCGTCATGCCTTGGCAAGAAAAGTTGGACGTGAAATTTACTCATGATGTGCCAGTGAAAATAGCATGTGAATTCTGACGGCGTCACGCTTTAACTTGATCAAGGGCGTCACGGCTTAAATCATAAGGGGACGGCGTCACGTTCATGGTTCGACGGCGTCAAGCCTTGATAAGCCAGAATGGATTTTTGAAGAGCTAAAGAGGGACGGCGTCAAGAAGGTCATCCGGGAACCCTAAAAGCGGCGAGGTGACGGCGTCACACTCCATAAGGTGACGCCGTCAGATCCAAAAATCTATATATAGTTTTCTAATTTTTTGTCATTAAGGAGAGCTTAGTGTGTGGAATTTTGGGAGAAAACCCTAAGACGATTTTAGCTACTTTTTCAAGGCTTTTTGCCTTGAGATCTTCCATGTTACATTGAAAGATAAGTTATCAATTAATCATTCAATATGTCTATGTGTTGTTTGATTCTATCTTATTCTTGTCTTTTGTTTAACATGTTAGGCTAGATTTATCTTGTGTTTGCTTAGATCTAATGAAACCTAGCTATTGACTATTGGTTATTAGTGTGTTGTTAGTTGTATTGGATGATTGTTTATCTATGTTAGGCTTAAGAAAACTGGCTAACTTCCTATTCGGTAACTTGCTTGAACGTCTTAAGAAACATGAACCAAATGCGTACTAAAGGTTTTTATGGTTGTATTTAATGCACAAGCGAATTCTAGTGATCCCATGTTAGGAGCTTCCTAGCCGGCTCGACATAGGAGTGAAGTAGGAGCTTGTAGAGTTGGAGAAGTAAGTACGCCACCCCACGAATGGTATTAAGGAATACACCCGTCATCCACGCGACTAATACACACTAATTAACCGGTAAAAGATAGTTAGGGAGTAAGGAAATCTAAGTAAACACATTTCTCTACACATAAGTTTCTCACCACATTTTATTTTCAGTTATTTATTTTATTTGCATTCGTAGTAATTTGGGTTAGTTGACTAGCAACTAATTCCGCCCACTCCTTCAAACCCGAGATTTTACTTGCTTTCATAAAAATTATAAAAACATAAAAAGAATCTTCCTCAACCCTTAGACCTAATTAGAGTAGTCTTTCACACCTAACGAACACTATTCCCTGTGGAGAACGATCAATCCCCCGTACTTACCACTACACTATACTACATCGGTCAGGTACACTGCCTGGTGGGGTTGTAAGCCTCTTGAGATCCCTCGAGAGGTAAAACCTGTTGTAAGGTTACAAAACCACGCATCAAAGACATATCAATCATCTTACAATAGTAAAAAAAAATAACGTCAGGAGAGGGACCTATAAGGGTATTATGTTTCGTTTGTAAGTATCATTTATGCTATTTTTTCTTTTTTAATTCTAATCGTATTATATGTTTTAATAGGTGATTAGGTGAAAGGGGTTTTTTGTGTAATTAGGTTGTTTTGTTAGTAAATTTGTGATTTGGGGTAGAAAAGAACTAAAGGTAAGCTTGATATATGATTCTAAAAGTATAGCTATAGGCACGCGGGTAAACAAAGTTAGAAAAGCACTAAAGGCAAATCTTTATTAGGATCTGGTATAAACTAAACCAGATACGTATATGGGTATTAGTAGTTGCAGTAAAAATGAAGAAGGTGATACGTTCTTTACGCCTTTATGTTCTGTTGATGGGCACTATATTTTTATGTCGCGTTTATTATGAAATTTGTTGTGATGTAATACAGTGGAATAAAATTGGTGGTTATTAAGAATAGTAGGATGCTGATGTAGTTTAGGTGGTGTTTGTTTATGCACATTTGGTCAGCTTATGGGCTTATTTAACTTTTGAAAATCGAACAAGTTCAGATTTTTGGGCCAATGAGCTTATGAACTTGAGCTTATGAGCTTAATTAGGCTAGAAGCTCATAGGTAGGAAAATTCAGCTTATGAGCTTTTCAAAGTTTCAAAAAACTCATTGGCCCAAAAATAAGCTTTTTGTGCTCAATGCATATTTGATGAAAAATTTTCACGATGAACGTTTCTTTAGTAGTTTCGGTTTATTTTGTACTTCTGTGCCTAATGAATCAATTATTTATGTTACAGGTGTCAATGAAAACCCAAGTGCGACTGCCACCAGTTTACGCAGAAAATCAGATAAAGATAATCAGAACATTTGTGTAAGAAATAAACGGTTTTTAACAACCAACTTCAAACTGCTTATTAAAAATGAGGAAAATTATAAAGGGAAGTGGATGATAGTCTTGCCGAATAGTTAAGGTGTGTTGGGTGTGGCCTATTTCTTTGGGTTCTCATGTTGTGCCGGATATGATCAGTAACATAACACCGTTTGGTTGTATAACAGGTTGACCCAGAGTCAGAAACCATGAGGCAAGAAGAATACATGAGACAATGGCTGAACATGGTGGGGTGAGTCTTCAAATTCCAAATACATGCATATACGGATGGTATTATTACTATGCTGCAGGTGTTGGCTGCCATGAGAGTTTTTTATTTCATACGATTTTAGTTACCTTGAATGGTTGTCATTTTTTGGAATAGTGCCCACTTTTGATTTAATTATGTATGGTGCAACACCTATTGGTTTCCAGCGTCATGAAACAAAAATAAAAGACATGGAAAATGATATTGAAACTGTGTTGTTGCAGGAGCACACATATAAGTGAGTTCGCAAACAGTGAGGTCCATTGGATGGCGGTGAGGATAAGCATGGTAAGTATTGGCGAATGGTGCTGCAATATATCATGCTAACATTAGGATACAATACTTTTTTATGTTTTGCTGTGAATTTATCATATTGCTGTGCCGCAATTTTCCTTATGAGAAAATGTTTTGACTACGTGCGATGTGTAGACTTAAGAATTCTTCAATAAGCAGTAAAGTTTGTCACTTTATGCTTAATTTAATGTGGGTTTAAAGGATGCATATGGATTGTTAGCTATTTGAATGTTATGGCTTATTCATCGCAGCTCTTAACATGTGCTATGTAATCTGCAAGGACCGTATGCCTCTTGCTTGCCAATGCTAAATTCATTTTTGTTTTTCTGAATTCTGTTCTGCTACAAAATACATTTATGAATATAAAAGGTTTTATTTTTATGTTCTTTGATGAAATGTGTATTTGGTTACATTTTTGAAACTGTTTTTACCTTTAAATAGCTCTTCAAGTTTGATTTCACTCTTTTATGAAGGTGATGAACTCAAATAAGTACATTTTATTACCATCATTTATTCTATTAATTTGACTTGTTTTATTATATTATGTATGAGGATTGATACTTAATCGTTTACTTTTGTAATTCTCAGTTAAAAACAAGCATTTGGTGAAACTTGGCGATTTTGGACTAATTATGGAGCAAAACAAGCAAGAAGCTAAGAGTCTACTGAAATGTACAAGATCAAGACTATTCTGCTCCAGATGCGCCGCATCTTGCTTATTACATACGGCGCATCACTATCAAGATTTCACCAGATACGATCCAAGATACAAGAGGACATGCGCCGCATCTATTTATGGAGTTACGCCGCATCTTCTAGCGGTGTACGAATATTCCTGAATATATTAATCTTGGACCCCACGCGAAGTTAAATCAATGCGCCGCATCTACTTATTAGATGCGCCGCATCTTACCCTAAGACAGAAACTATAAATACCCCAAAGACCAGACGAATTAAAGAGTTCCGAAGTTCCGAAGTTCCGAAGTTCGACAGAAGACCGAAGTACAGAAACCCTAGGACGAATTCAGTCAAGGCAGTAGCACAAGACACACCTTGAACGAAGATACAAGAGCTGTAAGAAGGTCCTGCATGTATTTAATTCATTAAGTAGTTTTGTTTTATTGTGTTAGTAAACTTTAATTCATCAGGATTGGTGGCTTGTGTAATGTGACAACGAAAAGATTGCACTCCCTTAAAACTGCTTTCCCATTAATTAAAGTTTATATGTTGATGTCTTTGGTGACTTTTATTAGTGCATTGATAACCTCTGTGTCTAGCTGAGCGTTGATCGGGTTGCCATGCCTCTGCCCTCGCCTATTTATTAGATCGCCTATGCATTTTATCGTCTGTAGAAAAGTAGGAAGAAAGATAAATAGGATAGTCATAAGTAATCATTAAGGGTTTACTCGCCGATAAGATTAGAACCAACGAGAAAGGACTTAATCTCGATGCGTTGCATCGAACTATACACTTCATATAAAACTAGCAATAAAACAAGTGACAAACTACTTATCTATCAGGACAGGTCTTCTTATTGTCTCAAGTATTTATCTGTGTACGTGTGTGCTACTTGCTTATTCGTGCCTATTAGTTTAGTTTATTATTTAATTGCAACCAATCGTGCCAGTCTCTCAGGCTGAACCCCCCTTGCGTTAGATTAGGTTGTATAGCTAACTTAGAATATTTAAATACTGATTAGAATAACTAGATAATACGTTCCACTCTTAGTGATCGACACTCTACTTACCATTATATTCATACTGACCGGGTACACTGCTCGTTAAGTGTGTGTGTTATTGATAAGTCGGCTAAATATAAATTTAAAACTTGAGTAGGCATTAATACTGCTAAACCGCAACGACACATCGCACGCATCAAGTTTTTGGCGCCGTTGCCGGGGAGTGAATTGTTATTATCTGTTAATTTGATTAGTATTTTAATTAGGTTTTTAATTTTTAATCTAACTGCTAACTGTGTTGTATATTAGGTTAATTTGCATTCATTGTATTATTTGCATATTTTTTTTGTTTTGTGTGTTTATTTGTTTGCTTTTATTTGTGTTTATTTTGGTTTGTTTTTATTTGTTTTTATTTTTCGTATTTTCTGTGTTCTGCTATCGTTGTACTGAGCTTATTCAAATGATACGGCGCATCTGATCTCTCAGATACGGCGTATTGCGTTTAATTTTTATAAAATACAACGCGTTTAATTAATTCGATACGACGCATCTTTCCCCAAGATGCGGCGTATCTGTTTTTAATAATTTTTTTTCTAAACGTTAACGCTATACGACGCATCTGCCTTAACAGATACGGCGTATCTATTATTTTAATTAAAAGCAGTTTTCGAATTATTAAACAGATACGACGCATCGATCTCTGTCGATGCGGCGTATTTTCTGAATAAAAAATCTTATATTTTTGAAACGTAACGAAAATACGACACCTTAACTTTTGTTAATACGACGAATATAATTTGATAAATATAGTTGATTTTTGATATTTACTTTGATCGGTCCGCTACTCTCGTGCACAAGTTGTTTATTTTCAGGATAAATGATGACTCATGCATCACCATGAAAGATTACATTCTAAACCAAACCGAGAGACGCTAGCTGGAGTGATCGAACATAAGACAACGAGAGTGGAGGAAAACTCAATACTGGTAACATTAAACGTCTTAAATTCTTGAAATATAATTCCAGGTAAACTCTTCGATAATTCAACCAGCCCAAAGGAAAGTTCTCTACAATATAATCTCAATTTTATTATCCATATTATACGTCTGATTCAAATTGTAATCTTAATTTTGTATGCTTAATAACGATATTTGTTCCTAACCTCGGAATAAATCCTTATCCACTAAACAATAAGATTACAATCATTAATAAAACGTTTATGCCTATTGCTCTTATTTTGAATTCATTTATATCATATGGTATGACCGTTTAACCCCAATTTTATGTATAAAGAATTGTGTTGCGGAGGCCAAGGTACGTTACTCATTTAAATTTCGTTCACTAACATAGCGATACGGCGGATCTAAATATCCCAAGCGCCGTATCTCTGACCAACTAGGACTCATTGACTAGTCAACGAGATTAAATAGATACGGCGCATTCCAATTTTTCAATACGGCGCATCGTTTTACCCTATAAATACGACGGGAATGCGCCGGATCTAAAATTTTTACCACAAAATCCTCACACAGTTAAGAACATACACGCAGTAAAATTATACTCTAATTCCGAGCATTTTTCTAAAATCCACCCTCTAATCCGATCTATTATCCTTCACCTAATCATACAATTAAGGTAATTATTCTATTTCGATTTAAACCTGTTTAATATGAAAATTAGGGTTTATGTGATTAATTCGATTAGGGCATAAATGATATAGAGATATGATTAGGACTTGTAATAGATGATCTCCCCCGTATTTAATTTGCATAAATCATCGAATTTCTAGCCTAGTTTGATTTGAATGTAAATTAGGGTTTTGAACTCGATTTTGAATTTTAGTGGGAAAATGGATTAGTAGTGGTATAATGAGCTCTTAGAACTGTTATAATGGGTAAATGATACTATGATATTAAGTTGGAGTTTACGTCACGGATACGGATTCTTGGAAAGCATGCCTGACCCCCTTTATTTTATACTGATATGCTTTTAGATGCGGCGCATCTAGGTTAATTGAAGCGGCGTAATGACCTATTTCCAAATTAATAAAATTCTAGATACACCGTATTACTTAATCTAGATACGGCGCATCTCCATACGCCGTATCTCATTTCTTGCTCCGCATCTCTTATATTTTGTGCAGATACGCCGCACTGATTAAATCAGATGCGCCGTATCTACCTTACTTGCAGACTGTTTACTAACTTTGAAAATTTATTTCAGATGGCATTACCAGAGGCTGCACAAAGACATCAGTGGCTACGTTTCGAGAATATGGGACTGACTCCTGGCACTTTGGAAGATTACTTGCGGAGACTAGAATCGATTTACTTTAAGAGAATATTTAGGGTCCAGGTTTTGGATTTTGCTGATGTAGGATTGATTGGGGGAGGACATGCTGCTGAGAGTTTACGACGTAGGATGGAGATGGTAGTTACTGGTGATGATGAGGAGGTGGTATTCAGATCTTTTGCTTGGGAGAGATTGTTCAGGATTGACGAGCCCTTGGTAAGGGAGCTTATGATGGAGTTTTTCAGTACGGTCTACTACAGAGAGACGGATACTGGGTTGGATATTGCTGACACCCTTGTGTTTAGACTGGGTGGGGTACCGAGGCAGATGTCTATGAGACAGTTCATTTTGGCCATGGGTTTGCACACGGTTGAGGAGCTTGAGTCAGATGGGTTTGCCAGATATTGGGATGATAGTTTGAGAGCGGTCCCTGACAGGGCATTATTCGGTGATTACTGGGACAGGATTTCTTCGGGGGGTGACATCATTGCTTCTACCCCCTCTTACACTTTGATCAGGGAGCCCATGAGGAGGCTGTGCCACCGACTGATAGCACTTACCATAGCTGGGAGGGTTCAGTCACCTGAGAAGGTGACCACTTTGGACCTCTTCCTCTTGAGGAGCATGGATGAGGGGTTGTCGGCGAACATCCCCCACTTTTTGGCACATTACCTCCACTGGTCAGCTGCAGGGAGAGATAGGAGGAGTCATATGACTGGCGGGCATTTTGTTTCTAGGCTGGCCCGCCATTTTGGAGTGATTGGAGAGGAGATTCCAGCAGGGCTGGAGGTTGTGGTGACCCATCTCCCGGTTATTGACAGGGATTATTTGGTTAGACTTGGGATATGTCAGTTGGCTATGGGAGATTACGTTTGGGTAGCATTGGGGCCCGCTAGAGCTGCAGGGCCAGAGGCGGAGCAGGGAGGTCCTCAGGGAGCTCCGGCTGCTGCTCCAGCCCATCAGGAGGAGCCACAGGCACCAGTACCCCCACCAGTACATGTACGCACAGTGAGTCAGAGAGTTGAGGTAGTCGAGGGAGAGCTGAGAGCCTTGAGAGGCGTTGTAGATGGCATGAGGAGGGACTCAGAGTGGCTGGTTACGAGTATGAGCCGACTTTTGGAGCAGCAGGGTATTACCCACACTCGTCCAGATGGTGCTCATGTTGCAGGAGTGACACTTGCATACACTCGCAAAGTCCGGGCTAGGACTGATGATGCCAGCACTTCGGGGACCCACCAACACGACCACACTGACCCTTGATCTCTTGATTCTACGTGTTTATTGACATTATTCCCTGCACATTATTATTATTCTTTTTGGATTGTATTAATCGATATTATCATTTATGCATTTGATGTTTCAGTTTATATTTCTTAATATGCTTGACAAAGACTGGCATTAAGTTCAGCATGATAGTACGAGAGGACGTGAGAGATGAACCATGGAATGAGCCATATTAAAACAGACTGTTAGCAGTCTGGCTGGTAAACACGTGCGCCGCATCTGGTAAACAGATGCGACGCATCCTATCCTTTATTTCGTTTTATTTTATTTTTATTTCAGGCCGCAGAGGATACGGTGCATCTCAATCCTGAGATGCGACGCATCTCCTGCACTGGTCATATCTTACTTTATTTTTTCTGCATTTTTTATTTTCGAATTTAAAACTCTTTATCAGTTTATTTTAATGCGGCGCATCCCTGGTTAAGGATGCGGCACATCTTCTATTCTGATTCGTAATTATTCCAGGCTCGATACGGCGTACCTTCTTCCATAAGATACGCCGTATCTTCCCCGACTGACCTGATGATTTTCATTTTTATTTTTATGTTTTATTTTTAACTAACTACTAATGTATTATGCAAGTTTGAACCTTTCTTAACTTAGGTGTGTTTTAAAGTCTTGGTGGTATTATAGATTCCTGCATTTCCTGTGGATACATCAAAAATGAAGCTTATACGTTCTAATCCACAAGAAAGATGATTTTTGCTCTTATACAAATGGAGGATCATACCGAGCAAATCTCAGGGGAGTTTTTCTGTTCTAATTCTTTTATTTTCCAGTTTTTAACCTTTTATACAAACAACGAGGACGTTGTTTAACTTAAGTGGGGGGATTGGAGAATTAGAACACTTAACACTTACTTGTCCTAAACTTTTCAAAATATGCTTAAAATGTGCTTAATATATCAAAATTTAAAATTTTTAGCATGTTTTTGTTTAAGATCTAAGTTGCATAGCTGCACACATGACGTTATTTTCAAAAATTGTGATTTTTCAAAATTCACAAATCTATGAGTGTGCCGGTGACTTGTAAACTTTAGAACTTGGCTTGTATACTATTCGAAACCACCATAATAAGTATTATTTTATATAATTGGAATGACTTTTCTAAATTGGTAAATTTCTAGGATTACACCCAAATAGCCTTTATATGTTATGTGTTATTAACTAACTACACTGGTTAGTTAACCCCCATATAAACCCTTTTGTTACTCTCACTTTTAGAGTAAGATACCCCTAGAAAAACCCTCAGAGCCATTCCTTTCGTTTCTTACACCTTTGTTAAAATGTTTCGTTACACCCTTACACCTTAGCCTACCCTGTAGATTAAAATCCGTGGTTGGTTAATTGCTTTAGGCAAAGTGTGTTTCCTTACATTACCTGTGTTCGCGTGCGTAATTCATTATCTATGGTTAGGTCGGGAAATTGCATAATGCAATTGGAGTGAAAGTAAATATTGTATATCTTTGAGTTTATTTTTCGTGTGTTTACTACTTTCACTATTACCGTTATTTCTGAAGTCATGAAAAGTATGGAAAAATTATCCAGAATTATCATTATAGTGATGTGGTGAAATTTTACACATCTTTGTTGATGTCTAAAAAAAAAAAAAAAAAAAAAAAAAAAAAAAAAAAAAAAAATATATCGAAAAAATAGAAAAGAAAAAGAAAAGTTGTATATTTGTTTTAACCAACTTATGTAAAGTTTTGTATTAAGTGGTCGATATCACCACTAATTGTTGTATATCTATGGATTGAATGGGAGTTGGCAGTTATGGGAACACCAACTTAAGGTTTATTCTTTGATTGAGATCTTGTTGAGTATAATTCGTGTCTACCTAAAGCGTGTGTTTCAAGTGTTAAAGCGTGAGTTATTCTATGATATGAGTCTTATTCATGGGATGGTTGGGATAGTGATTAACCACACTTAGGATTTTAATTTATCTATTTTGTTTATTTTTCATTTTACACCAATTTATATCCCAAATATTATCCATACCCTATATTATTCTTTATCCAAACCTTTGATTTATTGAGATTAGGGATTTGAGCAATCTTAAGTATCGTAGTCGTGGATTCGGCTATGTATTTATGATTTTGTCGCCCTTTTTGATATAATATTATTGGTGAAGATTACTTGGTCCTATCTTTAGCCTATTCGAGTTAAGGATTTGAGCAATTGAAAGTATCGTGTTCGTGGATTCGATCATGTATTTGTGATTTTGTCGCCTTTTCTGGAATTTGAGATCGATAGAGATTAAGGAGAATGATTAACCCTTAAGCCTACAAACCCTTTTTACCGCTTTAGACTTGTTATTCCTTGGCTTTAGTGGGGGAGATGTGTATACTTGCCAAGCTTATGATAGAATATTCGTCACGACTGGACAGTTAAACGATTAGATTTGCTTTTATCAAATTATTTTATTTTATCACGACTGGACAGAAGACCGAAGTACAGAAACCCTAGGACGAATTCAGTCAAGGCAGCAGCACAAGACACACCTTGAACGAAGATACAAGAGCTGTAAGAAGGTCCTGCATGTATTTAATTCATTAAGTAGTTTTGTTTTATTGTGTTAGTAAACTTTAATTCATCAGGATTGGTGGCTTGTGTAATGTGACAACGGAAAGATTGCACTCCCTTAAAACTGCTTTCCCATTAATTAAAGTTTATATGTTGATGTCTTTGGTGACTTTTATTAGTGCATTGATAACCTCTGTGTCTAGCTGAGCGTTGATCGGGTCGCCATGCCTCTGCCCTCGCCTATTTATTAGATCGCCTATGCATTCTATCGTCTGTAGAAAAGTAGGAAGAAAGATAAATAGGATAGTCATAAGTAATCATTAAGGGTTTACTCGCCGATAAGATTAGAACCAACGAGAAAGGACTTAATCTCAGTGCGTTGCATCGAACTATACACTTCATATAAAACTAGCAATAAAACAAGTGACAAACTACTTATCTATCAGGACAGGTCTTCTTATTGTCTCAAGTATTTATCTGTGTACGTGTGTGCTACTTGCTGATTCGTGCCTATTAGTTTAGTTTATTATTTAATTGCAACCAATCGTGCCAGTCTCTCAGGCTGAACCCCCCTTGCGTTAGATTAGGTTGTATAGCTAACTTAGAATATTAAAATACTGATTAGAATAACTAGATAATACGTTCCACTCTTAGTGATCGACACTCTACTTACCATTATATTCATACTGACCGGGTACACTGCTCGTTAAGTGTGTGTGTTATTGATAAGTCGTCTAAATATAAATTTAAAACTTGAGTAGTCATTAATACTGCTAAACCGCAATGACAAATCGCACGCATCAGAAGGTGTATTGTATTCTTCAAAAACTTGATAGAAATAACTAATATGTTTCAGGATTGTTGACAACACTTGCTAAAGGAGACAAATAAGGCAGAGTAATTCCAGAATCGAAAGTTGAGCAGGTTGCTATTGCATTCTACTGAATTTGACGGCGCAAAGCCATGTATGGGGGTATGCTTACTGTTATTACATTCTACTAAATTTAGGCAGGTTGGGTAATAAGCCAATAAATGTGCAAGTCACAGTGGGTCAACTACGCCTGCTTTATCTATATTTTTAACTGCTGTTGCTGATGTGTTCTGTTGTTGCTGACGCGCTTTCGGATAACAGATATGGAAGAAAAGAAATAGGAGGAAATATACTCAAATAGATATTCAAGTAAGGATGGTCGTGATAAGGGGAAACTCCTAAAGCTTATTTTGCAGGTCTCACGGTTGTTCATCCTGGTAAAGATATTAAACTTTAATCTATTGATACTTAGTTTAGTGAAGTGTACACCAGATTCTTGGATAAGTTTGATGATAGGAGTGACAGAGTACTTTCTGACATGATAAATAGGCTTTATGTGGTAGGATGTCATGAAAAAAGGAGCATTTACAGCCTACTTCCATAACTCTTATGGATTTAATGGAATTATTTTGGTTAGATACCTTTCGATATTTATTGGAAAAAAAATCGTGATCAAACATATGGTGAGGAACCATACACTTTATGTATTAGTAATTTATAAGGATAAAAAAGTAGTAATCCGCTTTCGCCGCTTCTTACATATTTTACCAGGTAAAGTGCAGGATCTACCTAAGAATCTGCATTATGTCCAATTTCCATAAGACTGAATCTTAAAATGGTTTAATATGCAATTGTCTTTATAGAGGAGTATAAACTTAGAAGGTTAGTTTCCCTTCGTCCAGCACAATCTGTCATTGCGATAGATGAAGCGCCGTATAATAGTGTGATATTTGTAGCAGTTTTGACCCATTTTTATATGATGATTTAGTATAGTACTTCTTTATTGTAACCCCTCTGCCTTGCAGGTTAATGACATCAGTTCTCATAACTTGGTGGTAATGCTAGTGGGTCTATGAATGCAACAAAGAAGATTCTAAACTGATTGGGTTGCCATGGGTACGATGTTATTGGCAAGTTGAGACATTTCCCAAAGTCCATTCTTAGCTTTTGCCATAGTTATGTACCTTTTTTTTCCTTTCTAAATGGTTATGCCACAAAGAAAGAGAGGACATCTAAGAGAATTGAATTATGAAATTGTGATAATAGATAAACATTCGTTTGAGTGTTAAAGAAATTCTAATTCTTTAAAGGTTTACATGTAAATGCGAAAACGATCCTCAAATACTCAGATAACCAAATCAGTTTCGTTACACCCAAACACTAGAAACATGATTATCTGAGGCTTGAAAGCACAATACTCAGATAATCACTTTTAAGGCGTACTGTCAAACAACCTCTATATGCATGATCAATCAATTGGAGTACAAATAACATCATTTGTTTCTATTTGCAATCGGGTGTGAAATGAATTAACACTCTGGTTTTGTGGTATTAGGACCCGTACCATGGACCCTCTCAAGCAATAGCCTTTTCATTCTCTGTGTAAAGATCGAAACCTCTCTTTATCACACAAACAAAGCTATCAACTACTCGAGACACTCAAGAACAATATAAATATGAGAAGAGTGTAATGTATGGATCGTATGATGTAGGATAAAACCGAATGTTTATTAGCTTCAAAGAAGTAAAACAAACACACAAAGAGTATACACACTTATACACACTCTCACCTTTTGCTATGAGGACTAACTGTGAATGTGGTGAGAGTGTGTGATTTATATCACAAGTGGGATGCCTTAAAGGGCTTGTGATGGGCTTGGAGTGGGCCTTTGTGAATTGTACATTTACTTAGATAAATCTAATATTTTGCCTAACAAAAGCCCACTTTCAAGACTAACTTAATCATACAACACACATGTTACAATGTTACAAATGACCATCAATTTGCATTTATAAATTGAATGCTAACAATCTCCCCCTAAGGGATGGTCATTGCAATGATGCTCCCAGTGATTGATCTTTCGTCTTCAATGTCTTGAACTTTGTGTGTTGATGTATAATAGTCTTCATTCATTGTTCAGCGCTTATTGGTTCAGATTTCGAGATCGTTAAGAGCATAGTGTGAAAACTTTCTCTAATCTTTACCAAGGCCGTTGAGAGCCTCTGAAGTATACCGAAGTATCACTTCAAGACTGTAGACCGTTTGAAGCACGAAACCATCATGATATAAGGCAAGATCCTTAGATCTCATTAAGACTCTTACAACTTGTGTCCTTTATGGTGAACACAAGTGTATTGTAATGAAAGTGTTCCTAAGAGATATTTGATGAATCTCATGGCTCTAGACTCAATAATGTGCGTTTTAGATTTTAGTCGTCGGAGGCATGGAGCAGAGTGCCACCTATTCAATATCAACACATCTCGAAATGAGAGGCCGATAGATTATGCAGTGTTCTCCGTGAGAAATGAAACAAATATCTTTTAAGATATATTTGAGTGGCTAGGAGGGGTGGTGCAACGCGTCACTGGGTCCATGACGTCTTGTCTTCAATATCAGTATCACCTTAGTGAGTACCGATAGCAGATGTATTGACCCGGTTTCTGGCCTAAGTTTTCATGGAGGGCTATTTCTTTTCACCCTTTCATTAAACTTTTCTTTTTAATTCTTCAACCCCTTCTATCCCTTTCTCATTTACTCCTTTTTTCAATCATACCTAAGGACTTCTAATTCTAATCTATTGGAATTGTCCTTGGGTAGATCCCTCCGGCTCTGGCGGATCATTGGACATAACCTAACCATAATCACCTTATTACTCCATGATTATCCTAGATTAACAATCACATGCCATAAAACCATTTATGAAAATCTCTCAAAGTGTTTATGAGTAAACACATTTAGATAACACATTGAGAGTTTTGTGTTTTTGAAATACTCCCCCTTCACATGTGCTCATGCATTTTTAGGATAAATTTGCACATGTTGGGTAGAGTTCGCACATTTTGAAATGATCGATTTTCAATTAATATGACCATTGCGAGACACGTTTACATCACTAGTTAGACTAGCTTGAAGTTATTACCCGTCCCGGTCATATCAAACGATCATATCTCGAATTGGTACATTCTACTCAGACAAGTCCTTTGCGAGACACGTTTACATCACTGGATTACCAGCTTGAAATTATTACCCATCCCGGACATGTCTTTTCGATTTGACATTTGAGTTTCGTCAATTCGATGGTTCCTACTGAGTCTTTTTGTAGAGCTCGTTTGAGATTCAAACCACAAAACTTTTTGATCACATTTTAATCACATCTTCTCTCCCGTATACCTAATCTCCCCCTCAAAAATAGCACGCAGTGATATTTTTGATATCAAGAGATTAAATGCAAAACATTTTTGGAGATAAAGACGGAGTTTAGCATGAAAATTGGAACATTTTCTTTTGATACTCCCCCTTAAACAAAGCGTAGGTTTAAACATTTGAGTTTAAAATCAGTTGAAAAGGGTCTAGATGGAGTTATCTTGAGTACATAAATTGGAGAAAAATTTTGAAAAATCTTTTAGAAAAATCTTGATCATGTACTCAAGGATTTGCTTTTCGCCATTAACATTACGAGTTCTGATCGGAAATAATCAGAAGTCATCAATGTAGCGCGGGTTTCGTACTGAAATATACGAAAGCCGTGGTGAAGAAAATTTTGAGAAACGACATGTTTTGGAAAAAAATTTAAATGAACTCTCGCTCAAGCATCTGTACATGCCCGTATCATTGTTGAATGACATTTCTAGATACGTACAGAATATCGATTATACGAGAGACATGTCGTGAGAAGAATATTTTTGGTTTTTTTGATTTTATATTGTTTTTGTATTTTTGAAAATTTTCTATTTTTATATTTTGTTTTTGTTGGTTTTTCAAATTTTGTATTTTGTTTTTCAAAAAATATATACATGCGAAGCTTGTTGAGATAATTCAAGAAGATTCGAGAAGACTTTCTAACTCTTCGGGAGTTAGGCTTCGCATTCCAATTCGATGAACTAAGTTATCAAACCGCTCTTTTGGGAGGGCTTTGGTAAATAGATCGGCGAGTTGGTATTCAGTCTTCAACGTGTTCCTTTATGAAGTGATAGCGGACTCTAATATGCTTGGTCTTCGAGTGTTGCACTGGATTGCACGAGATGGCTATGGCACTTTTCGAGTCACAATACAAAGGTATGCGGTCGAAAGAGAAACCATAATCTGTGAGTTGTGTCCTCATCCATAGAACTTGGGCACAACACGCAGATAGAGACACATACTCGGCTTCTGCGGTTGATAGTGCAGTGCAGTCTTGTTTCCTTGATGACCAGCCTACTAGCTTTTCTCCCAAAAATTGTGCTCCGCCTGATGTACTCTTTGCTGTAACTTGGCAACCGGCGTGATCTGCATCTGAAAATGCTATTAGTGTAAACTCCGAATCCTTCGGATACCAAAGTCCCATGTTGATGGTTCTTCGAAGGTACCGAAAGATCCGTGTAACCTCTTGGAGGTGAAGTTCGGTAGGCCTTGCCTGAAACCGTGCTAGTAAACAAACAACAAAATGTATATCTGGTCGGCTAGTAGTTAAGTACATGAGAGACCCAATCATGCTCCGATATTTCTTTGGATCCATGGGTTTCCCATATAGGTCAGCGCCTATTTTGGGTGAAGTGACCATTGGAGTACCAACAGAGTCACAATTATCCACTCCATGTTTTTTCAAAATCTCAATTGTATATTTAGCTTGATTTAAAAAAATACCACGTGGAGATTGATGAATTAGTAAACCCAGAAAGAATTTTAATTCTCCCATCATGGACATTTCAAATTTGCTTTTCATGAGATTTTCAAAATGTTTTGAATGTGTCGGATTAGTGGACCCAAAAATGATGTCGTCCACATAAATCTGAACAATCAAAATGTCATTTTTGAATTTTCTGGTAAAGAAGGTCGGATCAATTGTTCCTTTGGTGAAATTATTATGAAGTAGGAAAGATGATAATCGTCATACCACGCCCGTGGGGCTTGTTTCAAACAATAGATTGCTTTCTTTAGCTTGTAGACGTATTCTGGATGATCTTTGTCAACGAATCCGTCTGGCTGACTCACATACACTTCTTCTTTCAGAGTTCCATTCAAGAAAGCGGTCTTGATGTCCATCTGATAAACTGTGATGTTCTTGTGAGCGGCATATGCTAAGAAAATCCTGTCTGCTTCAAGCCTTGCAACTGGCGCGAATAACTCTTCAAAATCAATCTCCTTTTCCTGTCTAAATCCCTTTGCCACGAGACGAGCTTTGTTGTGAACGACAGTCATTTCTTCATCCTTTTTGTTTTTCCATAACCACTTAAGATCAATGAGGAGTTTGTCAATTGGTCTTGGAACTAAATCCCAGGTGTCATGTAACTGATATTGAAGAAGTTCTTCCTGCATTGCTTCAATCCAGGCATTATCTGCCATTGCTTCCCGAATGTTCTTAGATTCTATGAGACTGACTGAGCAGACATAGATGCACATGTCACAATCAGTGTTTAGCTGTTTTCTCATCTGAATTGGCCTTGAGGGTTCACCAATGACCTGTTCTATCGGATGGTCTTTTGTCCACTGTAATGTTGAAGGGTACCTTGGACTGGACGAATACGTGTTAGATGGTTCATGTAATCTGGAAGATGATTCAGCAGATTCCGTTCCAAACGGGTTTTCGAATGGTTCTTCGTCTAACACCGCATTATTTTGTTCTTGCTCATCAATTCTTGGTAGAACAATTTCAATTACTGGATTTGCTGGAGTTGATGTTGATGACGTGGAGGGAGTTGGTGTGTCAACTTCGAATGTTGTGGATGCATCTTGATTTGGTGGTGGTGGTGGTGGTTGTTGATTTTGAGCAGGTGCAGCGGAACGTTGGTTAGATGCATTTGTCGAAGCGCCACCATAGTATTCATCATACATAAACTCGAAGAAATTATCCAGTTCCTGATTTTTGGGTTGTTCGTTATGAATTGATTGAGCTCCTTGAGGTGCGAGTCCTGAACTGATATGTCCAGAAGTCATCGGGTTAAGCGCGGGTTCTAGAGCGAGTCTCTTAGAAGCCATTTGTGAAATTTCATCAAACTTCACATTCATCGTCTCCATGATCTTTTTCGTTCTCCTGTTATACACCCTGAATGCCCTCGAGTTTTCCGAATAACCAATGAAGATTCCAATATCACCCTTAGCTTTCAGCTTCCCCAGATCTTCCCTGTCATTCATTGGATAGCACAAAGCGCCAAATACATGAAGATAAGAAATATCCGGTTTTCTGTTGTTTACTAGTTCATACGGGGTTTTATTGAATCTTGGATGAACTAGGGATCGGTTCTGAGTGAAACAAGCAGTGGCAACAGCATCAGCCCATAAGAATAACGGTGCACTAGAATAAATCAGCATTGTGCGAGCAGCCTCCACAAGAGTTCGATTTCTTCTTTCAACTACCCCATTCTGCTGTGGAGTTCTAACAGCTGATGTCTGGTGAGTGAGACCAGATTCTTCAAAATATGTTCTTAACTCCTGATTTGTGAATTCCGTGCCATTATCAGTTCTTACTATCCTTACTGGTGCTTGAAGTAGAACTTGAATCCGCTTCAGAAAGGTGATGATGATGCCTGATGTTTCGTCTTTCGACCTCAGAAACTTTACCCATGTATATCTTGAATAGTCATCGACGATTACAAGAATATACTTCTTCCCATTTATGCTTTGAACTCTCATTGGGCCACATAAGTCCATATGAAACAAATGTAACTTATCCACCGAACTGGGTACGGGTTTAGGTTTATATGTTGCTCTTTTTCTCTTTCCTTGCTCACAGGATGGACATAAGTGTTCTTTGGTGTATTTGAATTTTGGGAGACCATTGACGATGTTGTCTTTGGCAAGTTTGTTTATGGTGTCAAAGTTAAGATGGGACAAACGTCTATGCCACAACCAGGACTTTGTTTCGCTTGCCCTAGTCATGAGACAAATTGGTGATGAAGAGGCCATTTGGTTTATGTCTATTGCATAGAGATTGGTGCCACGATCCCCAATTAAAAGATCTTCCCCCACCAAATTCCTAACAAAGCAAGTGTTTCTCCTAAATGCCACTTCTAAATCCGCATCACAAAACTGCCCAACTGAAAACAAGTTGTGTCCCAACCCTTCGACATAGTAAACCCGAGTGATCAAGTAGTTTCCAAACCGAAGATCTCCATAACCCAGAATAGCTGCAACATGATCATTCCCAAACCGTACAGTCCCCATGAACTGCCATACAAAGTTGATCAGCAGCTTCAGATTCCCGGTCATGTGCTTGGAGCAACCCGAGTCGACGATCCAAAGACAAATTTCAATGACCTGCAAAGAACAGATGATTTTGTATATGGAAACCGTTTAACATTTGGTTCCATGGGGTTAGAGGTAACAGGTGAATCACAATTAGAGAAGGTTTCCATATTTTCATTGGGAACAATTTCTAATTTGCCATTCTTAAGTGTAAACATTCTACCCGTTGGTTTCCATGCACAAAACTTAAGATGGTCCTTAGGCAATAGGCTACTAGTGGTTTTCCTAGCTTTTGCAATAAGTCTTCGAATATATCCAGACTTAGCCCTATTTACTGAAGGAACCTTTTTCTGTTCAGGCATATCATTCACATTCACAGTATCAGAAACAATATCATCACAAGCATTTTCAGACAAAGATTTTGTGTACATTAAACAAACAGAGTCATTACATGCACTAGAAACAGGAGTCTTAACATTACATCCAGATGACATATGTTTCTAATTTGAAAGCGATAAATTCCTAGGGTGTTCTTCTACTTCCATGCATTCACTCTCAGAGACAGGCGAGACTCTAGTTTTCCTGGTATTGCTCCTAGGCTTTCGTCTGCACCTAGAGTTGCTTTCTAATCCTGTAGAAGGTAAGGCACACTCATTAGAATTTATGTTGTCGTCCTGAGATGTTGTTGTAGCATTCCTAATCTCTTTTGGATTATCTTTATTACTTTTGTCTATCGCCCTATATGTTTTAGATGTAGAGGCAGACGCAGTAGTGGGACTAATCCTATAAAGGCCAGGTGCTATTACATTCGATGTTTGGACAACAACTTTCTCATTTCCTTTCTCATTAGGCAAGGGGGTTGATGGTGTTATACCCTTAGTTTCCTCACCCTTCCCGTTTTGACTTTCAAGCTGAGACTTCAAAAGATCAATTTGTTTTTGCATGTTGTGGTAGGAACGCTCATACGACAGTTTGTCATACTTGCATTCTTCCTTTTTCTGATCCAGTTGTTTAAAATATGTGACATTTTTTTTTTCAATCTTGGCAAGTGCCTTTTCATATTTTACAACAATTTCAGAAGTCTCAGCTCGGAGTCTTTCATCATCTTCCACAGAATATGTTTGATAAATAATGGACATAATTTCAGTCGATAGAGCTACTTCAGAGAGAATGTCATTATGTTTTTCCAAAACTTTGATGTGTTCAATGTTTTCATTCGCTTCCTTTACCAGGGATTTGTGGTCCTTGATAAATTCAGCTGATTCTTTCAAAAGATTGTTTTCCACATTTTGAACTATCGCATAAATTGAAGCGATATGAGGATTGATTTCTGTTTCAAACATCTTTATCTGTTCGGTATGAAAACTTGACGACCAGACATTGTAGTTACCGTTTATTTTGGATGCCACAATACTTTGAAGTGTTTCAATTCCCTGTTTAAGACCGACCAAATATAGTCTAGCTTCACTTGTGTTGCAAGTGGTCTTAGAGGCCATTTGTTCGATGTTAGAAAGGTGTTTTGACACAACTTTTCGTTTTGCGACAGCCACTGGTCTTTTGAAAAACATTGGTGACTCTTTTTGAACAAGATGAACGCCAGAATCTGTATTAAGCTTGTTATAATCAATTGGTTTAATTTCTGGGTTCTTTTGTCTCATTTTAACACGACTCTCTTTGGAAAGCTCAATCGTTTCATAAGAATCACGAACCTCTGGAGGATCATGTTTATCATTTATCACACTACCATTATATAACACATTCTGATGTTGCTGAGCTTTCTTGAGAATATAAGGGTTTTCACAACCGATAGCCATTTCTTTATTGTATGTAAAATCGGGTTTGGATCGTTAATAAGCAAGCATTTTGGACGTTTTTGGAGCATAAAAGTGAAGAAAACGACAAAATCTCAAAATCGGCTGGAAAAGTACCTGTGACGGCGTCAAGCTCCATTGTGACGGCGTCAACCCCTGACGCGCCAGAGAGGATTTTGGACGATTAAAAGGGGACGGCGTCAAGAAGGCCATCAAGAAACCCTAACCGCGGCGAGGTGACGGCGTCAGCTCTATAACGTGACGCCGTCAGATCTGATTTTCTATATATATTCTCATAATTTTTAGTCATTAGTGTGCAACTTTGTGAGGAGAAACCCTAAGACGATTTTTCTGCCATTTTTAAGGGTTTTATACCCTTGGATCTCCCAAGTTCAATTGAAGATAAGTAATCAATTAATCATTCAATATGTCTATGTGTTGTTTGATTATATCTTGTTCTTGTCTTTTATTTAACATGCTAGGCTAGATTTATCTTGTGTTTGCTTAGATCTAATGAAACCTAACTATTGATTATTGGTTGTTGGTGTGTTATTAATTGTATTGGATGATTGTTTATCGATGTTAGGCTAAGAAAACTGGCTAACCTCCTATACGGTAACTTGCTTGAACGTCTTAAGAAACATGAACCAATGCGTACTAAGGTTTTTATGGTTGTATTTAATGCATGAGCGAATTCTAGTGATCCCATGTTAGGAGCTTCTTAGCCGGCTCGACATAGGAGTGAAGTAGGAGCTTATAGAGTTGGGGAAGTACGTACGCCACCCCACGATTGGTATTAAGGAATACACCCGTCATCCACGCAATTAATACACACTAATCAACGGGTAAAAGATAGTTAGGGAGTAAGGAAATCTAAGTAAACACATTTCTCTCCATATAAGTTCCACAACCTTTTTATTTTCAGTTATTTTATTTTATTTGCATCTGTAGTTATTTGGGTTAGTTGACTAGCAACTAATTCCGCCCACTCCTTCAAACCCGAGATTTTACTTGCTTTCATAAAAATATAAAAATACAAAAAGAATCTTCCCTCACCCTTAGACCTATTAGAGTAGTTTTTCAATCCTAACGACACTATTCCCCTAGAGAACGATCAATCCCCCGGTACTTGCCACTTCACTATACTACATCGGTCAGGTACACTTCCTGGTGGGGATTGCAAGCCTCTTGAGATCCCTCGAGAGGTAAAACCTGTTGTAAGGTCGCAAAACCACGCATCAAGTTTTTGGCGCCGCTGCCGGGGAATAGTTATTGTTTAGGTTGAATTTTTATTTTATTAGGTCTACTCACTAGATTCCTTTCTAGTGAGATTTTTATTTTATTTTTCTAGGTTTTCTGTAGTCTATCTTTTTTCTTCGTTTCTTTGTTCGTAACCATTACCATCCGACATCATGGAAGGTGGTAATATCCTCGATCCCAACAACCCACCACCACAACAACACCCACCTCCTAGAGCCCGTACCTTAGGAGACTACTCCCGTCCTAGCCACCATGGCTATCGAAACACCATTGAGCTCACTCAAGGAGCCAATGTCACTCCCTTGCGATCCGACACCATCCGGTTGGTGCAAAGCGGATGCGCATTCCATGGACTTCGTTCCGAAGATCCTAATCAACTTCTCAAGGACTTTCTTAAAATCGTTGATTCTATAGACCTTGATGTTGCCACTCGAGAGACGACCCGACTGCGTCTCTTTCAATTCTCTCTGCGGGACCAAGCTAGTCAATGGCTAGAGCGTCTACCAGCAGGATCCATCACCTCTTGGGATGATCTCACCACTCGTTTCCTTGCTCAGTTTTTCCCACCAGGAAGAACTACCAAGTTAAGGAAGGATATCTTGATGTTCGAACAACGTCGAGGCGAAACCCTATATGGGGCATGGATTCGATTCAAGGACTTACTCCAAAAAGTCCCTCATCATGGCATAGATCTCTGGCTTCAAATTCAAATCTTCTATGACCATGTTGACTACCACACCAAGCGTGCCATCGATCGAGCCGCCGGAGGCAGATTGCGTGATAGAAACGCCGAGGAATCATGGGAGATCATTGATGAGCTCGCATCCGACGATGATGAATTGTGGCAAATTTCCCACGACGTACACTCGGCGGTCAACACACATTCATCGCCCGATATAGCCAACCAAATCACCGAGGAAAGCGTTAGTGAACTTGAGAAGAGGGTTGCATATCTTATGGAAAAACAAAATAGACCCTTAAGTCCACAAAAAGCAACAGTTAACTCGGTCTCAAGCGTTAAGCAAATACCATTTTCCAACTCACCACCTCAGGAACTTAGTCCAACATTCGAAGCTCGAATGGGTGAATACATGTCACAACACTCCGAACGGTTGGCAAAATTTGAGGAAGCCGTCTACAAACAGAAGGAGGAGATGGAAGAGAAGATGGTGGAGATGATGGACCTTTTGAAAGAATACACAAATACAAAAGCTCCTGAAAAAGTGTTGGTGCGGAATGACGTTGAAGTTCCCAACACTAAATTTGTCAAAGCCATCTCCATCGTCCAAGAGGGCGAGAATGAAGAGAGGGGGAAGTTGATAACTATGGAAGTCAACAAAATCGACCTCGTCCCACTTAATGCTGGAAATGCCAATGCCTGTAATTGCGGTTCAGACAAAGGAAAGGAGACGCCCTCCAAGGAGCGCCAAATGATAGAACCGCCAAGGTCACAACAAGTGAGGCATCACTTGAGGCACAAAATAAACAAGGAGACCATAAATGATTGGGTGAGAAACTATCGACGTACTCATTTACCCAACAAGGAGTCCAAGAAAATGAAGCCGGATGATGAATCTGACACATTACCCGGAGGGCAATTGTATGAGAGCCTCATAAGACAAAAATTAGTGGAAAAGAAGGAATTCTACGGGGTCTTCGAAATACCATGCAGCATTGGAAAACTCAAGCATCTGGATGCGGTAGCTGACCAAGGTTCCGACGCAAATTTGATGCCTTTATCCGTTTATGTCCAGTTAACTGACGAACTGCCATCCATCACCCGTACTAAACTCTCCTTTGCAAAACATTCTTATGAGTACCCGTTAGGAATTGCAGAAGATGTGTTGGTCAACGTTGCCGGATTCCTGTATCCGGTCGACTTCATGATTATTGAAAGAAATGATATGAATATGCCAATAATCCTTGGGGCACCCTTTCTCGCTACCACTAGGGCACAAATCGATTACGAAAATAGTACCATCCAAATGAAGAAGGGGAAGAAAACAATAAACTTCCCAACGATCCCATGTCATATACGAGATGTTGCTCTACAAAAGAAGATGGAGGCGAACCCCAATATAATCCGTGGTAATGTTCGAGAGAAAATCCTTGCATGGGAGGCAAGGATTAAGAATTACAATGAAAATGAGATTAGAGAATGTAAGGGTGGAAATAACGATTATATTGAGGCTGATAAGCAGACCAATAACCCCGTTGAATTTAAAAAAGGGGACTCAGTGCTCCTAAGGCATTCAGAAACAAAAGCACCTACCGATGAACCAAGTCCCTGGTGGTACGGACCATTCATAATTAAAAGTCTACATCAAGATGGGGTAGTAAGCTTGACCAACAAGGGAGGAGGAGTGACCGCGAATGTCGAACGATTGAAACATTACCATCCTGATAACAAGGATTATATCTATCAGGGATACGTCATAATGCGAGATGATGGAGTCACGTAATGTACGGTGACTTTGAGTCTAGCTACAAGACTCGCTAATAAAGAAAAGCGCTTCTTGGGAGGCAACCCAAGCTTTATTTGCTTTGTGTGTTTATTTATTTTTTTGTTTGATTTTATTTGCTTCCGTATGTATGTTTAATTTTTATTATTATTGATTCATGTTCGAAACTAAATTGTGAAAATGCTTTATCTTGTTTTTAACTTCGTCTTAACTACATATAAAGGTATTTTGCAAAAGATAAGTGTAAGGGAAATCCAAATCGGTTTATTAGAACAAATGAACATGAATCATAACAATATTAAATTAACATACATATTAGTAATTTTTTGAGTCAAATGCTTGTATCGAGTCATAATGATGTTTTGCAGGAATTCCAGGAAGTAAGGTATAGGTTTTTCCAGAAATTTTCCGGAAACTTAACATGAGAATTCTGTCAGATCATTTCTGACGGCGTCAGGTTTTAATTTTCTGAAATTTTTGAAAGTTTTGTTTTTCTTCCGGAATCATAAAATGCTTTATTAAATCTCTAACTTATAAACTCCAGGAATCTGCAAAATAATCATTCCACAAGCATTATATCCTTATACAGATTTATCCCGCCGATGTTATGCAGGTTTTCGTGTTTGTTTTCTCAGGTTTAACAGGTTATTTTGGACAAGGAGATGTATGTGGAATCTAGCTTTTGGCGCTGCTTTAGTCTTGAAGCTTCCACATTACCTTGGAAGAAGATCTAACCATGTTACCTCTTTATCCACCGAGCGAATCAGGGGAGTATTTGATTTCATTCTTTTACCTTATTTACTTTTACATCTTGTTATTTAAACATTGGGGACAATGTTCATCTTAAGTGTAAGGGGGGGTAAAGTACGATACCTTAGAGAATGCTATTACGCTTGATTTTTCGTTTGTTTAATAGTAGATGTGTAATAAAACTGAGAGAAATACCTGTTAAGGCAATTTTAGTGCCAAATTTAAAATTTTTTACAACATATAGGAGTGAAAGTTTGGTCTTAATAAGCGTCTCACGGATAGGAGTTATATGACTAGCACAAAACCGTACCACTAAAAAATTTTCCACCCCCAAATATGTGAGGTTCGCCCCTAGAATTGGTAGGAAAAGCATTTATGCTATGCTGTGTGTACCGGTAGCACTTAGATTCTAGAACTTGCGTTAGGACCATTCCGAGGCCACAAGTGAGACTACATTCGTGTAGTTAGATTTACTACATGATAAGAGGCATTAGGATTAACCCATTGTTTTACACATGTGTTTTTGTTATAATTACATTGGCTACATTGGTCAAGTAATTCTCCCACACCCTTTGCGTTGTACTCATTTTTAGTACACGATACCCCTAGTACACCCCTCAGAGCCTATCTTTTCGTTTCTAACTTTAAGCATTTTACTTAAAGTAAGAATTTGTTTACACCCCACTTAAATGTACACCCAAATCGCCTTAGCCTACCTTGTATGCACTCATTTTTAGTGCATTATTGTGACAACATTTGTTTAAACCCCAAGTTAATTATCTAATTGATTACATGGTTGCTAAGTCGAGTCATATCCTTGTACATATTGTTTTGGGACGGTTGGGACTCATGGGTAAAGTACTAGAGTAATGGAGTAATGGGGAAGAACAACATTATTACCCCCATATGTGCTAAATATTTTAAAAGTACTCCAACTGTTTCGATTATCTTAATTCGAGTCATTAGAATAGTTAATTGTAAAGTTATGTAAAAGTTCAAGTGTAAGGGGGATACAACCCCCCTACGATGTAATATTTTGGATGGTAGGGCAAGAGTGTATGCAAAAAAAAAAAAAAAAAAAAAAAAAAAAAAAAAAAAAAAAAAAAAGTAAAAATAACATACGGACTACCATCCCGTTTCATTTTATGTTTATTTTATCTTTTTGTTATTTTTTTCATTAGCTTAAGTCGAGTCTAGTCTTGGCTTAGCAACGCCATATTGTACATGTAATTAATCAAGATCTTTAACTCGCCACCAGTAAAATATCCTTTATCCAACAAAACCGTGTTTATCATATCCCTACACCTAACGTTATAACCCGTTTAAAAGCCCTCTTTGATAGTTTATCTTAGGTGCTTAAGCCTAGTGGAGGAGGTTTTTGATCCTTTCCCAAGCCTATGGTAATCTATTTGCTATGACAGGTAGTGAGAGATATTATTCATTTTCGTTTATGAGATATACTTTTATGACACCTGAGAGATGTGAGTATCTAAACACTACTTGTGAGGTGCTAATTTGTAATCTTCGTGCTTATTATGATTAAAGTGGAATGACTATTTGTTGTAATTACTTTTATATTAGCGTTAAATGACCCCTAACTTGTATTTTGATTAGAATAAAAGCGCATTTGCTTGAGGACAAGCAAATCTCAAGTGTAAGGGTATTTGATGAAGCGAAAAGTGTACCGCTTTTAGGGGGTCATTTAAGCCCTAAATCGTATTTATTTGATCAAATATTGCCCTAAATCGTTCCTTTTGTCATTTTAGGTACTTTGGAGAAGAAATCTGGAAAAGGAAGCATTTTGGACGTTTTTGGAGCATAAAAGTGAAGAAAACGACAAAATCTCAAAATCGGCTGGAAAAGTACCTGTGACGGCGTCAAGCTCCATTGTGACGGCGTCAACCCCTGACGCGCCAGAGAGGATTTTGGACGATTAAAGGGGGACGGCGTCAAGAAGGCCATCAAGAAACCCTAACCGCGGCGAGGTGACGGCGTCAGCTCTATAACGTGACGCTGTCAGATCTGATTTTCTATATATATTCTCATAATTTTTAGTCATTAGTGTGCAACTTTGTGAGGAGAAACCCTAAGACGATTTTTCTGCCATTTTTAAGGGTTTTATACCCTTGGATCTCCCATGTTCAATTGAAGATAAGTAATCAATTAATCATTCAATATGTCTATGTGTTGTTTGATTATATCTTGTTCTTGTCTTTTATTTAACATGCTAGGCTAGATTTATCTTGTGTTTTCTTAGATCTAATGAAACCTAACTATTGATTATTGGTTGTTGGTGTGTTATTAATTGTATTGGATGATTGCTTATCGATGTTAGGCTTAAGAAAACTGGCTAACCTCCTATGCGGTAACTTGCTTGAACGTCTTAAGAAACATGAACCTTTGCGTACTAAGGTTTTTATGGTTGTATTTAATGCATGAGCGAATTCTAGTGATCCCATGTTAGGAGCTTCTTAGCCGGCTCGACATAGGAGTGAAGTAGGAGCTTATAGAGTTGGGGAAGTACGTACGCCACCCCACGATTGGTATTAAGGAATACACCCGTCATCCACGCAATTAATACACACTAATCAACGGGTAAAAGATAGTTAGGGAGTAAGGAAATCTAAGTAAACACATTTCTCTCCATATAAGTTCCACAACCTTTTTATTTTCAGTTATTTTATTTTATTTGCATCTGTAGTTATTTGGGTTAGTTGACTAGCAACTAATTCCGCCCACTCCTTCAAACCCGAGATTTTACTTGCTTTCATAAAAATATAAAAATACAAAAAGAATCTTCCCTCACCCTTAGACCTATTAGAGTAGTTTTTCAATCCTAACGACACTATTCCCCTAGAGAACGATCAATCCCCCGGTACTTGCCACTTCACTATACTACATCGGTCAGGTACACTGCCTGGTGGGGATTGCAAGCCTCTTGAGATCCCTCGAGAGGTAAAACCTGTTGTAAGGTCGCAAAACCACGCATCAGTTTGTATTTATAGTGAACAATTATCTTGGGCTCCAAGAAATCGATTTAGGGTTATTATCCCTAAGGGCCGATCGGCCTTAACCTCCATAAGGAGATTCTAGATCCTTCTTGAGCTCCAAGTTTCACTAACGGTCCCTCCTTTATTCCCTAACGGTTGTTAGTCAATTCCGTTAATTACTTAACGTCCGTTAGTTATCATTTCGTGTCCAAATAATTAGTATATACAATAATTATACATATTAATTATTTACTTGATCATTCATACGTAAAGTGTGCAATCCCTCGGTCCCGTGTTCGAATCTAGACATACACGATTAATATTTTTCCATTAACTCTAACAGCTCCCACTTGGAAATCTATTAAAAGTGTAATGACATTGGTTAGCGTCTAGCAACACGCTAATGCCCCTAGTACAACTCGGGTGGTGGTCTCCTGGAAAAACCATTTGATGATAAATCATCATACTTATCCTTTTGTTTCTAATACCACATTAATAAAGATATGGATCTAAGTCATTCTTTATTAATAATTATGTTTCTCGTTATTTATGATTAAATAAGATTACCAAATCTTCTGAATCATTCAGGGGAGACTTTGGGTGCGGCCACACAAACATCTTATTAATCCAACGAGGGGCCCAGCAGTATTAAACTCCAAATAAATTTGAAGGAACAAATTCTATCTTGACTACGAGCATAACTCATACACTTCGCAACACTTTCGAAAACAATCCGTATAGCTACCAGTTACGTATAGCGTTAAATTGAATTATAGAAATGCACTACATGCATGACAGTTATCTGGTATCTCAAGTCTGAGGATAACTATATACACATGATTTACTTAATGACAAGATCCATAAAGTAAACTCATGAAGTCGGGATAAGTCCTATATTCAAATCTTTGAATATCACGTGAAATTGGTATGCCAATGCATCAATATACTTTCAAGTATATTCTACCAATACTCAGGTTTGTCTTAATTTAATGATATTCCCATATCATTAACCGACAACGGACAGTTTAGAATATATAAATATATTCACGGATGTAAACATGCAAATATAGGATATATTATTAAGAAAATGATAAATAAACATAACACTTTATTTTATTTCATTAAAATAATATCTGTTTTACAACATCCCATTATCCAAATACTAATCACAGATATGCATGAAACTATTAGCTAAACGAAGTCCTATGCCTTCAGAAAGTTGGTTAAGCTTTCCACCAGGTAGAGCCTTCGTTAATGGATCTGCTAAGTTGTCATCTGTGTGAACTTTGAGTAATTCGATCTCGCCTATCTCCACTTGTTCTCTAACATAGTGATACCGGATCGAGAAATGTCTGGTGCCCTTCATGATTCCAGGCTAATTAGCAAATGTAATCGCGGCTGAGTTGTCACAATACATTTTTATAGGTCTTTCGATTGAGGGCATAACTCCAAGCCCTGAAACGAATTTCCTAATCCAGACTGCTTCCATTGCAGCTTCTGAGGCAACAATATACTCACTTTCTGTTGCAGACATCGCTATAGTACTCTGTTTCTTGCTCTTCCAATCTACAGCACCTCCATTGATGACAAAGACATATCCCGTCTGAGACTTCGTATCATCTTTATCACACTTCCAGGATGCATCGCAGTAACCTGTAACACACAGTTCTGCTTCTGGATTTCCCCGTACACTAAAAACCTTTCTCTCGTAGATCTTAAATACTTGAGAATATGTTTCACAGCAGTCCAGTGAAGTTCACCTGGGTTCTGCTGATAACGACTGGTAATGTTCTGAGCAAATGCCACATCAGGCCTTGTACATCGCACCGCATACATAATCGATCCCACAGCCGAAGTATAAAGGATTCTCTTCATGCGTTCCACCTCTTCAGGTGTTGAAGCACAAGTTTTGCTACTCAAGCCATGTTCTACTTGCATTGGCAAAAATCCCTTCTTAGAATTTTGCATATTGAATCTCTTCAATATCTTGCAATGTAAGCACTTTGGCTTAAACCAATCAACCGCCTTGATCGGTCTCTGTAGATCTTAGATTCCTAGAATGTATGCTACTTCTCCTAGATCCTTCAAGAAAAAACACTTCCCAAGATAGGCTTTCACCTCATGCAAACTTGGAATGTTTTTACCCATGATCAATATGTCATTAACATATAGAACTAGGAAAATAACATCACTCCTACTAGCTTTGTGGTATACACACGGCTCATCAAGATTTTGAGTAAATCCAAACCTTTTGATTTCCTCATCAAATCTCTTATTCCATTGAGGTGATGCCTGCTTCAATCCATAAATGGATCTTTGAAGCTTGCATACACGTTCAGGAAATTCTGGATTCACAAACCCCTCAGGCTATGCCATATAGATATCTTTATCTAGGCGACCATTCAAGAAGGCGGTTTTTACATCCATCTGCCAAATCTCATAATCATAGTGTGCAACTATGGCTATGAGAATCCTAATAGCTCTAATGTCAGCTACAGGAGAAAAGGTCTCCTCATAGTCAATACCATATGTTTGGGTAAAGCCTTTAGCCACCAAACGAGCTTTATAGGTGTGTACATTGCCATCCATGTCCGTTTTCTTCTTGAAGAGCCACTTACTCCCAACAACCTTAGCATTGGGAGGAAGGTCTACTTCAATCCAGACTTCATTGTCTCTCATGGATTGCATTTCCCCATTCATAGCAACCTGCCATTTATCCTTTTCAGGACTATTAATGGCAGCTCTATAACTAGTAGGTTCATCAAGATCCCCTAGTATAGTTTCCTCGCATTCTACGTTCAGACATAGATGCTCAGGTGCTTTCACAGTTCTTGCAGATCTGCGAATGGGTACTACTTCTACTTCAGGTGGAGGACCTAAACTTTCAGGTTCCACAGAAAGTGCGCTAGTGTTTTCAGAAGGTGGCGTATCTTCTTGATCATTTTCAAGATCATAAACTCTCCCACTGAATTCTTGAGATATGAGATTCTCCTCAAGGAATTCTCCATACCTAGCCACAATGACTTTATTTTCTGGTGGAAAGTAAAAGTAGTAACCCCTTGTTTCCTTAGGGTATCCTACGAAGATACACTTAACAGATCTTTGTTGGAGTTTATCTGGTGAGTCACGCTTAACAAATGCCTCACAACCCCAGACCTTTAAGTAAGACAAGTTGGGAGCTTTTCCAGTCCATAATTCATATGGAGTCTTATCAACCTTCTTTGTCGAAACCATATTCAATATGCGAACAACACTTTCAAGTGCATAGTCCCAAAAGGATAAGGGAAGAGTTTTCAGATTAAACATAGATCGTACCATATCTAGCAATTTATGATTTCTCCTTTTAGATACACCATTTTGCTGTGGAGTATAAGGAGATGTGAGCTGATGGACAATTCCACACTCAGCTAGATAATCTTTAAACTCTTGGCTAAAATATTCACCACCTCTATCGGATCGAAGAGCTTTAATCTTCTTACCGAGTTGTAATTCTTCTTCACTTTTAAAAACCTTGAATGTCTCAAAGACTTCATGTTTATGTTTAAGTAAATAAACACAACCATAATGACTATAGTCATCCATAAAGGTTAAGAAGTAGGTAGCACCGCGTTTTAACACATGTATAAGTGGACCACACACATCAGTGTGTATTGATCCAAGTAGATCTGTAGCCCTTTCCATGTTATGTGAAAAAGGTTTCCTTGTCATCTTCCTAGATATGCAAGATTCGCATTTATCAAATGAATCATCATTGATATTTTGCAAAAGCCCATCATGTTGCAGCTTTTCCATGCGTTTCTTGCCAATATGAGCAAGACGACAGTGCCAAAGATAAGATGAATCCAAGTCTGACTTGATTCTCTTATTTCTAATGCCATACATAGAATTATTTCCATTAGACACATGGTTCTCCATGTCAATTTCAAACACACCATTTATTGGAATTGCATTAAAGTAAAAAACATTGTTTAAAGAAACCGAAATTCCATTATCAGTAAATGTGTGAACGAAACCATTATCCTTTAACAAAGAAACTGAAACAACACCTCTAATAATAGATGGTGCATAATGACAATTATTCAAAACTAGTATTAAACCCGAACGTATGACTAAATCGAATGTCCCTATGGCTTCAACTGCTGCACATATGCCATTGCCCACGTACAAGTAGCTTTCTCCATAGCCCAGCTTCTTTGCTCCTCTAAGCCCCTGCGATGTATTACAGATGTGAGTACCACATCCCGTATCATATACCCAGGCATTATGCTTACGAGGAAAAGAAAATAATTCAATCATAAAAATACCTGAAGTGCTCGCGACATTCACAGCCTTCTTATTTTTATTCGCACGACACTCCTCTAGCAGCAATGGACAATTCCTCTTCCAATGTCCAGGAGTGTTGCAGTGGTGACAAGCAGGTAAACCTTTCTTGGTTTGATCCTTCTTCTTAGGAGGATTCTGCTTCTTAGGCTCTTGCTGATAGGTCACAACCTGTTTGCCCTTGTCAGCTTTACCTTTCCCCTTCTTGTTCGCGCGTTGCGGTTTGTTGGGCTTAGTAATCCTACCACCTTGAATTGCCATTACAGCAGGTGTAGGTGCCTTTTTTGACAATCCTTTCTCAAAGTCAATAAGCATTGCATGTAAATCACTTATTGTCTTCCCCGTGCAATGCATACTGAAGTTGCGCACAAAGTCTCCAAACAACTCCTCGTTAAGGGATCGATTGATGAGGCCAACTTGCACATCTTACACGTAACCACATCCGAGTGCATCCAATTGGTCCAAATAACCTTTCATTTCCAATACGTGGGTACTCACGGGTTTACTAGCATCCTGCTTACACTTATGCAAAGAATCAAGCAAGTAATATAACTCTGCCATAGGTGGTTTCTCAAACATACATTTGAACTCATTGATCATGTCCATGGAACCATAGTTCTTAAATTGATTTTGCAATTGAGTGTCCATCCTATGGAAACCGTAGAGGGGGGGGGGTGAATACGTTTCCATTTAAAAACTTAAAACTTTTGTATCAAACACCCGATCAAGTGTGACGTAATATGAAGAGTGTCAACAATGAGTATATAGCATCTAGAGATGACAATAGTAAACTACAACATATGCACAATCAAACCATGGAACATACATGATCAATCACTACATGAGCAACAAGCCACACAAACACATATGCAATGCAAATATAAATATAAAGCGATAAAGAATAAAATGAAAGTAAAGAGATAAGTTAGAAGGCGCAAACCGGACACGATGATTTATAGTGGTTCGGTCACGAAGCTCCTCTTCGCCTTACTCCACTCCCTGAGTACCCAACTCGAGAGTTACTTCACTAATCAACAAACTCCCTTCAGGCGGAGAAAACCGTACACGTCGCTTAACTTGTTTTCCGACACTAAGATAGATGTCGAGTGCTAATCTTAGCTAGCACCAATCTACCACGATCTACCCGATCTACACCTTACACGTCGCTTATCCTATTTCCGACACTAAGCTAGATGTCGAGTGCTAATCTTAGCTAGCACCAATCTACCACGATCTACCCGATCTACCCTTGATCCACATGATCAATCACACAAGCCCAATGGCTTCAAGAGATCTTCACTATCTCTTAAGATCACAATGATCTTGACTCACTCTCTCTCAAAAAAGAAAAAATAATCCACATGTATGCTATGATACAATCAAGAGTGTAACAAATGTTACAAGACCTAACAACTCCAACTCTTATATCTTCTTGGATACCTTGAGTTCTTCTCTTGCTAATCAAGAAGGATGACAACACTTTGTATCTACTTGGATACTTTGTGTTCTTCTCTTGCTAATCAAGAGGGATGACAACACTTTGTATCTACTTGGATACTTTGTGTTCTTCTCTTGCTAATCAAGAGGGATGACAACACTTTGTATCTAGGATACTTTGTGTTCTTCTCTTGCTAATCAAGAGGAATGAAGAGGATCACTTGAGTGGATGATTGGATCACTCTTAAACAACCTAAGACTCTCCAAATGATCAAAGATAGTCATTTAAGTGAGGAGGGATAAGACCAGAGAAAAAGGACTGGAAAAATCAAGTTGGAAGTGTGGAATGGTCCACTATTTATAGGCAAGGGAAAATCTTACCGTTACAGACCTACGGCTCCACTAAATACCCGACGGCTCCACTAAATTTAGTGGAGCCGTCCATACTTAACGGTGCCGTGGACGCTCCCTTTTTTGTCTTTAGTGGGGAAGGTTTATTTGGGGAAGTTAGGAGCTGTTTTGGGAGGAAATTTGACTGTTGGGATTTTCAAACATATTTTTCAAAATAAAACGTTTCTTTTTAATTCAAAAATAATTTGTGAAATATATTTTTGAAAAAATGTTTTGTCACATTAAAAATGTGAAGTTTAGAAAAATAAAATCCTTTGATCATTTGTCAAGTAGTAGATTTGTTTGTCCATACCTTGAGTGATTTATGTCGTGATGGAAATCTACAACTTCGTTGAAGCATACTTGAGACGTCGAGAGGTGTTGATGTAAGTATGCATTGATGATTTGTGTTTACAAGTAACTTGCACATTTTACGTTATGTATTACAAGTTACATATTTGTCATTATTAAAACCGAAGAAACCGTTTAGTTTAAATATCGTAATATTTGCACTAACAATCTCCCCCTTTTTGATGATGACAAATATGTAAACCGTAAGACATAGTAAAATATAAAAGTTACCTGTTTACACTTCCTTCTCCCCCCTTTGTCGAATCAAAAAGGTAGTTGCCTCGAGCGCTTCCTTGGATTTACTTCCTACTCCCCCTTACTACACTACTATCCTTTTCTCCCCAGAAAGGCGAGTTTGCATCATCCAAGTTAAGCCTTCTATAAACACTTGTGAAGACGACTCCATGCTATGTATTCAAATACTCCCGAGCTCCCCCTAGCTCAATGCTCCCCTATGGTGACTTAATCCCCTTGTTTATTTACCTTAGTATCTAGCGGATCCATGGATCAAATTCTTACAAAGGCTTTTCCTACATCAAGGGTTAGCTTCGTGCAGCATAATATATAACAGTATAGGAGCAACATTATAGGGATAGAATACACATAGCAAGACATGCATGGGTTAAACTATGTTAACACGTAAGTGTCACAACCCGACCGAAAACCTAAGGTGTAATTGTTCACTCAATCACACTAATCAAGAACGAGATTCGTTCATTGACTGACGCACTAAATGACTTATTCCAAGTTGTCATTGGGAAGGAAAGTTCTAACAAACCTTTTGAACAACATAATCATCTACCTAAGATGATTGATGTTAAGGATAGTTTGTTGATAAGACATACTCTAAATGATTACTATTATGACAAGTCGTGCCATAAAGTAGACTCGATAGAGGTTATACCTAAATGATTCCATAAGGTGGGAGAGTGTTGGTTGTAGTGACAACAAGGACAACTTGGGTTATGTGGTTGTAGGGGATAAATAATGGGATGACCCATTAGTAGTTGTGGTGATGGTGATAGTGATAAGGATGATGTGTTAGTGCCAAGTTCAAAAGGAGATGTAGGTGACAAGGTTAGTGTGAGAGCTAAAGGTTGTGGTGATGGTGATGGTGATAAGGATGATGTGTTGGTGCCAAGTCCAAAGAGGTTTAATGGTGATAGGGTTAGTGTGATAGCTAAAGGTTGTGGTGGACTTGGTGGAGGTAAGGGTGTAGGAATCCTAAAGGTGGAGGATGATGATGATGTGGTTGGAGATGTTGGTTTTGCCCTTTGAGGAAAGGTGGGAAAGGATGGTTTAGGTTAATATATCGTTTGCACTGACAATGAGATGCATGATATATTTCAAAAGGGAAAAAGAAAAGGTGCATGTGATCCTAACAGGATTGTTGGTGGATATCTCTAACGGGGTTAAGGTAATGAAGTTCTAGGTTTCTAGGTTGGATGATCCTAGTTGTGTGTTAGGGATAATTTGGTGCATTAAGGGTTTCGTGTGTTTGTGAGGATTGAAGGTTGTTGAACTAACTATCACTTATCCAAAGTGAGGAATAGTTGTAAGGTTTGAGTGTGATGAGTTGAAGGTTATAAGGTTTGAGTGTGATGATCTATGGGTTGAAGGTTCTTAGACTAACTGTCACTGTCAAGAGTGAAGTGTAGCTAAAAGGTTTGAGTGTGATGATGATGTTAATGTGAGGTTTGAAGGTGAGATGCAAGATAAGCTTGCAATGGTGAGGCCTTATATAGGCAAGAGTTGTGGGATTCGAACTAAAGTTGGTGTTAGAGTCCTATGGTGTAGTGAGGGAATCCTAGGGTGTATGTGAGTTTGCAAGATTTTGCAGGTTTGAGGTTAGGAATGCAGGGATCTAAAGGAAACAGTGAAAATTCGTCAAACATAGGCATGGTACCACTAAATACCACACGGTACCATTAAATTTAACGGTACCGTGGCCTATTTAACGGTACCGTGACCTGGAAGTCACGAATTTTCCTGTGCAGCCTAGTTCTGGGCAACTAAAGGGTATTTTCCTAGGGAATAAGAACCACATTTGTGTGTTCTTGAGAGTGTTTGGTGAAAGACAGTATGAGTGTGTTTTCGCTCCCCCTTAATCTATTACCATCCAGACAAGATGTAGAAGATAAAGAGGAAAACGAACGATGACGGAAGCGATGAGCTTAGTAACGTCATGACAGGTGGTGGATAGCATACGATAAAATTCACCTTTGAAGTCACGTAGCTCTTCTCAATCATTGTGAATATTCATAGAATATTATGATGAGGCAAGTGATCACGTGGAGATATCCTAGGGGTTAAGAAGATAAAATCTTCAAGGTTGTGAGGTTAGTGATAAGGTTCTAGTGGGTTATCTATGTTGATGAGGAAGGGTTATCTCAACATATCCTAGCGATTCTTCGTTTGAAGTGTGTGGAAGATGAGTGGGATGCGGAAGCATTGGTAGTGTTTAATACCATGCGGAGGTGAAAGGGAAGAAGGCTTAGGAATCAGAAGATAGATACAATCTGTTCTGATAGGATACGGTTCTGGTTCAAGACTACATCGAGTGGGTTTCGATAGTGTTTTTGAAACAGTGAGAATAAACTGTCTCAGCAGACAACGGTCCGACGGTACCATTAAATTTAGCGGTACCGTCCCCTATTTAAGGGTACCGTGACCTGCTGAGGTCAGTTTTGACCCAGAATTAGATTTCTGACAAAGAAATTTCACATATGTTGTGATTTTTCTGGACCTTAGATTAAAAGAATTTATACCGAATAAATTCCTTTATGAATGAATCCACCGGGATTCGATGAACGTTTGTCGAGAACGGGAAATGACATTTAATTGCATTTCGCAAATTAAATAAACTTTAAATACTTCGGATGAAATATTTAAGTTGTCATTGGAGTTTAAGAGGATTTTACGAATAAATCTTCGCTAATTAAGGGAGTCATTAGAGCGATGTAGTCATTAGAGCGAATTTATACCTAATAAATTCTTTGACCGGTACTGGACGAGAAGAAATGACTTTTATATTTCCGAGGAAATACATAGGTAGTCATTAGAGCGATGTGAAAGATGACTTAATATTTCCAGTGAAATATTTAAAAAGTCATCAGACGAGACATAGGATATGACTTGACATTTCCAGTGAAATATCTAACAGTCATGGGACGAGATCGAGGGAATGACTTGATATTTCTAGTGAAATATCTAAAAGTCATGACACGAAATAGAATAGATGATCTCAATATTTCCAGTGAAATATTCAAGAGATCATGCAAGGAACGTGAGGGATGACTTAATATTTCCAGTGAAATATTTAGATAGTCATGAGAGGGATTTAAAGAATAACTCAATATTTCCAGTGAAATATTTAAAGAGTCATGAGACGAGACGCACGAGATGACTACAATATTTCCAGTGAAATATTCAAGTAATCATAAGAGGGGTACGAGAGATGACTTTAATATTTCCAGTGAAATATTTAAATAGTCATAAGTTTTATGGAAAATGTTCCATCATTCCTAGACCTAGACGGAGATGGTAAGGGGATTCTCGGTTGAGAGGTTTGGTTGATTTAAGGGTTTCTATGTGCTTCGCACGTGAGTGTTTCATGGGGTTTTGAAAGATGTAAAGCTAGGCCTATGGTGCTGATTTGCAGCAGGGTTTGGGATCTTAAGACGTGTATATTCACACGAGGATGAAAGGAACTACTAATTACTTATATAGTAACTCGTGAGTCCTTTGGATGAGCGTTTTAACATACGTTGTTAAAAGGCTTGAGTATGATGTTTCGGATATGATATTTAACAATTGCGATCGCAAGTTAAACTTACTTGAATATTTCGGATGAAATATTTAAGTTGTCAACCCTACTCCGAGTTCTACTAGGTTTGTTCCTAACCTTCCCATGACAAAAAGGTGTATTACTTGGAAGAAGGCGAAGTGATGACTGGGGAATTAGGGTAACTTCGCAACTACTTTGACTTATGGGTTTTGACACTAGTGTATGGCTCTATGACTTCTAAGGGTTCATAGTGATGGGCATACCTAATTCCTAATGTGTCAAAAGAACATAGTGTGGGTGAAAACTTTACAAGTAAATCAAGTAAAATGCACATAAGGAATAAATGCAAACATCATGCAAAACATGATAATCATTTAGCATTTAAGATCATGAAGACATTTAATCATGTCTTATGAGAACATGTTATCATTTTGAAACATGTATGTGGGATGCAAGCAATCTAGGTTTGCTAAGGCAGATCCTAATTACTACTTGTTCAAGATGACATCCTAATGGGAGATATAGGTCAACGATGCAAACTATCTCTAGTCAAATGTAGGAATGAAAAAATTTCAAGTTAGAGAATGAGTATGAGACAATCACTAGTGGTGCTCAATTAAGGCTGAACACGACCATTTTTACGGGTTATACCACAAACCCAACTTCTCTCCTGGAAGCAATTCAACCGTTAGGTCAAATTGAATTTCTAGTGCGATAGGTTCTAAAATAGTCATTCTCATATTAGAAAATTTCAAATTCCTATATTTGCCTATTGAAGTGTAGCAAAGATGATATTAGCTTATTTCGCTAATACATGACCTAATATGACTCAACTAACCATACTTTGAAGGTCGATTAAGAGAATGACATGTCTTATACAACTCCTAACAAAGGCAAGCGAAATATTTTAATTTCGTGTTTGAGATTTAGAGGTTATTTGATGGAGATGGTGTATTTTATGATCTCTTGGACAACATCTTTGTTTGTTGAGTTGTTACATGTTATTTTAACATGATTTGGTTTCCTAGAACCAAGAGACACTCTAATGTGATACAATGTAGAATCTACTACATCGTTTGTGTTTCAAGAATGCTCCTTTGCATATCTTGAGTGAGAATCTAGTAAAGGTTACTTACCTCAATAGATCTTGTGAGCATTTTATTTAAAATGAGACATACTGTTTATTTCAACAAGTATGCTTTTCTAAGAGGAAACCTATCACTCTTATGAATGCTTTGTGAAACAAGTATTTTAGTGTATGACTAATTTTACTTGTTTATGCAATGACACATGACGTATTAGGTTATTATTCAACTCTAATATCCTATATTTGTTAACAGGATGCAATGTATTCTCTTGTAACATAACCATTCATGTCACAAAGAAAATAAGATGCATGGGATATAAGTTATCCTTTGTCAATCTTTTGATAAGAGAAATACATGTGATATTCTCAAAGATTGATGACTTACATAATAGTTAATGACATATTATGTGTGACACTTTTACTAGACATGTGACCTTGAGTGTTGAGTCGTTCATGAGCAAAGTTTACATATGTTGTTTGTTTGCTCTTGTTTGGTTTTTCAAAAATGACACATTTACTAATTGCATTGCAATGTAAATTACTTGTATATTTCGGATGAAACATCCAAGTTGTCACTCCTACTTAGTTGTGTATTTTATGCATCTTTTAAACATATTAGTTTAATGTTTGGAACACAACTATTGGACAACAAGACTCAATATGGCATCTTCAACACAAGTGTGAGTTATGATCCGATGCATATTATTTTCGTCTTGAGAGGACGTCATTATTTTCATAACAATCGAGTGTGATTGAGTATGTAGATTCAAGATAATATGTTTCATCATGTTTTGATGTTATCTTGAAGCTAAACAAATAATGACTCCAATTTCATGTCCACACTCGAAAACTTGTTAATTAGATTCGATGATGATATCAATCATAATTTGAATAATGAATTGATATGTACTTGAAATCTTTCTTGACCCTCACAATCACTCCCTTTTTAAAAAGAAAATTAAAATTTAAGGAGTGAGTTCCATTTATTTTAACACTAGTTGTATGTGTGAGGTTAATGACAAACTAAGTTACTACTTTGATATTGTCATTTATTTTTATTTGAGAAAAACTATTTATATTATTATGTAAAATACTCTTAGTTTTTCGACACCTCATTAGTATAAAAATAATTATCTTAACCATTTTTATACCACATACGTAAAATACTAAATGTTTAAAACATTTTGTATGTGTGTTAAATCAATGCAAGTTTAATACATTTTCTTTTACTTAAATACTAATGTATTAAAATGACCTTTTATCTTGTTTAGACAACCCATGGTCAAACAAGACAAAATGATGTGATGTTTTAAGGATCATGTTACGGATTTTATGAAAGTGTTAAGTATTTTGGGGTGATATACTTTTTACACTTAAACCTTTGGAAAAATAATTGTGTAAGACAATATCTTTCGACACACATGATCTACCAACTTAGTTTCTATTCCTAAGAAAGTTACTAAACCATTTTAAGAACTTGCAACAAATGCAAGACAAATGGTTGATGCCTATATGCAATGCAAACTAATTACTTAATATAGTGCAAGTGATTTAGCATGAGCCTTATAAATGCATAAACCGAAAAACTATAATAAGCAAATAGCAATTTAACACACAAAAATACTTATCATCATTTTGTGTATTAGGTATAACAATGTATACTAAGCTTGATTTTATTTGATAATGAATTGGTTTCCTCCCCATTTCAAATATTTTTGCTGAGCACTTTGAAAACATGTCAAGGTTTAAAAGTTGAATCGCCCTTTTTCAGTTTGACCAAAAATTTACGCAAACTGCATGACCAGAAGACCTTTAGTTGAAAATCAAGGACTTTAACATACTTTCATTTAGAACAAATTCATAAAAATGTTTCTCAAATGAAAGTAGACTCAACATCGTTCAAAATGATGGGCGACACGACTCGTACAGACTCATGGTTGATTTTATATGGATTTTTGAAAATGAACCAAAAATGAAAAACAGACAATCAGATGCACGGCACCGTTAAATGACCCACGGTACCATTAAATATAACGGTACCGTACAATGTTTAGTGGTACCGTGGTCTGTTTTCTGATTCAGAACTGCATGACTTAATGACTCGTTCTGAAAACATGACCGGACACTTAAAGACACTGTTCTTTTAGTGGTTTAAGAAAACCTTCAAGCTAGTATGACAAAGTATACTTAACAACAAAACTTATAAGTATTAAGCAACTAAATACTTTTCATATTTTTATCACCTTCATGGGTAATTTGATACATGGATCGTACTCAATTTTGAAAACCATTTGTTTTAAAAATTTGAGCGACCTGTGAATACGTTTCCATTTAAAAACTTAAAACTTTTGTATCAAACACCCGATCAAGTGTGACGTAATATGAAGAGTGTCAACAATGAGTATATAGCATCTAGAGATGACTATAGTAAACTACAACATATGCACAATCAAACCATGGAACATACATAATCAATCATTACATAAGCAACTAGCCACACAAACATATACGCAATGCAAATATAAATATAAAGCGATAACTAATGAAATGAAAGTAAAGAGATAAGTTAGAAGGCGCAAACCGGACACGGTGATTTATAGTGGTTCGGTCACGAAGCTCCTCTTCGCCCTACTCCACTCCCCGAGTACCCAACTCGAGAGTTACTTCACTAATCAACAAACTCCCTTCAGGCGGAGAAAACCGTACACGTCGCTTAACTTGTTTTCCGACACTAAGCTAGATGTCGAGTGCTAATCTTAGCTAGCACCAATCTACCACGATCTACCCGATCTACACCTTACACGTCCCTTATCCTATTTCCGACACTAAGCTAGATGTCGAGTGCTAATCTTAGCTAGCACCAATCTACCACGATCTACCCGATCTACCATTGATCCACATGATCAATCACACAAGCCCAATGGCTTCAAGAGATCTTCACTATCTCTTAAGATCACAATGATCTTGACTCACTCTCTCTCACAAAAGAAAAAATAATCTTGATGTATGCTATGATACAATCAAGAGTGTAACAAATGTTACAAGACCTAACAACTCCAACTCTTGTATCTTCTTGGATACCTTGAGTTCTTCTCTTGCTAATCAAGAGGGATGAAAACACTTTGTATCTACTTGGATAATTTGTGTTCTTCTCTTGCTAATCAAGAGGGATGACAACACTTTGTATCTACTTGGATACTTTGTGTTCTTCTCTTGCTAATCAAGAGGGATGACAACACTTTGTATCTAGGATACTTTGTGTTCTTCTCTTGCTAATCAAGAGGAATGAAGAGGATCACTTGAGTGGATGATTGGATCACTATTAAACAACCTAAGACTCTCCAAATGATCAAATAAAGTCATTTAAGTGAGGAGGGATAAGACCAGAGAAAAAGGACTGGAAAAATCAAGTTGGAAGTGTGGAATGGTCCACTATTTATAGGCAAGGGAAAATCTAACCGTTACAGACCCACGGCTCCACTAAATACCCGACGGCTCCACTAAATTTAGTGGAGCCGTCCATACTTAACGGTGCCGTGGACGCTCCCTTTTTTGTCTTTAGTGGGGAAGGTTTATTTGGGGAAGTTAGGAGCTGTTTTGGGGGGAAATTTGACTGTTGGGATTTTCAAACATATTTTTCAAAATAAAACATTTCTTTTTAATTCAAAAATAATTTGTGAAATATATTTTTGAAAAAATGTTTTGTCACATTAAAAATGTGAAGTTTAGAAAAATAAAATCCTTTGATCATTTGTCAAGTAGTAGATTTGTTTGTCCATACCTTGAGTGATTTATGTCGGGATGGAAATCTACGACTTCGTTGAAGCATACTTGAGACGTCGAGAGGTGTTGATGTAAGTATGCATTGATGATTTGTGTTTACAAGTAACTTGCACATTTTACGTTATGTATTACAAGTTACATATTTGTCATTATTAAAACCGAAGAAACCGTTTAGTTTAAATATCGTAATATTTTCACTGAAAACTAGGATCCAAATTGATATAGTTTCATCACATTAGCTGAGGCTGCTAGCAATGAAAGTACTCAAAAAGGTACGAGTCGAACTCAATTGCCAATATCCAATTGCAACTCCTAGAATCATGGGATTTACATATTTTGCCAACCTCAGTTGCAAATGTAAGCATGTTTTATCCCAATCCTTATGCCTTGACATAGCTTCATTACATCAGCTGAGGCTGCTAGTAATGACGGTACTCAATTAAGTTAACCAACTTAAGAAACTGCAAATTGACATAGTTTCATCACATCAGCTGAGGCTGCTAGTAATGAAAGTACTCAATTTACCCTTTGATTCCCATCCTTTGATCATCACATCAGCTGAGGCTGCTAGTGATGAAGGCATGTAATCTCAGGTGTTTCCGTTTCATTGGATGGCATATAACTTAAATTTAAGGGTATTATATTTTTGATGTGTGTAATCCAAAAATATGTACAAAGATGTCATGCATTCATCTTGTATCATATGTTTTATGTAAAAAAACTTTTACTCTTTACTAAGCTTAAATCAACAAAGTTTTAATTGATGGCGTTGAGAAACTTACAACTTTGCCTTAAGATGCTTCGTACATGTATAATGGTTGTACTTGGTAAGTCTAATTTGACGCACAGGCGAGCGGAGAGACAGAATGGAGTCTCTTTAAGGCCACAATTTAATGCGAAACCAACCTTATACCCACTTTATAGTTTGTCAAAATTAGGTCCGCCGCTTCGACCATTATGTATAGTTGCATCAATCAATTAAAAGTTTAAGATTTTTAAAGCTTAAAAAATTTATGTCGTAAATTATTATATTGATAGTCTTGGCTGGGAGCAAATTACCATGCGAAGTGAACCACTATCGGCACATAAGACATAGCAATAAATAATTTACCACAAAAGGTTTCATAGTTATTAGGTTCAATTATTTTTTATACCAAAAATTACCCTCTTTTTGCTTACAATTCAAGATAATTTAAACAAAAAAGATCAAGTAATTTAACAAAAAAATAAACAAACACATAATAACACATATATGATCTTAACAATTAAATCATATAGCCACATGCAAACCTTTTGATAAATCCTATTAATAATCTCTATGTGAATATTTATGTATATAAATACTAAAGATCCCATTGGTTTTCGAGCACATTGTACCTAATGGAACACAGACACCAATTACTTGCCCGCTTAAGTTTTAATAATTATATACCATGTAGCACATAACCGATTCATTAATATAATTAATTAGGTCTTCCCTAATTTTAGATTTATCTAAAAAACATGTAGCACATAAAGGCAAACCCTAATCCATGATTCCTTGCATGAAGAATCATGGATTAATCAGGAACGTAACCCTTATTATTCAAATAAACACATAAACAAAACATGTCCTAATTTAGGGTTACAAAACTAATCATTTAGTTAAAAGAGGGTTGAAACCCTAACCCTAAATTCTTATTCGATTTTTATTGTATGTTTTTTTTTTTTTTTTTTAAAACAAACCCTAAAATCGACTTAACATGTATGTTCAAATCAAGAATTGATTTTTATTATGTGTTTAGGTAATTACAACTACATGTTAAATTGGCTCGTGATGCCACTGTTGCAATTTAAATAGCATGACAATCATCTAAATAAATAAACACATCAAAGCACGTATAGCGGAAGCAAGATCTTTGATTTAACACATATAAAGAATTACCAAATAATAAATAGTTACATACCTCAAGATCCTAGCAAGAACAAGGATCAATCTTCTCTTCACTTCACTTGATCAATAAATAGGATTAACGTGAAACCCCTTACCTTTTTGTTTCACAATCCAAGATAAATAACTAAAGTAAGTTATTACCGAACTCTTGTACACACGTACTATAACCAATCAAGTATTGATGCTAGTGAATGAACACGTAAAACCAAAACAATTTTGTTTTATTGAAAAACTTATGGATCGACCCTATGAATAGTGTACGATTGGTTTTGGAACAAGAGAAGAGAAAACACAAACTTTTAGGGTTATAGCAATGCACAAGGTAAAGAAACAATAACCCATAGGTTTGTATTTATAGTGAACAATTATCTTGGGCTCCAAGAAATCGATTTAGGGTTATTATCCCTAAGGGCCGATCGGCCTTAACCTCCATAAGGAGATTCTAGATCCTTCTTGAGCTCCAAGTTTCACTAACGGTCCCTCCTTTATTCCCTAACGGTCGTTAGTCAATTCCGTTAATTACTTAACGTTCGTTAGTTATCATTTCGTGTCCAAATAATTAATATATACAATAATTATACATATTAATTATTTACTTGATCATTCATATGTAAAGTGTGCAATCCCTCGGTCCCGTATTCGAATCTAGACATACACGATTAATATTTTTCCATTAACTCTAACAGTACGTGTGTCTATCGTGTGGAGGAGAGAAAGCCACGTCGGCGTCTGACACGACGCGATGTTTCGCACTCCTCACCTTTGCCTATAAATAGTGCCATTTGTTTCATTTTTACTACCGTAATTTTACACACTCCTCTGACACACTTTTCACTAGCGCTTTTCCGAACGAATTTTCTGATTAGTCCGAGTGGTTTCTACGTAACTCATTCGTCCAAATAGGTACGTTTCGTATTACCAATATTTTGTGTTTTTTGTTGTTCGGCTATACCCTCTCTTCCCTCGGTTAAGCTATGTCGAGTTCACCCATTCCGATTCATGAGGAGGATGCTCCGAAAGTTGAGGGATTTTTGCCCAAGTTCGACATTCAGAAATATACTTCTCGTATGGACGAAGGGGCTGTGACCTTGGTGGCGATGGAATTTGGCATACCGGAGGATTTACATCCTAGGCCACCTCCGGAGAATATGACTATGGATGAATTGCCGGATGATGCGATAGGTTTATATTTGGAGTATTTTTATGAAGGCGGTCTTAGTGTGCCCTATTTTACCTTTTTGTTGGATGTGATTAGATACTATAAAGTCCATGTTTATCAATTAGTTCCGTTAGGTCTGCATCGTGCTACTCTTTTTGAAGTGTATAGTCGGAGTTTGCACATTACCCCCGCCACCTCTCTTTTCCGAGCGTTTTACAAACTGAGCAAGCAGGGCCACTGGTTCTCCTTCAAGAAACGAAGTGGTAAGGATAGGAAGGTTTGCTTTAACGAGATCTTGACCTGTTTGAAGGGTCGGAAGTATAACTTTTTCCTAATAGATACACGGGCCATTCCTTTTTGCGATGCCTTGGAGGCATCATGATTCTGACATCTCGGATCCTTTTCCGAAAGGGGAATTTAGCGTCGAAGATGCTGCGAGGTTGTCAGAGAATGTAATTGATCTTATTCAAATTCCTCCGGGTTTCCTTTATGCCGTCGGACTAACTTCTCACTGGGAATATCCCGGTTATCGGGTGGCGTTTAGAGATGCCGAGGGAAAGGGTATAACCTTTGCTTTGATTTTTCTTGTGTGTTGATGTGTATATGTGCGCTTATTTCCGACTAATTTATATTTTTGACTTATTTGTTTGCAGCTTTGACAATGTCTGATTACTTGATTAAACCCAAATTCCGGGAGGGAGTGACCATGACCAAAGGGGACAAGTACGGAGAGGGTCAATCTCACGAGCTGCATGTGACCGAACCGGCCCATTCGAATGTTGACATTCTAGAAAAGACCGATGAGCATAAAAAGGTTGAAGTGGCGGATGAAAGAGTGTTGGAAGCGAAGCAGAGGAAGCAGGAGCAAGCTGCTGCTCGGCTGGCTCTCAAAGCTAAACAAGGAGAAGTAGGAATTAGTAAACAAATCAAGACTCGTGGCAAATGTGCCAGTGGGGAAGATGGTTCCACCCGTCCGTCTAAGCGGGGAAAGTCAACAAGTGATGTCCCTGTGGTAGATTTGGATTCCGCGGAGCATATTCCTGCCCCCATCCCTATTCGATCGTTGCATCCAATCGAGTCGGGGAAACAGCCGGAGGGTGAGGAGGGTGCGAGCAATCAGTTTGGGGTTGCTGATGCTGGTAAGTTATCGGGATGTATTTATATGAATATTTCTCTCTTCCCCCTCTTTCTTTCTTTTTTTATTTTATTTTTATTTTTTTTATTTAATTTATGGTTGTGAGAGTCGCATTGTTTGTTGTTTACCTTTGAGGGAGTCCTTTCGCTGCCTCCTCCGGTCGTGGTAAAAAGAAGGTTATTGATGATGAGGATAAGGACGAGTCCGCTTTCGAAGGGCTGTTTATGCCGGAATGGTCAGTGAAGAAGAATGCACGCCTGAATAGCTTCTCGGTGTGCCGTGACTTGATGGTTCTTCTGCCCACCCCTCGGGAGGAACAGTATTTGGAGAGTCTGGATGATGAAGATGCTTGCCAACGTGCTTGGATGTTTCTAGGTAAGAATGCCATGGCTCAGTCGGACATGTTGTTTCGGGTTGAGACCCTTCTCCGTGAATACAACAGTCTCACCCTTGCTCATCAAGATTGTGACCGTACTGCCAAGGAAAAGTTTCAACGTTTTAGTGATATGTTGGAAGAGATGCATAGATTGAAAGATGAGCAATCCGGTTGTGCCGCACAGGAACCGGAAGAGCTGAAGAGGTTACGACATGAGCACTCCGGTTGTATGGTTAGGGAGTCAAGTTTCAATGACCAAATCTTGGAGTTGGAAAAGTAGAAGGAGGAATGAAGGAAGGTTTCTGGCGAGCAGGCTGAGAAGATCAGGTTATTGGAGGCTGAGCTGGACAAAACCAAGCTTTTGTTGAGTGATGAGGAGATGGAGAACCAAGAGCTCCGAAAGGAGAAGCAGGATCTGGCCGTGAGGATGGGTCACACGGAGATGGACCATTTTAAAGTGGTGAAGGAATTTATTCCTGAAATGGTTCATCGTCTTCTTAATAGTCACGAGTACAAACAATCTCTAGCCCTTCCATTTAGCCTCTCCTTCATGGCTGGATTTTTGGATGGCGTCACTCTGGAACGTTCCAAGGAGGATGTGGCTAAGGTCATAGCGGATGTGGAAGATTTGGATTTAAAGGCCGAGGAAAAGTTTCAGCCTTTGTATGACAAGCTCTTTGTGACTGAATACCCTTATGTGCAGAAAGTTAGCGATGCTTGTTATAAGCCTATGGCGGAACTCATGAATATCTTTCCGGATCCCACTCCACCCAAGCCTACGGAGGTTGTTACGGCCGATGTTACTACCGGGCCGACTTCCGGGGCTCCTGCAGCTGAACATCCTACCGGCCAAGATTCTACTGTGGAATAACATGTCTCTGCTCCTTGAAGGAACTGATCGTTGTAAGATCTGGGTGTCTCCATTTTGACTACGGGCAAAGGCTACTCCGGATTTTATGTGAAGCTCTTATTTATTCTTGTTATGATGTTTTAGAAACAGTTGGTGGTTTGATGTAAGGCCTTTGGGGCCGTTAGAATAGTTTGCAAACAATTGAAAGATTCGAACGAATGTAATAGTTTTGTAACCGATGGGATCGTACGTTATTTGTACATTTTTAAGCCTTTATCTATAATGGTTGTTTCATTAGTTATAGAATGTTTTTTTTTTTTTTTTTTTTTTTTTTTTTTTTTTTTTTTTTTCATTTTTTTTTACTTTGTATCCTTTATGTTTCGCAATGATCCAATCCTTAAGTTGACATGATTATTTTTTTCTATGTCATTCGGAAAATTTGAGACGTTTAGGGCCGTTCGGCCTTTATGCCTTGGCTATTCGTGGCATCCCTTTTTGGGTATGCACCATTTTAGGGTGTCATGTGCCATTCGGCCCCTTTTACCCTAGCTGCACGGTAACCCCTTTTTGGGCATGAGCCAATTTTGGGCGTCATGCGCCGTTTGGCCTTTTTGCCTTAGTCGTATGGCAACCTCTTTCAGGGTATCAACCATTTTAGGACGTCATGCACCATTCAGCCTTTTTGCCTTGGTCGTATGGCAACCCCTTTTTGGGTGTGAGCCAATTTCGGGCGTCATGCGCCGTTCGTCCCTTTTGCCTTAGTCGTATGGCAACCCCTTTTCGGGTACCGACCATTTTAGGGCGTTATGCGCCATTCGGCCTTTTTGCCTTAGTTGCATGGCAACCCCATTTTGGGTATGAACCATCTTTGAACATTGACCACTGATCTCCGGAGGTCGCGAGCCTTCCGGAGGGATCATTTTGAACTTATGTTCAGAACACGGTATGTGGTGAAAATTGCTTCCCTTCATCTGTGGGATAGTTGCATTTGTCATTCATAATAGATAATAATGGGTCCTTTCGGACCTTACATTCGATACATTAGACTTATGCTTACAAAAAACATTTTCTAAGGTTGATGGCGTGCCATGTTCGCGGCACTTCCTTTTCTTCCATTGTCTCCAGCTTATACGAACCGGTCTGGTAGGCTTCCACGATTCGGTATGGCCCTTCCTAATTGGGTCCCAGCTTTCCTTAATCTTCGACCCTGCTCGCCTCGTTCCTTCGATACACAAAGTCGCCTACCCTAAATGATTCGGGATGGACTCTTTGGTTATAGTACTCCTATATCTTTTTTTTGTACTTTTCCTCTCGGATTGCAGCCATATCCCTTCACTCTTGCAGCAGGTCTAGGTTCAGGCTGATTTCATCGTCATTTTCTTTCTCTTTTATCATCATGGTCCGAAAGGTAGGCATTCCTATTTCTGCCGGGATGACTGCTTCACTTCCGTACATGAGGCTGAACGGTGTTTCTCCGTCGTTTTCAGGGATGTACGGTGTGCCCACAAGATATTTGGCAGTTCATCCACCCATCCGGTTCTTTCTCTGCCGAGCCTTGACTTGAATCCTTTCATCAGACTCTTGTTAGCTCTTTCTACCAGTCCGTCAGCCTGAGGATGGGCCACAACAGTGTTCACTTGGGTTATATTCAACCTCTCACACCAACTTTTAAATGGATCATGGATGAAGTTACTTCCGTTGTCCGTTATAATTATTCCTGGTAGCCCGAACCTGCACACAATGTTCTCCCAGACAAATTTCTTAACGTCTTTTCCCGTTGTTCTTGATAATGGTTTGGCTTCCATCCATTTTGTGAAAAAATCAATTGCCACGATGACAAACTTGATTTTCCTCGAAGCTTTTGGTAGAGGTCCTAAAACGTCCATGCCCCACTGGTAGAATAGCCAAGGTGCCATGATTGAAGTCATCACGGTTTTTGAGAGCTTCAGAACGGGTGCATGTATTTGGCAGGAGTCACATTTTTGGATCACTTCTCTAGCATCTCGGTGCATGGTTGGCCAATAATAACCTTGTCTCATTAGTTTTGCTACCACTGATCGTGGTCCGTAATGCATCCCACATGCTCCTTCGCGCACCTCCCGGATGAAGTAGTTTACCTGGAGTGGTCCAACGCACCTCAACATTGGGCCTAGGTAGGATTTTTTGAACAACACGGCGTCAATTATGGTGTAATGGTTTATCTTCATCCGGAGGGCTCTGGCCACATTCTGGTCTTCCGGCCAAATGCCTTCCTGTCTACACCGAATGATTGGAGTCACCCAGTTTTCTTCCTTTTCTTCCACAATTGCATTGATGACTTCATCCACCGTTGATGGTTTTTCTAGGACTTCTACAAGGATTTCTTTTGTCAGGTGATCAAACGCTACGGACGCCAGCTTGCTTAGTATATTTGCTTTCTAGTTTTGTGCTCTTGGAATGTTTCGTATTTTGAACTGATCAAAACATGCGATATATTCTTTGGCCTTGGCTAGGTATCGTATCATGCTATCTTTGTATGCTATGAAGTCCCCGTTGATCTGGCTTGCCACCAAATTTGAATCCACCCTGACATCCAACGCTTGCACCTTCATCTTTCGGGCAATTCTTAATCCTGCTAGTAATGCTTCATATTCTGCCTCATTGTTAGTGTTCTTGAAATTTAGCCGGAGGGCATAGGTGTATTCCGTTTGGTTAGGACTGATTAATACCAAACCTGCCCCGGCACCTGATTTGCTGGACGCTCCATCAGTGTATAACACCCATTCTTCTTGGTCAAGATGTTGCATATCTCCTTGCCCCACTCCTTCGGAACTTGATCGGCCAGGTTCAGTGGTATTTCTGTTATGAAATCCGCTAGGACCTGCCCTTTGACAGCATTTCGGGGTATGTATGTAATGTTGTAGGCTCCCAACTCTACTGTGTATTTGGCTAATCTTCCCGACGCTTCCGGTTTGTTCAATATTTGTTTAATGGGTTGATCGGTGATGACTTTTATAGGATGGGCTTCGAAGTATCTCCTTAGCCTTCTTGACAGGTGTAGCAAATCCAAGGCTAATTTTTCAATTGGAGCGTAATTCCTACCGGGATCTGCCTCCCTTCTCTTTCTACCAACAGTACTCCACTCATTGCTTCTTTTGTCGCCGCCAGGTATACGTATAAGTCCTCCTTCGGCTTTGGGGTTGTCAGGTAAGGGAGTTCGAGGATCATCTTCCTCATCTCCTGAAAGGCTGATTCGGCCTTTGCTGTCCATCGGTACTCATCCCGGTTCTCCTTTGTGATATTTTTCAGTGTGTCAAAAAACGGAAGTGCTCTTTCTGCCGACCTGGACAAGAAACGGTTTAGAGCTGCTAGCTTGCCGCTTAGACTTTGCATTTCCTTGAGTGTCTTTAGAGATTGCAAATCTGCGATAGCCCTTGTTTTCTTCGGATTTGCCCTGATCCCTTCGGATGTCACCATATATCCGAGAAACTTTCCTTCTTCCACACCGAAGGAACATTTCTTCGGGTTCAATTTCATATTGATCCATCGGAGATTGTCGAACGTTTCAGCTACGTCGGCTAGCAATTCCTTCTCGGTCTTGCTTTTGATCACCATGTCATCTACATATGCTTCTAAATTTCTCCCAATTTGTGACCGAAAAGCTGAGTCCACCAGCCGTTGATACGTTGCTCTGGCATTTTTTAATCCGAATGACATTTTGGTGTAGCAGTAAGTCCCATGTTCGGTATAGAAAGTTGTTTTTTCTTCGTCCTCCTTAGCCATTTGCACTTGGTGATACCCCTTATAGGCATCTAAAAAGCATTTGTACCGGAATCCCATGACCGATTCTATCTTCCAATCGATTTCAGGCAATGGGTAATAGTCTTTCAAACAAGATGAGTTGAGATTCTTGAAATCGATGCACATTCTCCAACTACCATCTGACTTCTTCACTAGCACCGGGTTGGAGATCCATGTTGGGTACCGCACCGGCCGAACTATTCCAGCTTTCACCCATTCTTCTACTTTTTTGGTTATGGCCTGGTTCTTTTCTGCTGAGAAGGTTCTTTTCTTTTGGGCTATCGGTTTGTCTTGGACATTCACGTTGAGTCTAAGCTCTGTGATTCGTCGTGGTATTCCTGTCATGTCTACTGGTTCCCAAGCGAATATGTCTTGGCTATTTTTGAGCAACGTGATTAACTGCCTTCTACATTCTTTGGTGAAATTCCTTCCGATGGTCAACAGTTGATCCGGATACGCTGGGTGTATCATGACTTCTTCTGTCTTTCCAGCTAGCCCTTCAGTTATCTCAGCATTCTGGGATTCAGTCTTAGCCTCATTTTCTAACATTTGTTTTTCTTCCAGCTTGCGGCATTCAGAGATGATGATCGATCGAGTGACCAATGTTGTTATGCCCCTCGGAGTAGGAAACTTCATCATCGAGTGGATGGTTGATGGAATAGCCCGTAGCTTTTTTAGTCCGGAACGACCTAATATGATGTTGTATGGAAAGGGGGACCTTACTACGGCAAACTTCATAACAGTTTTGCGAAACAACCCTTGACTTCCAAAACAAACTTCTAATTCTATCTTTCCCAACGGCTTAATGGATTCCCCCGCGAATCCCACCAGAGGTGTGTTGGTTTCCTTCAACCTGGCTTTGATGGAAGAGGATTAATGCTCAAAACAGTGTTCGTACATTACCTCCACCGAAGCGCCTTGATCCACATACACCCTTCGTATCGTATAACCTTCCACTTCGGCCTCAACTATTAAGGGTTCGTCGTAAACATCCCCCGGGAGGATAGTAGGGAAGCTGATTGGAGCACTCATCCAATCTTCTTCCGAATCTGCGACCTTGTGTTTCCTTGCGGCCCCTTGGCTTCGGATCATGTTGATGACTTATCCTTTATTGGCATGGTTGTCTCTCCTTGGTGGCGCTCTTCCTCTTTTCCGAACTTCTTTCAAGAGATGGTCCAATTTACCCGTTTCTACGGCTATTCTCATCTATTCCTTGAGGTGCCAGCAATCATTGGTGAGGTGTCCCTTTTCACCGTGATAATCACAGTACTTGTCTAGATTTTCTCTTAGGGGTTTTCCTTTTAATGGTGGGGGCTGTGGTAGTCTCAGTTGATGCTCGGTTGCAAGGATTTCTTTCGGATCCTTTGTCAGAGAGTTCAAGTCTATTGGCCTGGCATCGTATCTACGAATGTCATTAAGGCGAGGGTCTACTCGACTGGTGTTGTCATATCTAGCGGGAGCATAATGATCATTCCGGCGGGGCTTGTATTCATTTCTATGATTGTTCCGACGACAGTCCCCTCCGAAGGGAGCTCTTGGAGCATAATGATCATTCCTGATGTTGTAAGGGTTGGGGCGATATTCCTTGTACGCATCTACCTTCTCGCCTCTCGGCAGTTCAGTCGCCCGATACACTGCCTCCGAGCGGACAAAATCATCCACCCTTATCATCATTTCCGTTACTGTCTGAGGTATCCGATCCGAGAAACGTTTGGCCAATTCAGGGCATTTGCTACCGTTGATAAAAGATGAGATTTGCATGAGTTCTGGTACGACAGAGATATGGCTAGCCTCATCAGTCCATCGCTCTTTGAATTCAAATAGAGTCTCATTTTCCTACCTCATGATCTTAGTGATTTCCATTGGATCTTTGACGCACTTTCTTCTGAGAGCGAATCTTGTTACAAATTAATCACAAAGGGTTTCCCAATTGTCGATGCTACCGTTGGGCAAACGGTCAAACCATCCTCTTGCCGAACCATCCAGTGTTTGTTGAAACATCCTACACCATACCGGCATGGGCCACTCACCGTGATTAGCTGCGCCACAAAATCTAGTGATATGATCATCCGGATCTGTAGATCCGTCGTAAAGTTTTAGGTTGGTGGGCATTACGTGCTTTGGCCTAGAGAACTCTATGATTCTTTGAGTGAAATGACATCTTGACACTTCTTTGTATGGTTTAGCTAGGTCGCCTTCTCGTTCTCTTCCGGTACCTTCGGTTTCGGCCTCCTTAGGGTCTTCCTCATCGAAGTCGATTCAGATTGGTTTGATTGAACTTCCCCCTTTTGTGTTGTGCTCTTTTATGAGAGCTTTGAGTGCTGTTACCTGACTTAGGATTTGTTCTTCTAAACTACTAGGGTTGTTATTGTCACTGCTCTTTCCACTTCCTTCCGCGTGGTGATCTGGTGTTTCCCAAGTAGGACCCGTCATTTTTCAACTCTGGCAGAATGAATAACGGGTCCCACGGATGGCGCCAATTTGTTGAAGTAAAAACCTGCAGGTCGATCAGTACTGAAGTTAGATCCTTCGGACGAGGTCTTGCCAATGTCCCGAAGCACCTACACACAAGAAACACGCACGTTAGGCTCGCCTTGGGTTTTATCCCAAGACCAAGCTCTGGCGTGAGAGTAAGTATTTGGTAATCCGGAGGGTAAGACAATAATTGGGAGTAAATGCTAATAGTAAAAATTGGTTGTGAATCGTAAATGAGGTGGGTATTTATACTACCCAGCCTTGATACCTGTACTGGAGGCGCCGAAATCTGTCAGGATACGCACTGGACATAATCCGGTGAAATCTGGGGTGGCAGCGCTCTGACTGCTATTGCCACTTGTCCAAGGGATAAAGCCACTTGTCCAAGGGATGAAGGTTGTTCTGGACGAAAAGGTTATGTGCTTTCGGACCTGCCTTCTGGAAGGTGCCATGTCGTCCAGACGTCCGGACAAGACGAGCCGTCCGGACACATACGCCAACACACAGCTACGACACCGACTCCACCTCCCCTATATATCATGCATACGAGATTGGGTATTGTTGTCGTTATTGATATACAACAACTGAGATTTGATACAATAGTATTTATTGTTTAAAAGAATTCAATCTGTCACATTTTCTTGGTGTGTGCAATGTAAACATTGACATTTGTCGAGTTTATGGACAAATTAGATAGTGGATTTTATACAACTTAAAGATTATTTGTTGTTCCATATCATCAATATTCATTGGCCGAAGTGTTAAACTTAAATCCTCTCGTATTGAGATATATATGACTAATCATGTTATCTCACATAATAAAGAATGATTTAAATCACACTACAAGAAAAAGTGTGTTTAGTGACGAAAATTTAGTGACCACTTTTGTTTTGGTCACTATTTAGGCCATTTAGTGACCACATAATTCTGGTCACTGATTTTTGGTCATTCGTAAATCATTGGTGACGAGCTAGGTGGTCACTAATTATTCACTGAACTACATGTTAGATATATTTGATTTATAATATAGATGAGATTATTGGCCACTGATTTAACATGATAATAATAGCTTACCAAAATGTTCACTACAATAAATAGTTAAAAACTTAAAATGTTTACTTTTTTTCACGGATTTGAAAATGTGGAGTTTTAATTTGTATTCTACACTGTAAAAAGCGTGTTTAAAATGGTTAAAATAAACACATTAATATGTGTGTAAAACCTATAATTATGCCACCCTCATAAGCGTGTAGAAGAGTCACATACTTATAATTGTGTAAAACCTATACTATTGTTGTTATGTGTTACCGCAAAAAAAAAAAAAAAAAAAAAAAAAAAAAAAAAAAAAAAAAAAAAAAAACTTTAACAAGATAATTAAACAACTCAAATACTTTTTCACAAAAGAAATCGTGTCACTCCTCAAAATGTTATGCCACTCCTCAAAATGTTTAAATTGCATTTCCCCCAAATCTCAATTAGCTAGGGTTTTAAAATGTTATCTCAAATCTCAATTAGGGCTCAAATGTCTCCGATCATCTTCTCCGATGGTGTGTTCCTATCTCCGTATCCGGTGACGTGCTCCGATCATCGTCTTCAGTGACGTGCTCTGTTCATAATTTCAAATGGCGTGTTCCGATCATCTTTTCCGATGACGTTTTCCGATTGAGGCGACGTTGTTATAGTCACTGTTCACGGCTTTATATTCGTTCGTTCATTACCACAGTGAGTCCGATCTGACCTAATTTGTTCTGTTTCTATGTAATTTTACTCAAGTGATAGATTTATGATGTATGTGTAAAATGTTATTCAATTTGAATGCTTAATCGTAATTTAGGCTATACTTATGCAAATTGATGATTCATGAAGGTGTGTATATCGATTAAGCTTTGGCGATTATCTCGGTTATTATCGAGGTTTTGTATAAGCTAAAGTGTGTAGAGTAGTTGTTTGTGTTGTTTTGGTTATGTATTAAAAAGGCGTGTGTGTACATTGTGATATAGATTGAGATGACTGTAAGATGGCGGAAAATATGGGGAAATTCGGGTCATGAGGGAAAAGCTCTTTGGTTATTAGTTCAATTTGTGTTTTTCAATAGAATTAGAATAGTCCTAGTTCATAAAGTTGTGTTGTATGATGTAGTTAACTGCTTTTGGATCTCACAAGTTGAACTTAAGCATTTGTTTGGGATAGATTATATGGGTTCCTTTAGTTATTAACTACGAATATGGCTACGTGTCTTAAGTTAATGCTTAGAGTATAGCTATGCACGTAACTGTGTGTGATCTGATCTTATTATATAGCTAATTCTAGTAATTGGGTTATGGGTTTATTAGTAAGTATGAAAAATTGGTTTCCCGTTATTGATGGTTAGTAAGATTTGAATTTGAGAACTTGTAGGCACTGATCTTACAATTGGCAAAAAGGATCGAAATTTGTTAATTGATTAGGAATTAGCAATAAAAATACAAGGGATTTTGTGGTACGCGATATAAGTACCCAATGAAGGCAATGATCTGTGTTCATGAACTGATATGCCTTTAAGGCTGCGGTGTTTATGATCAGTTTATATACTAAGCAAGCTAAGAGCTTATAATTAGAGGTGAAAATAAGGGTTTTTGTCTTTTGATTATTTTTTATCCTCCTCGTGTCCGTCTTCAGATTCTCTCTTTGTCGTGATTGACAATGGATTGATGTGCATCTTAGATGGTTTGTTATGTGTTCCCTACTGAAGAATGGACCCTATGTTTTTTTTGCGCTTGGCACACTAACATATGGGAAGTTAGAATAAACTGGTGTAGTACACTAGGAATCAGAAGGTACCAAATTACCAAATGAACCTGTTGGCACTAATCTGGTTTGACAGGCAGCCATGTTGTACCAAGTATCCAAATGAGTTTTAGCTCTACAATTGGAATTTCGGCTGGATGACATTTTAGTCATTTTGACACACCAGTTATTCTTAAAATTTCATAAGTGGAACAGTTTTGTGGGCCAACCCGCACAACCTACATAAAAATGATCCGTTTTGGTCTGCATTAAATTATCCGTTTTGACCCGAACCAAGAAAAATAACTATAAGTATTCACAATTGTAAGTGGTAAACTTGATTGGTGTCGCATCTAAAGTTGATTATACATGAATGACGAGGGCAACTCACTGAATGCATCTTACAATGATGTTGTCAATTCCCTGACCTATGTTGAACATATCTATATTAATGTTGCCTTAAGAGGAAATACAATGGTGTTAGTGTGTAGTATGACATAACTAAAAAGTGTAAACATGTAAACTACATGAGTTGTATTTCTTTTTGTCATTTACTCATAAAACTTCTGAAACCAGGGAGCTGAACTGATGGGCAAATATGGTATTAATGTTCCAAAAGGTGTTGTTGTTTCTTCCATTGAGGAAGTAAGAAAGGCCATAGAAACAACGTTTCCCAAGGTGAAAGCTGAACATGTATGCCTTAATAAATTTTCTTACCTTGATATTTAGGATATATGCAATATATATTTAGTAGATTCTACTAGTGAAAGGCTATCATTAAGTACGAAAAAGTCATTTTTTTATTGATTGATGGATTACTAATGCTTTTGATTTTCATTTTGTCGTTTCTTAGGGAAGATGCTCGGGCTGACTCTTGTCACAAAAATAACAGGCCCCCAAGGCAAAGTTGTCAGCAAGGTAGACATTTTGCATTGCTAATTATTTTATTATCAATGTATTTGCTTCTAGCAATATTTTATTACTTGTGGATTTGCTTGATCCTAAGTACATAAAAGGGGTTATCGTAAGCGACCAATTTTCTTTCGTTATTGAAATATAATTTCAAACATTGAAATGAAACTTTTTATTTATGTTTTAGATTTCAGTTGGATTAATGAAAGGTCTTAATTTGAAGCTAACCTGCAATCATTTTGCACTTATCGTAGTATTTGTACCTCTATAATGTTTAAAACATAAGTTTGACGCTTTGAAAACAGTAATAATTTTCATACATCATTAACATTTTACTTCAAATCACTTCGCTGACATGACCATTAGTGGCTTTTTGTGGTTGTTTCATATGCTAGCAGACAATCACCACACTTGCTTTAAAAATGATAGAATTTGAAAACGAATACATTTAAAAAAAAAACAGGTCTCATTTTCAAACTTGTGTACTTTGTACGCAGGGAGCTGATTTGAATGAAAATGAGGCAAAGAAGAAAACACAAGCTTGCCCCATCTGCTATGACCCGTTAATATGGAATGGTGATCCAGTTTTTTCGGTGCAAGTTCCGCTTTTTAAGTTAGTTGACATGATTATCTGTATTTTTCAACCGCCTGTATATCTTACATTCGAAATTTAATGTTTTTACTGCAGTGATTCTACGCCTCTGTCTATTTTGAAATGTGGCATATGTAAAAAAATCTACAGTGGTAATGAAAATCATCTTGATTTAACATTAACTAGTGGCTCCAAGAAATATAGCGAATACAGGCCTGCTTCTTCTAAGATTTTCAGGTATCATCTGTAAACATCGTTCATATATTTAACTGAGTGAAAACGTATCCAATTAATTCTATGTATCCTAATGTGACTGAGAACTTGTTATGTTTGCTGATATAGGTTGCCTCTAGTATCATTCCTGTATGAGAGGGGCTGGCGACAGGCTTTTACAATATGGGGTGGTTTCCCGGGCCTAGAAAGAGAGGTATATGCCTTTAACATTTATGAGAGGATTAATGCGGGCAAGTTTAGTCATTTTTTTCTATTGTACATTGCGGACAGTAAAAATAGATTCAAAGATTGTGTTATAAGAAGGCTGTCTTGATAATCATGTTTTTAGTCTTTATTCATGTTCAATGTTGTATTTCTTTATTGTAGACAAATGAATGCAATTGTCGGTATGTAATGGGTATTGATTATATTATCTTTTTTGTTTGGATTAATCACGTTTAGTGACGAGATTGGTACTGTTTGTGACAAAAATATCTGGTCACTAAACACACTTTTTCTTGTAGTGTCAATTGACACGCTCTTTGTTATGTGAAAGAATATTCATGTTCGATCATCTCAACGTGAGAGGAACCTAATTCATTGATACCATGCCATTAACAGTTATCATAAAAAAAAATTTAACCATTATGAGTATACCATCATTATACATGATCTCATATGCGAATTGCATATGTTATATCTTCCCACCTTCAGTTGGATTGTTAATCAATTATATAAATCCAAATTGGGGTATTATTTGGTCAATGTTGTCCATCGCTTTAAACTATTTTTGGCGTAAGTATCCTATTGCTACACTGTCAAACAGTTATAGTTTTGGACGGTAGTGACCATAAATAGCAAGTCTGAATATCAACATATTGTGAGTATAACTACTACTCCCTCCGTCTCAATTTATTTGTCAGGAGAGAGAAAACACAAAGTTTAATAAAAGTGAGGCCACTTTAATTTTCAACCACTAAAATAGAATATTCCTTCACTAGATTCTCTAGTTTTTACTAAATAAAGAAAGTGGACAATTAATTTGAGACATCCATAAAAGAAAATATGGACAATTAAATTGAGACGGAGGGAGTATTATATATTGGTAAGTTGTGATATAAGCTGTTCCAAAAAAAAAGTTGTGATATATAAAATTCATTTATTATTCTATCTATTTAATCATGGGTATATTAATATTTTAATGCTGCTACAGTAAAAAACAGTGCTATGAACAGTGTTTTTGCAGTTTGACCCCTAAGGTGAAATTGTCTTTGCAAGGTATGTCTTTCGGGGACTAACGATGCAACGCGGCAAGAATTTTAGGGGTTTTTACGTAAAACAGAAATAATTTTTTAGAAAAATTAATTTTTTTTCCGAATTTATTTAAAAAAAAATAATTTCAAGAAAAAAAAATTTTGTAAAAAAAAATAATTTCGAAAAAAAAAAATTAATTTCAAAAAAAAAAATTCATTTCGGAAAAAAAAAATTTCGAGAAAAAAAATATTAATTTTTGAAAAATTATTTTTTTTTCCGAATTTATTTTTTTTAGAAATTTCGAAATTAATTTTTTTATAATTTCAAAAAAAATTATTTTTTCTAAAAAAATAATTTCGAAAAAAAAAAATTAATTTCGGAAAAAAAAATAATTTCGAAAAAAAAAAATTTTTTCTAATAAAATTTTTTGTAATAGCAGAAAAAAAATATCTTTTCCAATTTTATTTTTTTTCGAAAATCTTTTTTCTAAATTTTTTTTTCCAAAAGATAAAATTTTGAAAAATAAAGTTTTTGAAAAAATATTTTAAAAAAAAGATATTTTCAAAAAAAACATTTTCAAAAAAACTTTAGGAAAAAAAATCCTATAAAAAAAATTATAGAAAAAAACAATTCAAATTTTTTTTTTTTTTTTTTTTTTAATTTCAAAAACCTAACATGTAATGATTATACGAATTCATTGACCAACCACATCGTACAACAAAAAACAATTATATAAACACCTCGCCGCAAAACATAATTAAAAAAAAAATAAAAAAAAAATAAAAAATAAAAAATTTCTACTAAATACAAACACACATCGTACAACAACCCGCTGCAACGCGCGAGCTTCCATGCTCGTTTACTATTATATATTGGTAAGTGGTGATATATAAAATTCATTTACTATTATATACGGAGTATTGGTTAGATGTGATATATAAATTTCATTTACTATTATAATATAAAGTCACGAGTGGCTAAATTAGCTTTCAAATTTTGATCGAACCGACAATGTGTGAAGTGTCTGAAAGGGCAACATTTTTTTATGTATAATTGAATTGAGTTAGTAACATTTTCTTGAAATGGTTGTACCTAGGGGTGTAAACGAGTCGAGCTTTTAACGAGCTACTAGAGCTCGAGCCTATATATTTTGATGCTCGAGTCGAGCTCGAACAAAAGATTGTGCTCGTTTAGTTAAACGAGCCGAGCTTAAAAAATTTAATTTTGGCTCGGCTCGTTCGAAAGCTCGTTTAGACTCGAGCTGAACGAGCCTATCGAGCCAAACGAGCTTAATCCATATAAAAGGAAATATGGTGTGGCTTATGGGATTCGAACTCTTGACCATAAGGTTAAAAATATTAATCCTTAGTCCTTACCACCAACTAGACACAATTACTATTGGTGATTTTATTTCCCATTATATTTGTTAATACTTGTAGAATTGTAATTTTGTAATTCATATATATTCTTTTAGGGTTAGGGTTACTAAACACAAATCACAACATTCACCCCACGTTATCTAGCTGCCTGCAAGTCTGCAACTGGTTCCAAAATCCAAACACAAAACAAAAATTCACCCCACGACCCACATTACCAAACACAAATCACAACAAATCAACAATCAATCAATGGATTCAAGTGAGAACGAAAACCCAGAATTAGCTGCAACTGGTTCCAGTGTTCCTCATGATTCCAACAACAGATCTTCAGGGAATCATGGTGATGAACACCCATTTGCTAAAAGAAAGAGAGCTTGCAAGTCGAAGGTGTGGATAGATATGATTAAGATTGATAATGGGAAAAGAGCAAAATGTATTCATTGCAAAGAATGTTTTGTTATGCCTGCTACGGGTACAACAACAACACTACAGCGACATATTAGTAACTGTACGGAGAAGAAAAATGCCGACCGAAAACAACAACTTCTTAACTTTCAACGGGTATCCGAGGACCAAAGCACTTATTCTTCGTTTCCTGCTCTTACTACTGGTAAGTATGTTCCTGCTGCTACTAGAGAATTAATTTCTCATTGGGTACTAATGCATGAACACCCTTTTAGTATTATTGAAGAACATGGTTTAAATTTAGTTTTTAAAAGTATGCAACATGGAGCTGAAAACATTTCCAGGCAGACCCTTAAGAATGATTGTATGAGTGTGTATGAGATTGAGAAAAAAAAGTTAAAAAACTTACTGGTAGATGTTAAGAGAATAAGTATAACCACAAACTTATGGAAATCTAAAAACCAAAACATTGAATACATGGTTATAACTGGGCATTTTGTTGATACCAACTGGAACTTACAAAAGAGAGTTTTAAGTTTTGTAGACGTTCCTCCCCCTAGACGTGGTATTGAGATTGCTGACACCTTATTGAAATGTCTAAGAGAGTGGGAAATAGAAGAAAAAGTAATGACCATTTCTGTAGACAATGCTTCTGCAAATGATGCAGCAATGAGAATTTTAATTGCTCACTATAAAAGACTAGGAAACATGTTTTGTAATGGTAAATTTTTCGAAGGTAAATTCTTTCATGTGAGATGTTGTGCACACATTTTAAATCTCATGGTGCAAGACGGGTTGTCAGTAATCAAATATATAGTTTTAAAGGTTCATGATAGTGTAAGCTATATAAACGCTAGTGATTCAAGACTAAAGGTTTTCTCACAAGTAGCACAACAACTCCACTTGCCTGATAGAAAACTTATATTGGATTGTAAGACTAGATGGAACTCTACATACAAAATGTTATCCGTTGCTATTACTTTTAAAGAAGCATTTTCTATGTATGAAGTGAGGGATCCATTATATAAACATTGCCCCTCCGATGATGATTGGGAGAAAATAGAAGCCATATGTGAGACCTTAGAAGCTTTTGATGCTGTCACCAACATTATATCAGGAAGTGACTACCCAACCTTTAATTTATATTTTGGAGAGGTGCAATACATCAAACAGGTTTTGGATAGGCAGTTCAATGATGAACGTGAATGGCTGAGAAAAATGGTGGAAAAAATGAAAGATAAGTTTGATAAGTATTGGAATGAAAGCAACTTGTTGATGTGCATTGGTTGTATATTAGATCCAAGATGTAAGTTAACTATGCTAAATTTGTACTTTAAGGATCTATACAGTGCAAATGAAATAGCCGAGAAAAACCTAGATTTGAAAAATCTTTTAAGAGAGATACATGTTGAGTATGCTCGCTTGTTGCATGTAAGACCTGGAATTTCAACAAGTGACTCAAATGCATTTAGTAATGGAGGTGAAACCGAGCAGATAGGTCCAAGTAGAGGGTTTTCCTATTATTATTCTCGCTTGAAACAAACCGATGTTTTTGATTTAGAAAGCTCGGACTAAGATGTGTATTTAGAAGAGGGGATATATATATGTAAAGATAATTCTGCCGTCTCTTTCAATATCTTGGGTTGGTGGAAATCCCATGAGACGAAGTTTCCAGTACTATCGAGAATGGCAACTCATTTCTTAGCTATTCCAATCACAACTGTTGCATCAGAAGCTACATTTAGCGTCGGTGGTCGTGTTGTTGATACTTATCGCGCCTCATTAGAACCAGAAACAGTACAAGCATTGATTTGTGGAGGCGATTGGATTCGTAAACTTCATGGCGTTAAAAAGAAAAAACAAGGTATACATTTTAATATTTCCAACTCTTAATTATCATATGATTAGTTATAATGTCACTCACTTATTTGTTGTATCTCATTTGATGTATTTCAGAAAGAAAAGAAACCGCAAGAGATATTTTTGGTCGATGTCTCGGATGTATGAATTGTTTTCTGCAGCAGCACTGTGTTCTCAGCTAAGTTTTTGTGTTCTGTTTTCAGCTTTCAGCCCGTGTTCCAGTTAAAAGTCTCAGCTTTCAGCCCTAGTTCTCAGGCCTCAGCTAAGTTTTTGTGTTACTGTTCTCAGCTTTCAGCCCGTGTTCTCAGTGTGTGCTTCACTGCTTCAGTAGTTCATTAATCAGTATTGAACTTGTTTGGTCATTTAATAGTTCATTAATCAGTATGGAACTTGTTCTCAGTGTGTTCTTTAATCAGTATGGAACTTGTTCTCAGTGTGTTTTGTTTCCACTGATGGTTAGTCTATTTGTGTATGTGAAATTTTAATGGTTAGTCTATTTGTGTATGTGAAATTTTTGATGGTTATTTAAGCCATGCTTAGGCCTTAGACACAAAGGTCTACACTCTACAGACTACACTGCAACATGTAGTCTTTTTTAAACTTTACATTTTATGTCATAAAAATTAATTTTAACTTTCATAAAAGAGCTTATTCGAGCTCGTACACGAGCTAATAAACGAGCTAATCGATCTCGAGCTAATAAACGAGCTAATAAACGAGTTCGAACAAAAACAATATACTCGAGCTCGAGCTCGAGCCTAGTCAGGAAATACTATACGAGCTCGAGCCGAGCTCGAAACATATAAAAAAAATCCGAACAAAGCTCGATTAACATAAAACTCGACTCGGCTCGGATCGTTTACACCCCTAGGTTGGACGCAAAGAACGCGTAAGAAAATATTAAAAATTAGGCTAATGTTGAATGAAAGCAAAACCTATATATTATAGGGTACAACTTAGACAAAAAAGGATTTTGGCAAACAACACTCTTATTTCACAAATGATTTTCGATACTCTATGAAATTCATTTATAAAACAAACGTAATGTTATCTTAGTCAAGTTCGTTTAGATGTACACTCAAGAAAACAAACTAAAGTTTTTTGTACTTGGATAAAGAATTGCGACACCATACCACAAAGTTTCTTTCAATTTTACTAGGGGAGAATTCTGTTGGGTTCACTACAAGAAAATTCACCTTTAGTGACAAAACAGCTTTCGTCACTAACAATATCAAAAATCGTCACTAAATCAGTTAGTGACCAAAACTAGAGTCGTCACTATAGCTCCGTCACTAAACCTATTAGAGACCAAACTATGTGTGGTCACTAATTTATGACCAGAGTAGCCGTCAATGTTTAACCTGGTTAGTGACGAAAAATTTCGTCACAGTGATGGTAATGACGAAAAATTTCGTCACAGTGCTTTGGTCACTGGTATTTACTATCTGTGACGAGATAGCGGTCACGGTTGTAAGAAGGCAGATGGTGAACCTGTAAGTGCTCATGTGTTGAAAATGAAAGGTTACATGGATCAAATAAAAGCACTTGGCAAAGTCTATGAACAAGACATTGCTATCAACTTAATCAATAGAACCCTGACTAAGGAATTTAGTGGTTTTATGCGTAATTTCAATATGCACTACGTGGGGAAGACAGTTTCTGATTTAAACGCACTGCTTATTGATTACGAGAAAGGTTTACCACCAAAGGCTCCTACACCCCAGGTACTTGCTATTCAAAGGGGTAGAATTAACAAGCCAAATGCGAACAAGAAGGGTAAAGGAAAGGGTAAGGCTGATAAGGATAAGCAAGTTATGGCTTATCAACCACAACCCAAGAAAAACCCTCCTAAGAAGAAGGATAATCCAAAAAAGGATCAGGCTTGCCACTACTGTCATGTAGTTGGTCACTGGAAGAGGAACTTTCCTCTTTATATCCAAGAGTTGCGAGAAAGTAAGAACAAGAAGACTGGGCACTTGGCGCCAGCACTTCAGGTAACTTACTTATGATTGAATTATTTACTCTAAATCATAAAATTAATTCCTGGGTATATGATAATGGATACGGTATTCACATTTGTAATATGTTGCAGGGATTTAGAGTGGAAAGGAAGCTTGCCTATGGGGAACAATATTTGCATGTGGGAAATGAAGCACCTACAGCTATTGAAGCCATAAGAGTGTTTAATTTAGTTTTACCTTCGGGTTTAGTACTGTTATTAAACAATTGTCATTATGCACCTTCAATTGTTAGGGGTGTTGTTTCCTTTTCTTGTTTATTGGATCTTGGTTTTAATCACACTATCAATAGTAATGGAATTTATGTTTCTTTAAAAAATGTTTTTTATTTTAATGCTATTGCTGTTAATGGTGTGTTTGAGATTGACATGAATGATTGTGTATCCAATAATAATAATTCAATGTATAACATAAGTAAGATAATTAAGTCAGACTTTAATTCTTCTTACCTTTAGCACTGTAGACTTGCTCATATAGGCAAGACTTGCATGAAAAAGCTACAGCATGATGGGCTTTTGAAAAGTATCAATGATGAATCATATGATAAATGTGAGTCTTGTATATCTGGGAAGATGACTAAGAAACCATTTCATAGTAATATGGAAAGGGCTTCTGATCTACTTGGTTTAATACATACTGATGTGTGTGGACCACTTAGACATGTGTCAAGGAAAGGTGCTAGCTACTTCTTAACCTTTACAGATGATTTCAGCAGATATGGTTATGTTTACTTGCTTAAACATAAAAATGAGGTGTTTGAAACATTTAAGGTTTTTAAAGCAGAAGTAGAGTTGCAACTAGGAAAGAAGATTAAAGCCCTTCGATCCGATAGAGGCGGTGAATACTTAAGCCAAGAGTGTTAGGAATTAAATATGAGTTGATATTGACAAAAGATGAAAGATGGAGAAAACTTATGGAGACAAAGTTAAAGGACTAATAATGTCATATTTAGAGTCTTTGTAATCCTAATCCTCTATTATATAAAGAGGATAGGGCGTAGGTTTTAATACACAGGTCTTCCACAATGTAGTCATCAAAGGGGTGTGTGTGTCTAGGCATCAAGTCCTCTAATGAATACCTAGGGTTCGTAGTTTGTATAAGCTACAAGAATCGTTCGACTAACCTTGTTTAATAATAATGAGTCGTTTGATTATTCCGCTGCGTACAATATTGTTCTTCATTATTATTGTGTTAATTCCTAGATGAGGTCTAACAAATCTCGAGCAAACGATCTCCACAAGTGGTATCAGAGCCAGGTTGCTCATGATATCTAAGATGTTTCAAGGTTTTGCTGTCGTCGAAAAACTGCTGTGACAAGGTATGAATTGGTTTTAATTTAATCGTTGATTAAAAATTGGTGACAAAGATACACAGTGGGGCAGAGATATTGTTTGTCGTCAGAATATTAAATGGGTCGTATTCAAGATTCGTTTTCTTTCTGGTGTGGAGCTGATTATTAATCAAACAATATTCGTATTCCTAAACCTCGTACTGTGTTCAATTAATTGGTCAAGTCTGCATAATGAATTTTATATTCGGTACTATTTGTGTTGAATAAAGTGGTCAAAACCGACTCATAAGTTGGAGTAGCAGCTAGATCAGTTGTGGGGACGCAATCAATTACTACATATTATCTCGTCCTAATTTATTGCAAGGTGTCAGTGGTCAACAAGGCCAAGAGTAGTTTGTGGGGCTTCTCAATTTGTCGCATCTGATTCCTTCATTCATGGTCAATCAAATTTTAACCTCGTACTGCATTAATTGTGTGCCGTATATTGTGGACTGTGATACATTTATTATTCTTGTCGGTTTGGATCATCGCTTGTGCAGGCAATTAAGAGATAGTGGGTAATTCTTTACGCTGCTGTTGTTAACTCTTTTTGTCTGTAATGAATTAATTTTGGTCAGACAGTTTCTTCTGCTCACTTCAAATATTACTACTGCTCTTCATACGTAGCAGTTTGTACTGCTGGCTTCACCAGTTAGTACTGCTTGGTTTTCGCGTTAGTACTGCTCGACAACAGTTTGTACTGCTAGCGCATGGAATTCTAAAAGTGAGGGGAAGTATATCTATTTGATTCTGGTGGTTCAACCACACACACACAGGGAAGAAACACACACACATAAGATGATGATTTGATTTCTGTTCGTACAGATTTATGGCTCGTATTTATTGACGAAGTGGATTAGTTGTTACTCATTTGATGGTGAAGTGGAATTTTTCAAGGTTGTGTTTTATTATATCTTAAAGTGGCTGCAACACACTTTAAAGATAACTTATTCGTTCGTTCAAGACTACGAATTGGCAAAACACTTGAAGGAGTTACGTTATTGTGCTCAGTGATTTTTGTCAGGAGATTGCGATCTCCTTATAGGATACAAAGGTTGGTTTATTCTACTTCAGCATCGAATTGGTAATGGTTAGTTTTCTTCTTCAATACATCGAGGTTGTGCAACATCGAGGTGAAGGTTTTTGTGATTGCTAGTTGGTATTCTTACTGAAGATTTGGGATTTTTATGTCTTGAGTTCATTTAATAAGTAAGCGATTTGGTGTTCTTAATGGTGGGTAATTCAAGACATTAGAAGACTCGATTGGATGTTTGGTACTGGTTGGTAATTATGACGATCAAAGTTGCAAATTTCTTTTTCTTTTCCTATTTGAGTGTGACAAAAAGGGAAGAAGATATTGAAGATTGCAGCTTGAAGATCTTTGATGGTATGCATGGCTTAAAGGGAAGACGACATCTTTCATGTGATTGGTTTTGTCATATCAACTAGGGGAAGATTGTTAGGAATTAAATATGAGTTGATATTGACAAAAGATGAAAGATGGAGGAAACTTATGAAGACAAAGTTAAAGGACTAATAATGTCATATTTAGAGTCTTTGTAACCCTAATCCTCTATTATATAAAGAGGATAGGGACGTAGGTTTTTAATACACAGGTCTTCCACAATGTAGTCATCAAAGGTGTGTGTGTGTCTAGGCATCAAGTCCTCTAATGGATGCCTAGGGTTCGTAGTTTGTATAAGCTACAAGAATCATTCGACTAACCTTGTTTAATAATAATGAGTCGTTTGATTATTCCGATGCGTACAATATTGTTCTTCATTATTATTGTGTTAATTCCTAGATGAGGTCTAACAAACCTCGAGCAAACGATCTCCACAAAGAGTTTAAAGATTACTTAGCTGAGAATGGAATTGTCCAGAATATCACATCTCCATATACTCCACAACAAAATGGTGTATCTGAGAGAAGAAATCGTACATTGTTAGACATGGTACGATCAATGTTTAATCTTACAACTCTTTCTTTATCTTTTTGGGATTATGCCTTAGAATCTGCGGTTCGTATTTTGAATATGGTTCCCCCTAAGAAGGTTGATAAGACACCATATGAAATATGGAATGGAAAATCTCCAAACTTGTCTTATTTAAAGGTCTAGGGTTGCGAGGCGTATATAAGACGTGACTCAGCAGATAAACTCCAACAGAGATCTGTAAATTGTATCTTTGTAGGATACCCAAAGGAAAAGATGGGTTACTACATTTACTATCCACCTTAAAACAAAGTAATTGTTGCTAGATATGAAGACTTTTTAGAAAAGGAACTTATATATCAAGAATTCAGTGGGAGAGTTTATGATCTGGAAGATGATCATGAAGATACATTACCTTCTGAAAACACTAGCGTACTTCCTGTGAAACCTGAAAGTCTGGGTCCTCCACCTGAAGTTGAAATTGTTCTCATTCGCAAGTCTTCAAGACATGTGAAAGCTCCTGAACGACTATGTCTTAACGTATAAGTTGAGGAAACTATATTAGGGGATCTTAATGAACCAGCTAATTATAGGGCTGCCATTAAGAGTCTTGAAAAAGATAAATGGGTAGTTGCTATGAATGGCGAAATGCAATCCATGAAAGATAACAATGTCTGGATTGAAGTAGACCTTCCTCCCAATGCCAAGATAGTTGGAAATAAGTGGCTCTTCAAGAAGAAAACTGACATGGATGGCAAGGTACACACCTATAAGGCCCGTTTGGTAGCAAAAGGTTTTACTCAAACATTTGGTGTTGACTACAAGGAGACCTTTTCTCCTGTAGCTAACATTAGGGCTATTAGGATTCTCATAGCTATAGCGGCATACTATGACTATGAGATTTGGCAAATGGATGTCAAAACCGCCTTCTTAAATGGTCGCCTAGATGAAGACATCTATATGGCGCAGCCTGAGGGGTTTGTGAATCAAAATTTTCCAAACCGTGTATGCAAACTTCAAAGATCCATTTATGGATTGAAACAAGCATCAAGGCAATGGAATAAAAGATATGATGAAGAAATCAAAAAGTTTGGATTTACTCAGAATCTTAATGAGCCATGTGTATATCACAAATCTAGTGGGAGTAATGCAATTTTCCTTATCCTATATGTTGATGACATATTGATCATAGGAAAAGACATTCCAAGTTTGCAAAAGGTTAAGGCATATATTGGAAAGTGCTTTTCTATGAAGGATTTAGGGGAAGCTGCATATATTCTGGGAATCAAGATCTATAGAGATAGATCAAGGCGGTTAATTGGATTAAGTCAAAGTGCTTACATTGACAAAATATTGAAGAGATTCAATATGCAAAATTCCAAGAAAGGATATTTGCCAATGGAAGTGAAACATGGCGTGAGCAGTGAGTTATGTGCTTCAACACCTACAGAGATGGCATGCATGAGCAAAGTTCCTTATGCTTCGGCTATAGGATCTATTATGTATGCGGTGAGATGCACAAGGTCAGATGTGGCGTTCGCTCAAAATATCACCAGTCAATTTCAACAGAATCCAGGTGAAAAATACCGGATTGCTGTTAAACTTATTCTAAAGTATCTTAGGCATATGAGAGATATGTTTCTTGTGTATGGTGGAAATCCAGCTACAGAACTTGATGTAACAGGTTACTGTGATGCATCCTGGAAATGTGACAAAGATGATGCGAAGACTCAGACTGGTTATGTCTTTGTTATCAATGGAGGAGCAGTAGACTGGAAGAGCAAGAAGCAGAGTATAATTGCGATGTCTGCGACAGATGCCGAATACATAGCTGCTTCAGAAGCTGCAATGGAGGCTGTTTGGATTAGGAAATTCATTTCAGGGCTTGGTGTTATGCCTTTAATTGAATCGCCTATTAATATGTATTGCGACAATTCTGCTGCAGTCATATTTGCCAATGAACCTGGAGTCATGAAGGGCACCAGAAATTTTCTACGGAAGTATCACTATGTTCGGGAACAAGTCCGCGAAGGTGAAATTAATCTCTTGAAAGTTCACACAGATGATAACTTAGCTGATCTATTCACTAAGGCTTTAGCTAAAGAAAAGCTTACTGAACTTGCCAATGGCATTGGACTTAGATTAGCTGGTAGTTTCATGCATGACTGTGTTTAGTATTTGGATAAAGGATATTGTAAACATTTATTAGTTTTAATGAAATAAATTATTAGTTATGTTTATGTTCATTATTTAATATTGTTGTCCTATTTTTTGCATGTTTAATCCATGAATAAATTAGATATTCTAAACGTCCGTTGTCAGTTAATGATATGGGAATATCATTAAATTAAGACAAATCTGAGTTTTGGTATAATATACTTGAAAGTATATTGATGCGTTGTCATACCAAATTCACATGATATTTAATGAATTGAATATAAGACTTATCCCAACTACATGATGTTACTTTATGGATGTTGTTATTAAGTAAATCATGAATAGTTATCATCAGACTTGAGATACCAAATAACTGTTATGAATGTAGTGCATTCTGTGGAACAATTTAACGCTATACGTAACTGGTAGTCATAAGGATTGTTTTCGGAATTGTTGCAAAGTTCATGAGTTATGCTTGTAGTCAAGATAGAATTTGTTCCTTCAAATTTACTTTGGAGTTTAATACTTTTGGGCCCCTCGTAGGGTTGACAAGATGTTTGCGTGGCAACGCCCAAGATCTCCTCTGAATATGTTCAGAAGATTTGCTAATCTTGCTCAATCACAAACAACGAGAAACATAATATTTGAATAAAGATAATATCCATATCTTTATTTAATGTAGTATTAGTAACAAGATGATAATAATAATGATGAATCATTAAAGGTTTTTCCAGGAGACCTACTCGAGTTGTACTAGAGGCATCGGCGTGTTGCAAGACGCTAACCGATGTGATCACAACTATTAAGATATGTCTAAGTGGGAGCTGTTAGTTTTATAGACATAAAATAATAGTTGTGTGTTAGGATCGAACTCGAGATCACGGGATTGCACACTTTACGTATGAGAACTAAAGATTAATAATTTTATATAAAACGTTATAACGATCGTTAAATAAGAAAAGGAAAGGGACTAGAATGAAATTAGATGTCAAGAATGTTCCGGATCCCCCTCTAACCATAGGGCCGATCGGTTATGTATATGGGTTACCAAATCCATATCAAACTTGGACTCTAAGTTTCTTCTACTATATAAGCAAACCAAGGGTTATAGTTTTTTACATCTCTTGTGCACACAAACTAAACCTAAAAGTTTTCTTCTCTTTTTCTTGGTCTAGTCGATCGATCTAAAACCCTTACTAGGGCCGATCGATTTTTTTGATTAAACAAAAAGTTTGGTTTAAATTTGTTATTTATTTACTTGCATAACTTTAGTTTGTGTTAGTACGTGTGTACAAGAACGTGATACTTACACACTATTGTAAGTATCTTGGATTGAATTACAAAAAAAGGTAAGGGGCAATTCGTGTAATCTGTTTAAACCCTAATTAGGGTTCATCACTCCTATTGCTCGGCTTGATTCTTGTTTTGCTAGAATCATCAAGGTACGCTTACATTTAAATTCGGTTAATTATTTATGTGTTATGTTTCCTACGCTTCCGCAATGTGTTCATTGATGTTATTGTTTATATGCGATTGTCATGATATAGTAATTCCAACAAGAAATTATGTCAAATTTCTCCTCTCAATCTTCATCCCAAACTAGGATAATTTTGAGAGAAGATGATTTATGTGCATAATTTGGTTACATCTTCCTTCTTTTCTAACCGACTTGAGAACACAAAACGAAGAACCAATATTTTTCTTTCTCCTCTTCTTTTCTCTCATTTTTACCTTCTTTCAATTTTATTTTTTCCATCTTACATTCGGGAACAGAGTGTTAATAATGTTATGGTTAAACTCATTAAATGTAAAAGCACAAAGTCACTTAGTCATTTGATATAATTACTTTCCTTAATAAAATTCAGTCTACTTGATTAGTTATGCATGTTGAAGTCTAACCCTCAGCCAAAATGATGATTAGTTTTAATTTGGAAATATTTATCATAATGGTTAATTAAAATGCTTAATCATAACTGTAATGGTCAATATTCACGTTATGAAGTGGGGAAACACGATCTAAAGATTAAACATTATAGAACTTTATTGATTGGGTGTCGAGGTGTGTATATTTTCTAGAGAGAGAGTCTAGAAAATACACACACCTCATGTGTTAAAATGAATCCCCAACCCTCCTAGTGTTGACATAGGAGGGTATTTATTACAAGAATACAAAGTCTAACTTAGCATAATGCCTAAACTAGTCCTTGTACAAAGAAAGAAGTGCAATTCCCACATATGACAAAACTTTAAAGCTAACAATCTCTCCCCAAAGTGAAGTCATATGGGAATTGCTTACAATGTTCCCTACAAGTAAAATATAAACCATAAGCACAGAGAATAGTCTTCAAACTTCATTACTTCGTTCAGCTTGCAGAATCTTCTCAGCTTTCATTTCTTTACTTGCAGACGAACCATGTGAGCAAATCTAATTAGGGTTTAATTCAGAGTGCCCTGAGTGCTCTCCCCCAAACTGACAACCTCATTTCATGAGTGCCCTGAGTGCCCTGAATCTGTTCGGGGGAATGAAGTATCAACATCTTCATCTCACAAAATGCGATAGTCTTTGTCCGAGAAACAATTGCAAAACACTTCAATTGCGAAAAACCCCTTTGTCGATGAAGTACCATTTTTATCACAGTGATAAAAACCGCTTTTATGATGAGGATTGAAGTCGCAACCTTTTTGTAGCCATCTTTTCTCGATCAAAAACCATCAGCAACTCGTAAAACTTGAAATGCATCCCAGTTACGTCATCGATGTACACATTTCTCTCCCCTGATGATTACGATTCATCGGAATCAGCATAATGTTGTGTACGTGAAATACAAACTGGAAGCCCTTTATCAGGAATCATATTAGTCCGTGAGAAGATGTCGATATACCCAATCTAACCTCCTGTATTAAAAACAACGGCTTTCTGTAGTGACTACTGATGGAGAAAACCCACTATAACGAACTTGAGACTGAAGTAGAATAACCCAAATTTGTGACTTAAACTTGCACTGTTGTATGACTAAGTACCTATACTGAGCACTACAACGTAACTCCTTAAAGCATAGGTCGTTTCATATACCCATCCTTCCTTCCTTAACAGTATATGCAATCATCTTGAATTATCCACATCTTTGTGTGCCATTGAGTACTACAATGTATCTCCTTTAAGTGATAGTTGACTAGGTCTTCGTCCATCCACCCCTTGACCTATGAAAACTAGATAAATCAAGACTTAATCATCGAATGCTCTGTGAGCCGTTTAAGATCGAGCAAGGATCTCGAAGAATCATGCATCCAACCAACCTCGATATCTTCAAGATACTAAGTACACGCACCCGTGATATTCCACTTCAACTTCAAATAAGTAACAATGAATCATCATCCTTGTAGTCACAGTTGATAACAATCAACAATCAATATATAGCCATTGTCATTTGATTGTGAATCTTGATCAGGATCTTTTTGGCTATACGTGGTAATTTTGAAGGTGTAGGCCAAAAATATCATTTGTGATTTTGGTGTGAAATATGCCATAAAATGACATTCTAATGATGCTGGAAAAATTTGAGTTTAAGAAATTTTTATGCCAAAAACTCCCCGAAAAATTCGAATTTTGGCCTAAAAATTTGAATTTTGGGCCAGAATTTTCACTCTTGTACCAGAATTTGAATCTCACGTAAAAATGGACCGTTAAGTCTCTCCTCCGAATTAATTTTTACTCAAGTTTTCCCGCCAAAATACTCTTTTTTTTTTTTTTTTTTTTTTTTTTTGCAATTGCGAAATGAAGGATCAATTGCGAAAGGAAGGTCTAATTGCGAAAGATTGTTGAATTGCGAAAGCCATCATCAATTGCGAGAACACGCTGAATTGCGAAACTAGTTCCAAATGCAAGACCAGCTTGAATTGCGAAACCAGTTCCAAATGCGAGACCAGCTTGAATTGCGAGAGTGTTTGCATTTGCGAGACAGTTGTGCAATTCAGAAAGCCTATAGCAATTTCGAAATGTTTCTATCGCAAATCTTATACAAGATTGGGATATTTCATGGTGAATTGCGAAGAACTTAGGCAATTTCGAAAGTGAGCAATTTCGAAACTTGTTTGACTTTCTGAATTTCGAAAGACTGCAGAAAGTACTAACTTTTTGTCCTTTTTCTTACATGCCCATGCTTTCCATACTTTGCCCATGCTCACTGTCAACTTTCACTAATTTTCACCAACCTTACACATCAATAATTCAAGGACTAAAATAATGAATTATAATCCAAAAACAAATCTTATCCAAGATTTATTGATGATTGTCGATCTAGGGACCAAGAACAAACCAACGATTTGATCTTTCAAACCAAGATTTGAGTGAAAAACTAGGAAACCTTCACAACCCAACACGTTAAATCACAAACAAACACTACCTTTACCCTTGATTTTGTGTACGAAGTCCAAGAAAAACACCAAAAGATCACGTTTTTATGACACAAAAACGCAATAGTTGGGTTCTTTTTAACATAAATCGAACACAAACAAGATAGAACACACCAAAAATCACATATTTACCTCAAAAAGCACCACGTTTCACCCAGGTTCGCTCATGATACCAATTGTAGAGATCGAGATTCACGTTATGAGGTGGGGGAAACACGATCTAAAGATTAAACATTATAGAACTTTATTGATTGGGTGTCGAGGTGTGTATGTTTTCTAGAGAGAGAGTCTAGAAAACACACACACCTCATGTGTTACAATGAATCCTCAACCCTCCTAGTGTTGACATAGGAGGGTATTTATTACAAGAATACAAAGTCTAACTTAGCATAATGCCTAAACTAGTCCTTGTACAAAGAAAGAAGTGCAATTCCCAAATATGACAAAACTTTAAAGCTAACACTGCATAACG